>OU974071.1:19061969-19469469 GCA_918843875.1 Diadumene lineata | reverse complement strand
AATACGCTATGAACAATAGCTTTAAAAGCTACTCATGCTCAGTCGCTTTCTTCAAACAAAAGCAAAGTTTATAACATAGAATGATGACTAGAATTATAGTAAACCAGAAGAAAAATGACAGTACTTAAAAAATGTTAAACTCGCACACTTTTCTTTGAAACATTTCTGATTCATTTGATGATTGAGATGTATTTGGGGAAAATAGAAGTGTTGAAAGGCTCTATGGGCGTGTCCCTTGGGAATGGGCGAATGTTAAAGCGTTGCGCATGCATGAGTTTGGGGAGATTGGGGAAGGAGAGCCGAACTAAGGAAGCGGCTTTGAGATCTACAGGACGAGTAGGTCTAAACAAATACGAACTATACCACAAAAATATCATAGAATGCAACATTAAAAGGCTTTGGTTTTTACAATTGTATTACTGTGGCACTTTAGTGTACAGGTAAAACAAAAGAAAACTTAGTGTGTTGCGGTTTGCTTGGGCTTCCTGTGGAGCGTCGGTATGGCAAAATCGATCTTTCATGTATTTCTTTGGTTGTTTAGTTATTTACACATGTGTTCATTTTTATTTCTTTGTTATTTTTTGTGTTATTTTATTTCATTTCATTTCATTTCATTTCATTTCATTTCATTTCATTTCATTTCATTTCATTTCATTTTATTTTATTTTATTTTATTTTATTTTATTTTATTTTATTTTATTTTATTTTATTTTATTATTTTATTTATTTATTTATTTATTTATTTATTTATTTTTTTTTTTGCTTGTTGATTTATTTTGACCCTGCGCTAAAAGAGTTGGTCTTCCTTTGTTAAAAATGTTCGAGGAGAAATGTGAAATCCTTATCACGTGACCATTGCAACTTCTACTTTGGTTTGGTGTGGGTTTACGTTTGGGAGCGTTGGATGTTGTGTTTTGAAATTCGGTAAGTTTTCCACTGTTTTATACTTCACAAATGCTTGTAATGAATTGAAACCAGTTATGAATGATATTTTGGATTGTAAAATTGAGTTTATAGTTCCGAATCGGCGAATAAATGCTGGTTTTTAAGCTGACGATAGTTCACGCTCACACAAGGTTGTGTTGAGCAGGAATTTCAGATAAAGCAAATTAGCTTCAGACAACACCGGGGATTAATTCTCTTTTTAGTGAACTGAATGGCAGCGGAGAATTACTATTACGATATCATTAATATGACATTTTAACTTGAGAATATTTGGAAAATTGTTGAAGTGTTGGAGAACGACGACCATCATTGTATGGGGCGCCAAGTGTAAATGTATTATTTAATGATTTTTTGTTTAATTTTGTGTTATTTAGCGAGCGAAAAACTGCGATTTATAAATTGCAAAAATTCAAACTCTTCAAAAAACTGCGATTTATAAATCGCAAAAATTCCAAACTCTTCGAAAAACTGCAATTTATAAATCGCAAAAGTTCAGAATCTTGGAAACACTGCGATTTATAAATCTCAAAAATTCCAAACTCTTCGAAAAACTGCGATTTATAAATCGCAAAAGTTCAGAATCTTCGAAACACTGCGATTTATAAATCGCAAAAATTCCAAACTCTTCGAAAAACTGCGATTTATAAATCGCAAAAGTTCAGAATCTTCGAAACACTACGATTTATAAATCGCAAAAAGTCCAAACTCTTCGAAACACTGCGATTTACATATCGCAGTTTTTTGAAGAGTGTGAATTTTTGCGATTTATAAATCGCAGTTTTTCGCTCGCTAAATAACACAAAATTAAACATAAAATTATTAAATAATACATTTACACTTGGCGCCCCATATCATTGTGTGTATTTCATGTCGATCAAACTGATATTTTTGACTGAACCTATTCATTTCCATGTGTGTCATGTTTTAAAAGCTATTGAGTTTCACTGAAGGACTTAAGTTTTCGATGAAAATCGAAAATATGCAGTTATTGTGAATTAAATGCGTGCATATGCGAATCGACAAAAATGATGCCAACTATCTTTTACTTGATTTGCTTTCTTTTTCTTTCCACTGTAGTCGGACTATATTTTATAAATAGAGGTCTAACTCGCTTGAGCAAAGGTTTTTTAACCTACAGTGTATCCCTCAAATCATTGTTGTTCCTAGTGGCTCGATAGAGCCCAATGTAGCCTCCTCTGCAGGCGTCTCTTTTAGTGTTTTCCTTCCTAGATTTTTTTCCTGTTGTGCAAGTAAGTTATTTGTATAAAAATTTTAAGTTTTAAGACAAATTAAAGCGACCAAACTACAAATAGAAGAAACTGAAGAATTAGTGAACCAGCTCTCGACTGAATTTAACTATCTCAATGTAGATAAAAGCGGCCATTCATGTCAGTCAAGACAACACAATACAAGATGATTCAAGCTAGGAAGAAAAAGTTGTAAGCAAGTCACTCGAGTCGCCATCTAGGGCACTGGCACCTTCTTGTTCTCATTGTTGATGGAAATTGTGATTAGTCTAATAGCTGATTTGCATTATGACGTCACGTGCGCAGGGAATTATGGGAGTCGTAGTAAAGGAATTCCAAAATGGCGGAGGAAAGTAAGAAGGTATTTGGTGGATTTTCTTGCTGTGTGCCTGGTTGTTTCAATAACTCGAAGAAAGATAAAGGTCGCCTTTCATTTTATGTTTTACCGAAGGACATAAAGCTTCGAAAATTGTGGCTCCACAAGATCTCCAGGCAAGGTTTTAAGCCCAAGAAAGACCAGATATCTGGCTATCGAGTGTGTTCTGAGCACTTCGAAGGAGGTGCTAAAACATACAGTAACAATGTACCTACTATCTTTCCACTGGCGAAGTCCCATGTTACCCCAAAAAGAGAACCAAGAAGAGAATTGATTCGACATGGGAATAGGATGACTGTTGAGGAAAATGAACAAGAAATTGAAGATGTAAACATTCCCACGAATGAGAGTGCTTCGACGACCGCTGCTACTTCAAACTATGAGGATAATATTCAAAAGATAGCAATGTTAGAGGAAAAGCTGAAGGCTTTAGATCTCGAGAGACTGCAGCTGTTGGAAAGGATAGAGATAGAGCGATTTGGAGTGGAGCGATTTTCTCTGTCTGATTCAGATATGCTATATTACACAGGATTAGAAAACTACCAGTTTTTCAAGGCTTTGTACGAATTTTTGGATGGTGACAATGGTGCAATCTCCAGGCTTAATTATTGGGGCTCAAACTACACTTCTCAGTATTTTCAAGATATCGAAAAACGCGGAAAGAAACGTTCTCTCATTCCAGCCGATGAATTGTTTCTGACACTTGCTAGATTGAGAGTTAACATGGCTGAAAAAGTGTTAGCTGATCATTTCAGAGTTAGTGTATCTGAGGTGTCAAGAATTTTTGCAACGTATCTTGATTTTATCTACTCTAGATTCATTCAACTTGACATATGGGCATCGAGGGAAACAGTTGACAAAACTATGCCTTAGAGTTTTAAGGTGGAATATCCTTTCACCAGAATTATTCTTGACTGCACAGAATTATTCATCCAAAAACCTTCATGCTTTCGAGCTCAAAGTGACACATACTCAACCTACAAAAGCCATAATACTGCTAAAGCACTTATTGGAATTGCTCCTTTTGGAGCTGTTACTTTTGTATCTGACCTTTATGGTGGTCATGCCAGTGATAAAGAGATTGTGGAGTCATGTGGAATTCTGGACAGATTGGAGGATGGGGATTCAGTCATGGCTGATCGGGGATTTGAAATCAGAGATTTGCTTGTGGCACGTGGCTGCTCTTTGAACATACCTCCATTCATGCGTTGCAAAGACAGACTTGACCCAGAAGAAGAAACAGAAACAAGAGAAATTGCTGCTGTAAGGATACACGTAGAAAGGGCAATTGAACGTATCAAGAATTATAACATTTTAAACCAGATCATTCCTAATTCAATGGCAGAAGATCTTAACAAGGTTTGGAAAGTGTGCTCGTACTTAACTAATTTTAAAGGCAACCTTGTAGTGTGGTAATGGTTGTTGACAATAGTTCATTGCCATTAATTGTGACAATATCATCAAATCCACTAAAGTGTATAATTACAAGGTAGAGTGCATTCACTAAATGATATTGTGCAAAATAGAGTAATTTTCATGTGACCTCAAAGTTTGTAGTACTTGATAAAGAACAAAAGAAAAGAATGGGTTTGGTGTTTAACTTAACTATTTGTTTGCCTATTCTTTCACGGTCATGAAAATCACTCTACTCTGCAAACAACATTGTGCAAATTACTATAAAATCCTCTGCGTTCTATTGTTTAATAAGTGCAATAATGTGCAATTTCGTACAAAGTATTTCACAAATTTAATGAAAGCACTCTACTATGTGTATTTTCATCGTATTCAAGTAGTATTTGTATGTAATGGTAAGTTGTTTTTATTAGATTAAAAAATAATAATTTCAACAACAAATGGTTGCTCATTTATTCTATTATCAAGATTATAAAATATTTTTTTACATTCCATCTTGTTAATGATTTGCTCAACACAACTTTTGCATGGTTTAAAATTGTTTTTATAATACATCTATATCTTACATCTACATCCCCATCTTAATATGTTGCTCAGTAATTCAGAATCATAATGAAAAATGAAATGTTTTGTCATTAGTTCTATTTCAAATCACTTCTTATATGCAAATAAACTTGGTTGGAGAGGTTTTCCTTGTTTTACTCTTTGAGTGAGAATCTCAGGGATAATAGCATGTAGGCAAAAGTCCATCAGCTTCATATTTAGCTCATTCCAGTACAAAGGATCAAAATATATATTCGTTCTATATGTAGATCCTCAGCATGTAAGTGTTTCGTATAAACAACAAAGTCACACCACTGTCTTTGTGTAATTGCCATGCCACCTTGAACTTGAGCATAATAGTGGTGATTTTGTTTTAGACTTAGCTGTTGATCTTTGATTTCTAAACATGAGTTTTTATTTTTTGCAACTTCATAAAGCAATGATGAGTATTTTTCACCATATAGTTGTTTTGGAAACACTAAGTATTTAATTTCAAGATTTCCAACTGTAGAATGTCTAGCTGTTGAGTCATTGACTTCACCATCTATGCTTGCAGCAAGGAGAGGGCATTTTTTACTAATAGTAAGTCCCCTTTCATATACCGTTATCCCTGTGTGGCCATTTTCCTCTTGTTTCTCAATATATTTCTCTCTGATAATTGGCTCCATGTTTAAGCCCTTTGTACATTGTGAAGGTATATAGTGTTTCTGCTTATACTGAAATATATCTCTTACAATGCGGTCTGGTGTTGTTGTTGGTCGCCTGTTTCTGATTTCACCAAATCTAGATGCAGTAATTCTACCACATCTAAACTTAAACCATTCTGGATTTTCTGATTGGCCTCTTGTTGTCTTCTCAATATCTGACACTTCATCATCTGTAATGGTTATGTTATTTAAGAACTGTTTACAAGTGGCTTTGAATGTGTTATCCTGTAAGTTACTTTTATCAGAATAGGATATATTAGAAGACATGTTAGAAACAAGTTGCCTTGAGATGTCTGTTCGACTTGAATTTTGATTTTCACATTGCTCATTTGGCTGCAGAGGGGACATTTTTTTCAGTGATTAATTCATTATCATAAGAATTGTTTGCTTCAGGACACTGTACCACCTCACAGTGAGATAAGAAAAAAGATGCATCAACATTGCTGGTCAATGGTTCAATACAAAGTTTAGATTTCTTAGATGGCTGTTCATAAAGTTGTTCTGTTGATTCTACATCTCTTTCTTTTCTCTTATAAGAACTCCAGTAATCATGATCTAGATTTACAGTATCAACTCTCTCTTTAAGCTGTAGAAATTCTGGAATTATTGGCTTGCAACTGTTGCCTCTCAAGAGTTCTACTATCATTGGCTTTTTATCTGGAATGGATTCAAGATTACTGCATAGTTTTAATACATCAGAAGTTGTTATTTTCCTTGCAAAACTTGGGGCTGCCTCATAATTTTGCTTCATTGTTTTTCTCTGTGCTCTCTTCTCTGATCTCTGTTTATTTTTATCAGCCTCATAATCATGTTTTGTCATCAACAAGATGTTTAAAAGTGAAGGACCATTAACTGCCTTTTTTTAACGTGGCTTATGCCACTCTTGAGGCCTTTCGGTACATGTTAATTCATAAGGTATTTCTGTTGATCCACTTTCTGTAAAGTCTAAGATCGTGTAAAGCAAAGCTCCAACATGCTTACAACGTCCTGATGCGCCAGCCTTACAATTGCAACTTGCTGTTTTGACTTTAGCTGTATTTTTATCTAGAGAAGCTCTTGTAATGTACAATTTATTTCTGGTCATTTAAGCTTTTACACGGCTGTCGAAGAAACAAACATTTTCGTGTGATGAAGCATTGAACTTCACCTTGGTAACATGGTTTGCCTTCATGAGTTTATAACCGTCTCTTTTGCTCTTGAAAGCTCCACAACGAAATTTGACATCATTAGATGGCACATCTCCACCCAAGTGCACAAAAATGTAGCAATGCTGAAATTCAGGCATCTGTACAAGCGACAAAGTCCATCCATCACTCGGCCAATCGATTCGCTTTTCGGATATTGAAGAGTTGGAACGTAGTTCTTGCTCGAGTCTAAGTCTTCGTAAGTGGATTCCACCATCAGGGTCTAAAATCTTATTAGAGCCTCTCTTTTGATACGCTTGAATTCTATTACAAAAAATATGGTTCATTTTTCATGAAAAAAAACTAGCAGATCGACAACATAATATCTAGGAAAAAGCTCAAAGTAAACCCGCTCACCTCTCGAGTAGTTCAGTTCGATTTCCAGCTACTGAAGTGCCATGACACTTTAGCCAGTGCTTAAGTTGATTGTTATGGAAAGGCTCGGGCTTTTTTCCGTGAAACGAAGCCCCTGGGACGTCAAATTCGGTCAGAGTAATCCTTTGAGAGCTTTGTTTTTGTGCTAGTTTCGCATCGCTGACCGCCATATTGTTTAAATATTCCCGGTCTTTACTACGACTCCCATAATTCCCTGCACATGTGACGTCATAATGCAGATCGGCTATTTCAACTTTGTTTTCAGACTGAACTTCGCACTGATTTTATCTCAAAATTCAGTCTACCAGAACACAATTGACATTCTTAATGTCGTTTCAAAAGGGCTTCTTAAAAATAAGCATTACTTCGACAGCACCAGCTTTTAAATATAATTTGTTGTGATTTTCAGTATCAAATACCTGAGTACTGATAAGCAATACAGCACTTTCAAGTTGTTTTTTTACTGTGACCCCTCCCCGGGTAAGCAAAGGATTTGTGTTCCACTGAGTTTTGTGTTCTCTTGAACAATTTGCACTAGTATTCAAGTTCAATTCAACACAGAAGTTATTTTTGTCAAAATCAAAATTTAGAGGAAACCATACAGTCTGTCTACAAGAGAAGATTTGTGTGATTTCCTGCAAATATATGGGCAAAAAGATGTGAAAAATGACAAGACACCATCGCACCTGAATTTTGTGCAAACATGAACACAGAATCTCATCACAATAGGCAGAAAATCGACTACGAAGAGGAAGATAAGTATAATTAAAATTCTGTAGGCTTTGAAAGTTAAAAGAGCAAGTACATTTGCACGAGTATGATGAACTTTGAAGTTGCCCATTTCACATATGGACAAACATTTATGAACTCTTATGCCAAATTAATTTGAGATTTTTTGTGAAAATATGAATGCCAAAAACAGGACATTCATTTCCTGTTTAGGTACAAAAATATCTAGAATTGGAATTATAAAAAAATATATTTAGTTCTCTTCCATTATCGGCAAGCATTGCGAAGTGTGAATTTCTTTCAAAATATTCCATGCATTTTTTTTTCAAATCATCTTTTGGAAGTGAACTAAAGATTTCTTTCCAATTGTCTGTTTTTTAAGCGCTTTAACATGTTTTAATTGTTTTTTCATTCAAGATTTAATGGTGCTTTGGCAGTCTCAAAGCATCAGTTCCTTCTACCTTTCATCTAGCTACAACAATGTAGATTGCATTGACGAAATGTTTATCTTACAGTTTGTGTGCAAATATTTGAGTTTACACTTTATTGTGAGCAAGAGAAATCGAGAACTAATGTCCAGGTAATACAGTCGATAAAGGTCTTATCCTGCACCAGCAGATATAATAGTGTTGAATGCCTTCTAAAATCCTGGGTAATCGAGGTGTTCTTGCCATGAAAAATTGGGGCTCTTTTGTAGGTTGGTGGTGTGTCAGTGTGGTCTGTTGGTTGGTTAGCAAAGCACTCCGCTCAATTTGTTTAGTTTGTAATTAAATTATTTGTTTTGTTGTGAAATTTCTGTATTTTATTTGTGAGGCAAACTGCGAATTTCTTTTATAGCTCAACCCATTAAGGTTGCTGGGTCCAATTGTTTTCTACCTTGTTCTTTTCTTTGAAAAAAAGATTGTAATTGATACTATCGTAGTGCTCATCTGCTTTTCTGACATGTTCAGTGTTAAACCTCTGTGCATTTTTCCTTTCCTGTCCTTTCAAATACTTTTTTTATTGAATGTCCGTCACAGATTCCACACATCTGTCTGGAAGAAAAGTGTAAACTGGTGGAATAAACTTTGGTACGTGGTATACGTAATGTATTGTGAGCTCATTTGTGTAACTTCTTATTATTTTTTCTTTTGAAAAATTGTCACCAAGTTCAGCAATTGATATTGTTAAATTGAGAAACTCTATCTTTTGTTTTTCTTTCTGGCATAATGAAATAACGGTAATTTGAATTACAAAAATATATTCATTTGCGATACCTCTAATTTTAATGATTATGGGACGTTTTTCAATTTTCTGTTGAAATTGATATTTTTTTCGAAACCTTTTTTAACTGAAGTTAAAGTACTAATAATGTTTCTGTTTTCATGTACCTGTAATGTCCTGACAGTACAGATCAAAATTGAATGAAAAGGATTATAGAGTTCAATTCAAAATATAATACATAGCAGCAATTAACCTTTACAAGAAGAACCCTAAAATTGATTAAATTGTAAAAATTCATTTATGTCGACCTTACAGTATTGTGTTTATATTCCTTATAAAGTCATTAAAACTTAAAATTTTATCAAAGCAGCTGTCACACAATTGTCTTTGTGAACCTGCTCAGCAATCTTTGAGCTCTGCAAGTGCCTACAATAGGCACTAATGAAGGAGTGTGCAGTAGTCTAAATGTGGATGGTTCTGGAAGACAAACAAGTGAGTAATAAAAATTTATTTTGGAAAGTGAAAGTTGATAAACTTCTAGTGAGACAGACAATTAAGTCCTTTGTCCATGCCGCTTAATGTCGTTTTTGATGGTAACTGCTTGCTTTTCTCTGTTAAGTGAAATGAGTCCCTGTTAAGCTAATTTATCCATGTTAATATTCTGGTGCTGTCCTTTTCCATTATATGATCCTTTCCAATAATGGATCTTGAAAGTACTGTTTTTTTTTTTACTTCCACAACCTTTCCTATTACAGGAACAATTTGACAGCTTGACAGCTGCAGAACCCCATCTTTGACACTTTCTAAGACGTTTTCAGTATCTACAGTCATTTTCTTGTTAATTTCGTGGTCTATATCTTCTGGTGTTAATCTATTTAAAAAGCGAACTTAATATTTAAAAAAGGTTTATAGCTAAACTCGCAAGGGTTCACTCATTCGCTTGCTGTCATGCAATCAGTCATAAATATTAAATTTTCAAGGACTAAACCTTGACTTGATTTCATCGTAAATATCTCTCCCAGAATGTAGACACTCCATGGCGGTAATGATCTCGAAAATTTGCAATGCATCAATATCAATCTTGCGATGATGGTTAATTAGACTTGATCAGTTGGTAGAGCATTAAGTGACATAAAATAAAACATAGTAGAATAAATCGGATTAGTACAGCACATTGCAGGTTCAAAAACTAATAAAAACTATTTACTTTTAGTTGTCGTAGAACATCACACTTTTTTAGTCTGGTCTCTGGTGGACTTAATACATTTAAGTCTACTTTTGAGTCATTCAGAATTCAATGGTCTATTCTTTAAAAGCAAACACCGCTGACATTATTTACAATTTAAAATGACTACTCAAAATAGTTACTGTTACAACCACCATGTAAACTGGTTCTTGTTTTCTTTCATACAATTGTCAAGCTGGAGGTGACGTTTACAGTGCAGTAAAGTAGACATATTAAGATCCTTGGCCTAACCAAGCATGAGACGGAATGGCACCTTGAATGACAATACAACAATGAGCTTCATTTCAATTTTCATTGTTTTTGTAATAATAAGAGCCTATAAGTCCGGGTAAAAAAGAAAATATAAGAAAAATGAGAATATTGCCTCCCACACCATTTAGCCAACATACTAACTAGAACTGACATTGTAAAATTAGGGTCATGTAGCCACTGGTAGTAATCAAATGCAAAATATTTCCTTTCCATTTGGTGGCTGTCTACTAAAAAAATATGCTCCTACTAAGCAAGTTCCAACACTTGCCAAGTTACATGTTGATTTTGTCTTTCTGGTTTCCTATTGCATCATAAATATTTGTCAAGTACATGGCAGGGAATCTTTTTGCATTGCACTGATGGATGTAATATACTCTTCTTTCCTTCCATAAATAGAAAACAACTTGCCAAAGGTCCTATCCATGTGCACTGGATAGGTGGTGAGGTTGACTATGGCTTTTGTGGTGGTGCTGCATACAAGTATTTCAAAGTCTTAATGATCCGGTTGGCTAGCAGGTATGGAAGGGCAATCACCTTTCTTACAGTGCTGTGGTACATGCCATCATCTTGATACAATACCTGTAAACCAAGCTCCTGAACTTAACTCCAGATGGCCTGTGCGAAGGGGAATACAATGTCTCATATAGATGCCAGGGACCTGATTGCCTTCCACGCAGAGTTGTGTTCCCAGGAGTATGGAGTGTCTTTTTTGAACAGTGTTTTGGCGCTCACTAAAACTGGTCAGCAAATTTGCGCGTGAGTGTACACGGACGTATGTACGGAAATTGTACAAATTTCTGGGCTTCCTGTGGTCGATTTGAAATGAGCTCGATGGTTTACCATATTTTCTTAATTATGGTGCTTTGTCCATGCCGCTTAATGTCGTTTTTGATGGTAACTGCTTGCTTTTCTCTGTTAAGTGAAATGAGTCCCTGTTAAGCTAATTTATCCATGGGAATATTCTGGTGTTGCCATTTTCCATTATAAGATCCTTTCCAATAATGGATCTTGAAAGTACTCTTTTTTTTACTTCCACAACCTTTCCTATTACAGGAACAATTGGACAGCTTGACAGCTGCAGACCCCCATCTTTGACACTTTCTAGGAAGTTTTCAGTATCAACAGTCATTTTCTTGTTAATTTCGTGGTCTATATCTTCTGGTGTTAATCTATTTAAAAAGCGAACTTAATATTTAAAAAAGGTTTTTTAGCTATACTCGCAAGGGTTCACACATTCGCTTGCTGTCATGCAATCAGTCATGAATATTAAATTTTCAAGGATTAAACCTTGACTTGATCTCATCGTAAATATCTCTCCCAGAATGAAGACACTCCATGGCGGTAATGTTCTCGAAAATTTGCAATGCATCAATATCAATCTTGCGATGATGGTTAATTAGACTTGATCAATTGGTAGAGAGATTAATGTTACAATGAGTCAAATTAGTCATGAGTCAATTAGTCAACTTAGTAAAATAATTAAAAATATGAAAAAAAAGTTCAAAAATAAAATAAAATATAGTGGAATCAATCAGAATAAAACAGTACATTGCAGGATCAAACACTAATAAAAAATATTTACATTTAGTTGTCGTAGAACATCACATTTTTGAGGTGACGTTTACAGTGCAGTAAAGTAGACATATTAAGATCCTTGGCCTAACCAAGCATGAGACGGAATGGCACCTTGAATGACAATACAACAATGAGCTTCATTTCAATTTTCATTGTTTTTGTAATAATAAGAGCCTATAAGTCCGGGTAAAAAAGAAAATATAAGAAAAATAAGAATATTGCCTACCACACCATTTAGCCAACATACTAAGTAGAACTGACATTGTAAAATTAGGGTCATGTAGCCACTGGTAGTAATCAAATGCAAAATATTTCCTTTCCATTTGGTGGCTGTCTACTAAAAAAATATGCTCCTACTAAACAAGTACCAACACTTGCCAAGTTACATGTTGATTTTGTCTTTCTGGTTTCCTATTGCATCATAAATAATTGTCAAGTACTTGGCAGGGAATCTTCTTGCATTGCACTGATGGAGGTAGTATACTCTTCTTTCCTTCCATAAATAGAAAACAACTTGTCAAAGGTCCTATCCATGTGCAGGTTGACTATGGCTTTTGTGGTGGTGCCTGCGCTTAAAGATCTGGTTGGCTAGCAGGTATGGAAGAGCAATCACCTTTCTTACAGTGCTGTGGTACATGCCATCATCCTGATACAATACCTGCAAACCAAGCTCCTGAACTTAACTCCAGATAGCCTGTGCGAAGGGGAACACAATCTCTCATGTACATGCCAAAGACCTGATTGCCTTCCACGCAGAGTTGTGTTTTGGGGCTCACTAAAACTGGTCAGCAAATTTGTGCGTGAGTGTACACTGACGTATGTACGAAAATTGTACAAATTTCTGGGCTTTCTGTGAAATGAGCTCGATGGTTTACCATATTTTCTTAATTATGGTGCTCCGCTATTAATTTTAATCTATGTAGAAGTAAATGTCTTGATTCACCATGAGGTCATGTTTAAATCTATCTATCTATGTCTGATGGAGATAATGCAAAGTCACAGAAAAATGATATTGTATTTATTGATCATAATAACCTTGAAGTGTGATGACGTTTTACCCCTGTCTCTATATCATAATAACTTTTAAAATCCTTTCATATTAAAATTTTATATTCCCTTGTGAATACATATAGTCATAATTAGTGAACAAAAGCAATGTGAAAAGGATTCTGGTCTAGAGACAGAGGTAAAATGTCATCATGTATGGCTTATTTGTGAAACTAGACCAATCCAAAATCACAGCTGAGAAAAAACTCTGATACAGAATTTACTTTCAAAAATTTCAATCTAAAATAGCAGCATTAATCAAGACATTTGATAAGTAATCACATTTGATCTGTATGGGATTCGCTTACAGCTCGCTGATATAAATTCTCATAGTGTATACTGGTATTACATATATCAGAGTTGTTTTCATAGCAGTGGGAAACATTTTGGTTATGGTACTGTTATCATATCATTGATAACTCAAATGTTTTCTTTGAAACTCCAGCACTGTTTCCGACTCATATAAAAATGACTATTTTTCTTAAATCTGCTAATAATCAAATCATGTGGAGCGCTTAGATGAATAGCCACCAAAATCTGGTGAACACCAATTTTTTTTTAGATTTTGTGATTCTATCTTCTACATGAACAGGCAGTGAGGTCAAAGTGAATCATGGCACTTAATTTAATAGCTCACATAGTTGTATGTACTCATGCATTCCAGGAACCATTTAGCGATTGAGCATTATTTTATACAAAATGATATAATAATTTTCTATGAAAAGCAAAAAAAAAATGCTATTTTTTCAATTGAGTGCAATTTTTAATTACCTTTGATAGAACAAGTACATATATCTCATTTTGCGATTCAATATTCCTGTTACAAGAGGTGCAAGTTCATCACCTCACTGAAACAATAATTAGTGCATACCATAATAAAATACAGTGTGCAGCTAGTATCTCAGAATGTCAATTATTATTGCACAGTGTAAAATGCTCATTTATGCTTGAGATATCAAGACATGTACATTTAACCTTCACAAAAAAGCATATTCATGAATTAAAGGAATAGCTTGATTTATAATTTTATAGTAGGTCATTTGGATGTTTACGCAGCAAGGAAGAGGAAAAGTCTTGTTTTGCTTTGTCGTTTCCCTTTTCAAATGCCTTTAGGTATTTATTTGGCACTGTCTCGCCTTCCTTACATTCTTGCTTGTGGTGTTTGCCGGTTCGGTGGATGTCCAACGCCTCTCGACTTTCGTACATTTTCCTATTGGTTTCTAAGATATTAACGCTACTCGACATCAGTTCCAGGTTATTAAAATATGTTTGGACTGACACAATTCGTTTAACAGGCGCTACTAAATAGCCCTCTACCCACCTGTCCCCTGCTAATTGCCTTCCTTCATTCCCGTTTAAATTCACTGTCATGTTTTGTTGGTACATTTTGATCAGCTAGTGCTTGTTGAGTCGGTTGCTCAACATCAGCGCTCTCACTGGAGCGGCCAGAGGCTTCAGTATTTGATGCCATTAGCAGTCAAGAAAGAGGACTAATGTCAAACAAGACTGACTTTTAAAATGGCCGAAGCTGGCGAATGCCTGTGCAAGGTCATTCTAGGTGAATTTAATAAATTGTGGCTTGTAAAGAGTCCACATTACCTTGCCCACAATTAAAAATTGAACGATTCTTACCTCAAAGTACGATATTTCACGTAGAAAGTCGTCAGAACAAGCACAAAGCGTCTACTCCTGACGAAGGACTTTAGTTCAATGGTGGTGACGTAACTCCCGATAGGCTATGTTTGTTCTTCATGGCAGTCCACTGGTCACTGTTTATGAGATAGAACTTATGTGTTCTTCTTTCCACGATAAACGATATTTCGCTCTATAATGGCGGAGACTTCTCGTAAAAGATGGGTCCTGGTCATCACCTTAGTTTGCGGCATAACATCGTGTAATCTCTGAACTAAATCGTTCCTTTGTACTTCCTTTTCAGTGGTAAATTTCACAATTTTCTGTAGTGACTCTTTAAGCTGATCATGCAATTTCACATGGGATGTTCTTACTAGAAAACGTATTTATTTAAACAAGCATTTTCATAATTATTAGTTTTAGTCATATACATTATATATATAAATATCTTTATTATCATTTTTACATTTTAAATCATTTAGATTATTTGTAGATTACAATAGTTTAGATTTAAGATTTATTTTATACTATATTTAGATTTATTTTATGATATGTATATATAGCGTTTTAGATTTTAGTGATATTTAATTTAGTTTCTAATGTAATTTCCTTAATATGTAAGCGCATTGAGGCATGCGAAATGCGCGGCAAAATACAGTTAATTAAATTAAATTAAATTAATTTTTTAGAATCAGAAATATTATATTTAACAAATCGAACATAGATTTTCATTGTCTGTCTTGTTATTGATCATAGATGCCGTCAAAAAATGTTCAAAACTCAAGTGGAACCACAAGCGTAGCGAGTGGTTTCACTGCAAAGCTTTGGACATTTTTTGACGTCATCTATGATCAATAACAAGACAGACAATGAAAACCTATGTTCGATTTGTTTTTTACAACACTGAAACTGATCTAAAACAGTAGTTTTAGTCGCGTCACGAAACAAACGATTCTTAACAACAAGTTGTAAGTATAATATGCAAAAATATCCAATTTGGCAGGAAAAAAAGAAAACAATTTGCAATTTCTAAACTTTTAGAAAGTCAGTCCTTTTACGAAGATAATTCAACCAGAGATTGAATGAAAATCAAAGCCGATTAGCTGCCAGAAATGAACAAATGCTGCATGCAAGTCCTTCACAAACAAGCTCACTACTGAGGCGATGCAAATTTGTCTTATTTTAAAATGGCTTAAATTAAATCATTTCTTTTAAAAATTAGGGAACACAAAGGTAAATGTCATTCACAGAGCGATGCAACGACGTGTGCTAGTGACCAAAAAAAAACATGTTCTGCCTGGTGTCTTGATACTACAGCAAATATCACCCGGTTTATAATAGTGTGCTTCAGACGCTTCTTTTGCTTTGCCTTCTTCTTCTTCTTCGAGATCTTCTTTTTGACTTCTAATACTGCTATTACGAAATTCTTCTAGTAAGTTGTTGCGCTCTAACTGAAGTTCTTGTTCTACTTGCTTTGAATTTATCGCTAATTTCTTTGCTTTCACTTCTTTCAAAATCTTGGTGTAATTTCGGCTCAACACAGGCACTTAACTCTTTTTATAGCGAGGTATTTTGGACATTTTACTAGAGGATCTGAGCGAAGCTTCCGCCATGTTGGTTTCAATGTGTTAACTGTTCCTGACGTCTCCCAAGGGGACCTCACTTAGTATTCTGAACGAACAAAACATCCCTAGGGTACCCCCGGTCCTGGATGTGGTCCACAAGGGTGAATGATGTGGTCCACACTGCTCGATATTAGGCAGGCAACTCCTTTCCTAATTCTTCTTCCTTTCTCGTCACTAGTCCCGCGCGGAAGAAAACCGTTACAAAGGAAGCCCAAAGAAGGATTTTTATTAAGGGAGTAAAGAGTTGCCTGCGGAGGAGGCTAGTATTTACACTTAAAACCCTCCAATTTTCCCATCATGTGTCATTCTTTGTCCATTTTCAAATCTCTGAGATATTCACTTTCTGACAAAATCCGACAACATCTAATGAAGTAAGAACAACTTTGTTTTCCTTAAATTCCTCAAAAGAAAAAAAACCTCGTCTTCATAGCCATCATAGCAAAAAAAACAATCAGAATTTCTCTTAGTTTTTCCAGACTATTACAGTTCCCCTAAACCACCCCATTTCTCCTTCATCGCCAACACAGTAATGTAAAACATTTTTTTCCGATTAACTGTGCAGGTAAAATTACTACAGGAAGAATTTGATCATCATTAACTGTTTTTTTTAAAGTAATTTGTCTAAACAAAACTTTGTACACTCTCGACCAACTTCACTATTTACATTATTTACAGCATAAAATTGTTCAAAATTCTGACAAACTTCCTTTCCTTTTTTCGACATAAATAGTGTGACCTTTTTTTAACGTTAGCAATTTGTGACGGTAAATTTAATTTCGAATCGAGACAACATAGCGCATTTCGAACAAGACTCTCCATGCTACCTTAAATTTCGTAGCTTGCCTCAAATAATCGATTTAAAAAACTGTAAAAAACACGAGTATTCTTATTCCAACAGCCAGGTTTTATTTTTTTAGTCAAAAGTAAAGCAATTTCGTTGTCGTTTATCATACAAGCCTTGATACAGCTCAAACCTTCACACGCGGCCATTTTCTTGATCTTGACTTGAAAGTGCCTGCGTTCAAAAATAAATATACTGTGGAATTGCTCTCAAAATATAGCTAGAAATAACATAAAACAGAAGTAAAGACGATAAAAAATTATTTACGTGTGTCCTTATTTGAAATCCATTTGAAGCATTCAAAACATCATGATTTTTGACAAAAAGGATAAAAAACTTGACTAAAACCCTTCATTCAAAGAGGAAATTCGCTGTCCTTTGTCTTTGTGGCAGAGCCAGAGGCTGCCCTACCCCAACCTGAGTCATGAGTCTATAAGAGGTTGCGTCATGGGTACTGCCCATAAAACCAGCTTGTACAAATCTCAAATGACCTTCATTATCAATAATAAGCTGCGTGTGCATGCAGTGGTAATGTCGATGTCCGCTGTAGTAGAGTCTTTGGGGTTCTGCATAAGGTCGATAAATTTTGTGAGGAGTGCTGTCAATAGCAACAACAGTGTGTGGAAATTCTGGCCAATTCCCCATCAAGGCATGCCATTCTAACATATTTGGCCACATTATTTGATTATTAAAGTATCTCCAAAGTTCTGGAAGAGTCCTGTGTATAATACGCACCACAGAAGCTGGATCAATGTCAAACCATAATGATAGACTTTCGATGTGAAGATATTTTCGTAACCAAATAAGAACAAGTAATACTTGATTAGAGTTACTAATTTGCTGACGACGTTGACAAATACATGGTTGACCTTCTGTTGTTAGGTGTAATAAAGTACTTGAACAAAAGACTGCTGGGCTTAACCTGTATTCCTCCAAAACAAGAAAGGCTGGTTTACTATCAAAGTATACACATCCCGACCTTGGAAGCCATTACCGTGGAAATTTGGCAACAAGGACAACAAGCGCTGCTGTAGAGACATTTGACCTTGAAGAAATAGAGGTGGCATTGATGTCAAAATTAGCAAAAAAGCTAATATGTTTAATAGTACAATTTGTTTATCCTGGATATCCATCTTTATGAAATTGTGACTGTGATAAACAAGGTATATTTGTGAATGAAAATATTAATGTGACACATGAATGCACCCCATGCATATTTAGCCCACAATACATTCCAGCGTGCAGTTATTTGAGTTCATTCAAATTATTGCAAGCTATCGGATGAGCTGTAAGGTCAAGCGCAAGCACTTAGTTTCAGCATGTGGCAAAACCCTGGCTGCTCAGGAAATACTGCAATGGGTAAATATAAACTTGGTTACTTGTTATCGATTTGGTGCATGCTGAGCTTATTTTTCTTTAATTCTTTTAAAATAGACACGCAACGGAATGAAGACAAGCGTAGAAAACGAACTAATGTCCGAGAGAGAGAAAGGACTTTCGTGGCAAAATGCTACAGTGAGTGCAACGCAAAAAAATACGCAGTCTATGACTGCATGTGTGTAAAGCAGTTTTCTGCCTATAACTACTTGATGAGCTCCATGTGCGATGTTTTTTGTTTTGTTTTGATTTTTCATCAGTTACAAATTGACATGCATGATGGACTGGAACTAACATAGGAATATGTTGTGATGTGATTGGGCCACACAAGACAGGCTAGCGCTAGAGTCGTTCTTCATATGACCGTGAAAGAATAGGCAAACTAGTTGGTAGTAAACATAAAACCAATTGTTTTCCTTTTGTATTTAACAACTAATAGAAACTAAATGGTCTATTTACTATGCATGGTCATATGAGAATGACTCTAGTAACAGATATATGGGTGAATGGGTTTTTGAAAACCACTCTATTTTGGATTTCATGAGAAATTATTAAATGTTCTGTAATGTTTTTCTTTTGTTTTTTATTATTAATAATGTAAACAAGATCTTAACGGTATTGTGTTACAACTTATAATAGTCATCTAGACTGTAAAGTGAACTATAACATTCATAATAATAAACACTATAACTTTAACATATTGTGGAGTATGTAGGTAACATTGTCATTAACCATAGGCCATTCCAAGGCTACTAAGAAAAGTATAGGTACAAGTAAATAAGTAATTAGAATGGGCAAACTGTGTTGAAGATAAAAAATAAAACACAAAATACTCGCGAAAAACCAAATTATGCAGGCATTTTTTAGCTTGTTAACAATCTTTATCAGAAGAATATATAGCCTTACTTCCTAGCGGTCTTGGAACCTATGGACGATGCAAAAACAAAACATTATTACGGTCAGGATTCAATTGCCGCCAAGCACTATGACGTCATGGCTTGTTTACATGAATAAAAATGCATCTACTTCTGGCAAAATATTTTTCCTTTAATACAATTTGCATTGTACTTATACTTATAATTTGTTCCAATATTATAAATGAACTTTTACCCTGTTTTTCATTGATTTTAAGATGTTGAATCCACTCTTTTGCCCATGATTCTTAGCGTTAAAACAATAGAAGTGTTTACATGTGACGTCATAGTGCTTGTGGCTAATTCAATATCTCCCGACAATAAAATACTTTCTTTAGATACATTATATGATATTTTTGATTTTTTGGTTCTTAAATGATAATAGCTATAAAAGCTATCTTGTTTGTAAATATATGTCATGAGCCAGTATTTGTAGTTTGTAGCAATACTATATAAAACAGATGAAACAGGAACTGTTTTTCGAAGCATTTTCTTGTACTTCTGTCTTGATTTTCCAGATTTTAATGAACGCATAATTTTGCGTAATACTACTCTGGATGGCTCTCTGGATCTTACTCTTCGTGGTTTTACGAAACATAATCGAGAATGTCTATGATTTTGTATACATGGGTGCAGCTTGAAGTGATTTATACCATGTACTTGATTTATGCATATTTGATTATCATCCAAACAAGGCACAAGTTTCAAGAATGCATTCCTTTCACATTTTTTTGTCCTGTTTTAGTCACATCTTTTGACTTTTTACTACATTCATTCCGGAGGTGTATGCAGTTAATAATTTCCAAAATGGAAATTTTATTGTCTCGTAAGACATTATCCTTAATATATGGTTCCCAAATAAAGTTTTCGCTGTCACGAAAGACATTATTTGCTCGTGCAACAGATCGTTTGGTGTGTCGAAGGACATTTTTGCATCCCAAAAGGGACTGTTTGGTGTCTCGAAAGACATTATTTAATCCCAAAAGGGACTGTTTGGCTTCTCGAAAGACATTATTGGATTCCCGAAGGAACTTTTGGATCTCTCGAAAGAGAGATCCCAGAGGGTAATATGATATTTTGCCATTTATACAAGTAAACAAACGCTTCGATTCTGTGTCATTTCTGTACATGAAACGCCTAAAAAACTTGAAGAATTATTTACAGACAAACATTTGGGAAATGCATTCAAACATGTGCCTCATTACTGATGTAAAACTGCTTAAAATTGTAATAAAAAACACAACTCACCTTCTGTCGCTTTACACTTCTCGTGGCTTGACGAGTTTTGAAGTTGTGCTGGTGATCACGTCTCAATCACATGGCATGTTCGGAAGAAGCGAAAATTGTGCGAAGTCCCGAGCTCACCCGACGAATTATTTCCGAATTACGGACAGACAATCATTCAAAGCGCCAACATAATGGGTAGAAGCCTCTCTAGAGAGGCTTTACCCACAAAAATGGACTGAAGTCCTGCAGTACGCAAAAGGATTGCTGAAGGTGGTTTACCTGAACATGTTGTGCAGATGTATTTGGAAAGAAGTGAAACTCAACTCATTGCAAGAATGAAAATAATTATCAAACAAACACTTGAAACGGCATCGTCCACAGAGATACAGTTGAAACAAATTGATACTCCACATGGAAATGTTATGAAGCATGCAAAAAAGCAAACACCTAGCGAGCGCAGACAAGTTGCAACTCAAGCCAAACTAAAGAATTACAACTTCATTGATTTGTCTGATGACAGTGGGAGCGAATCTAATTCTACACTGACCAAAAAGCGAAGAAAACTCAACAAAGCTCAAGACGTCCAAGAGGCACATAAGAAAATGTGCGAAGCTGCAATTGAAATCATGGGGAAAGTGAACGATTTACTTTCAAAAGTAGACAAAAAGCTAGCCGATAAATCAACAAATAATCAAAAAGAACAATCCATAGATAAATGCATGGTTTTCTTTGCACAAATGACTATATTCGTTTTTTATTTGTTTGTTTTTTATTTGTTTGTTTTTTTGTTTATTTGCAAACACATATCACTCAAACATGTTGGTAATGTAGATAAGCTTAAATAATATGCACCCAATTTATGTTATGTTTTGGACACTTGTACTAGTTTTTTTTTTGTATCATATACAAAATTAAAAGTTCAGGGGTTAAAAAATTGTTACAGTGGTGTAGTTGTTTATGGTTAACAAGGCGAGGAAAAACTTATCCAATATTGGCTGAAGTTATACACTTTGCTTTGCAACAACCTAGCAAACAAACAAATCATGCATCGTTTTGCTTTTTTAATGTCGGGGAATTTAATGCTTTTCTGACAATTTAAACTTTGTTTATTGTTTTCCGATTAACAAAAATAATTTTTATGCGTAACTTTTAAAGCATTCATAGCGCTCAAAATGCCGATGCGACTTTGAATGACACTCAAATGGTTTCTTACAAGTAACTTGTGCAGCTGATCTACTGCTGCCATTCTTATCTTTAGCCTACAATTTGAATTGCATTTAGAAAAGTTTCAGACACAAGACACACATCAAAAACATAAAGTCATCAAACGTCTTTTGTTGTTGTTTTATGTCGATCCGGTTCTTATGTCTTTCCAAGAATACACTAGCTAGCTAATTAGCATGTTATTTTGAATAAAAGCTCATTTGCATGTTAAAAGTGAGTTATACGAAAACGTTCTATTATTAGAGAAAGATATCATACATTCACATGCTCTTTGTAAATCGAAATTTCACCAACGGTGTCCAAAATTAATATATTTTATAAACAAACAAAATTTTATTGAGCCTAAAGTTCATCATTTGAGCGCATAGTTTACACCTTGGAAATGACGTCACTTTGATGGCGTGCGTAATGGTTTTTAACATGAGTACAAAACTACATTGTTGCACAAAATATCAAAACTAAGACAAAACAAAAATTGTAAAAGCTAATATTCTGTTTCACTTATTTTAATAACAAGGTCTATTCTCTTATTCATAGAGGATATTATGTTGTCACATGTCTACTGGAAATTCAGTAAAAGTTTTAATAACTCTATTTTGAAACTAGATGTTTCTTTCTCAATATCTTGTTTAAAATATCAGGGAAAGGACCGGCGTGAATCCTGCTACAAGATGGCGACTCAGGTCAAAATTGCACTGGGGTCCAAAAATCACTATTAAAGAAACTAAAAGCAGAAGTGTTTTCTATACCACCAAGGAGTTCGGATTTAAACCCTTTAGAACATTTGTTCCATCTAGTGCGAAAACAACTTAACGCACAAGCTTTAGAACTAGTGTGGAAAATGCTGTTTCACACATGATTCAAAATACTCTCCATCAAGTGTGTCATAGGGATCACGCGCTATTACACCTTTTTGGTACGATTTGCTGACAAATAATCTGACCACCTTGTCACCAATACCTTCCTTTTTGTCCTTAGCTGTGCAGCTCTTGCGCCATATGTGGCGCTCTGTCTTGTGCTGCAGAATTACATTTATAATAAAAACTCGCGCCATCAAGGTAGAAATTGGCTTCTTTAGTCCAAAAGTCCACACTTCGTTCTTTTTTAATCCGTCTTGAGAAGGCTAGTCGTTCTTTGATGTATTTTCTTCAAGTTGTTCAACTTGAAGAAAAAAATATCCATGTTGGTTGAGGATTCTTCGCAGAGTGCAATTGCCGGCTATGGTAGCGTGCAGAGGAAAAATACGCACAACATTTCTTTTAGTTCTTGTTAATAATAATAATAATAATAAATTTTATATATATAGCGCTTTATATGTACTATTCTAAAGCGCTTAACATGAGATGCTTATTTACAAGTATATTACAAAAATAAAAAAACTATTATGTAACTATTAGCTACCAAGTGTTGTGGGTCTTGTGTGTGTTGCACTTCCACTGTGGTTGCTCTTCCAAATACACTATCGACACAGGTCTAACTCCAGATGACTCCACACGACCGAAGCATGCAAGGTGATAACCACAAGACATGCAAATATCCCTCTATTGGGGGATTGCTAGTTGCCTTCATTTCTTACCCTCTCTTGGTTATTTCAATGTCATATCAAATCTTATAGAATTCGAACAAATACTTTAAAGTACCATTTGCATACAAATGTTGCCTTTGCATGCAATTTTGTCTGACCACTTCTGAAATTAAAAACTGACATTTTCTCATATTTTCGTTATTGTTGATGAATCATCATCCCAAACCAGTATGGAGACCAGCTTCACAGTCTTACTAGCTCATTGCACAAATCTGTCTCCATAGCTTTTGAAGAGCCATCCCAGTTCAGCCTACTGTCATGCAATTTTGGTATCCTGGAAATGTGTGCTGCCGTCTCGCAAATAGAGCATGTTTTACATCTGGAGACAAAACCCTTTGGATCTCCAATATTTAACAATTATAAGTTATATGCTGTTTATGATTTAAAGTTGCAATGCCTATTTAGTGAGTCATCTGCTTTATGAAATATACACCAAAACGTTTCATAATTTTATCTAATGAGTGTGCATGTTAATGTAAAGTGTTGACCAGTGTTTATCACTCAATGTATAAAATTATGTACTTACCACTTGATGTACTTGGGGTGTTTTGTGCTGATGTGCTTGGGGTGATTGTTGATGATGTGCCTGGTGTTTTTTGGTTTTGTAATCCTAGAAATGATTTTTCAAAGAATTATGTTTGATATATACCTAGACCCTGGATTCCAGGGTTTACTGGTGCCCAAATACTGAAGTGCTTCTGAAAAACAAAACCTTATCTGTGACATGGTCCACTAAAAATTCAAGTAGCTCTGCATGTGTACTCTTTTTCATGGTTGCACCAGTTCAGCGTTTAGTAACTTTGAAAACAAGTCTTAAAAACAATTATAAAAAGTTAACTAGTCCATTTAGTGAATTTATTGAAAAAATACATTTAGAATCCAACAACACACTTAATAATGTCCCTTTAAATAGTGATCACATAAGTCTTTTCAAAAGTTTGTAGTAGTTGATCTATATGAATTCAACTCGGTATTTTTCGATCGACGTCATTCAAAATGAAACCCAACAACACATTTTGTTTTCGTTACAAAAAAGTCGTTCATGACACCACTGAAAACTGTGAAAAGAATGCAAATATTAGTTAACAAATACTGATAGAAATTATAAACCAACAATAAGCGTAAATCTCCGAATAAATTTAAAGAATTCTGAAATTCTTTATCCTAAGGAGAAAACTTATGTTTTGTATTGAGTCTAGTAGTATCGAAAAACCTTCCACAGCACAGAAATCAGAAGTTGCAGCTCACTAAAAAATGCTCAGCTTCAAATATCAAGTGTTTAATGCTGCAATAAGTTAATTAAGGAGTTTAGTAAGTGGTTTCTGTGACTATTTTTGAAAATGTACTGTGGTTTGGGGACAGTATTGCCATGAAACCAAAGAACTTACAGTTTAATGAAAAACTCTTACCTTTTCTATTCTCGAAACTAAATGTGAAAAGAATATGAGAAAAGACGGAGGAAGACAAACAGAACAATATATAAATAAATTTGACTTACCGTCTAAACATCTTTGAATGTTATCTTCGCATTCCCGCAGTTTTCGGAGAGTCTCCTTCATACTACTTTCAGGGATTGCAGAGAAGACCACGTGGTCAATCGTGGCATGCTTTACCTATGCAAGACCGCTGCCTCTAAAGTACTGCAGGCTCATGGTCAATTCAAAGAGGCTGCTCATCAAATCAACGCTGTTTGTCGATCAGAAGGTGCTTCATCGCTTCAAAAGCGATGTACTTCAAATCAAACATGTCGAATTGTCCTCTCTTCATAAATGTAACCATTTCAATTCAAAACCGATGCTCGTCATTTTAAACATTCACAACTTCATTTCAACAATAGAGGTTGATTTGACCGGTAGACTTCGCCATAGGATGGATACAATACAATAACTTTATTTAAACAAGAAAGCTCTATCAATATTAAGTACATTATAAAATATAAACCTAATTTTGCACTACCTAGAGGCCGTGTATGAAAAATGTACAGCTTTATTAAAAACATTGGAAGCTTATATGGTAAAAATATATAATTGTGAAAAAGAGAATAAACATATGGTTCAAAAAGCAATACATGCAATTAACTTTCTGTAGATAACAGAGATATTTGTTTCAATTGATGTTCAGGTCAAGACGTTTTATTCTCTTTTTAAATTTGGAAATGGAGGGTTCCTCCTTCAAGTCTTTTGGAAGTGAGTTCCATAGTTTAGCACCAGTGTACGCAAAACTGTTCCTATATATGTCAGTTCTAACCTTTGGAATTTGTTAAGTGTTAGATTGGCGTAAGGAATAATATTGTGAGCCAATATCATCTTTGAACATTTCCTTCAAATATGGAGGCGTTAGGCCATTAACGATTTAAAACATCATAATTGCTTTTTGTTCTTGTCGGCTTTCAGCTACTTTCTTCCAGCCAAGTTTTTTGAAAATTTCAGTATTTCGTGCATTGGTGTAAGGAGCTCCAGTTATTATGTGGGCCGCACGATTTTGTAATTTTTGGAGTGTCTCTGCTAGATTGTCATCAAACCCGTCCCAGACTAAACAGCAATAGTTGAAATAAGGTTCAACTGTTGACTTATATATCTTACATAGGCAGTTGTGGTCTAGGATGGGCTTGAGTTTTTTTATGATACTTAGTGTACTTGAAATTTTCTTCTTCATAGCCTCAACATGGAGTTGCCATGTCAAATTACTATCAATTTGCACTCCGAGGCATTTTGTTTTGATTGTTCTTTTAATCGAAAAATTATCAAAAGACGGGTGTGTCTTCTGTTGAGAAGGTCATCAACCTCTGTCTTGAGCCAATCAACATGAAGTCAGTTTTGAGGATATTTAGAGTTAGTTTGTTTGCATAGAGCCAGGATGAAATGCGATCAAGGTCGGTTTCAATCTGTTTTTTTAGATCAAGTGCATTTGTATCGGAGAATGTAAGACTTGTATCGTCATATTTTCCTGACTGATTGACAATCTCAGTGATTGCTTTGGTGATAAAATAAAATAAATAATATTTACATATTTTACTAGAATAAAGTTCGTCAGCAAAGCTGGTATCAATGAACGCCCTAGGTAACTAAACATCAAATTGAAATTAAAAATAACTAACTAACAAAATAAGTAAATATCAATCTAATAATTTATAAAAATGTATAAGTGATTTATAGATAATGTGATTATTGTATTAATTAAACTTATAAAAATTATTTAAAAATATCACGAATCTAAAATAATCTAAAATTATTTAAAAATATCAAGAATCTAAAATAAACTAAAAAGAAAAAATATCTTTCACATTCGATTTAAATAATAATATAGAATTAGTATCTTTAAGAGAGCTTGGCAAGCTATTAAAACTAACTGCTCCAGAATAATATAGTGCTTTCTTAGCTGATTCAGTATGCACTTTCGGAATGGTAATATTTAAATTATTTTGGCGAGTATAATAATTATGTCTAACATGAGTAAAATAATTGTTGAAAAGATCAGGGGCAATTCCCTTAATACATTTAAATGTAAAAATAAGTTTATGAATTACACATCTGTTTTGTAATGTTTTCCAACTTAATTTAGACAATAATTGATCGTGGTTTAAATTACCTTCTTTAAGGATTATTCTTGCAGCTTTAGTTTGTAAACGTTCTAAAGAATTACTTATAGTTGTACTTAAATTATTATTCCACGTAAAATCGCAGTAATCTAGTTTAGGTAAAATCATAGTTGTATAAACTCTATTTGCTGCATACACAGTTAGACTATTTCTTAATCTGCTAAGCGTACCGAGCTGACTGGAAACCTTACTAACAAGCCTATTAACATGTTCTTTAAAAGATAGAGTTTGATCTAGGTAAACCCCTGAATACTTATAATAAGATTTGCGTTCAAGAATATTATTGCCTAAGAATATCTTATAATTTTCATTGATTTTATTGAGTCTCATATGTGTTCCAAATACCATGTACTCTGATTTTTTGGGGTGAATATATAGATCGTTCATCTCTGTCCAATCAACAACAGCCTTGAGATCTTTGTTAAGCACAGCAGTTAACTGTTCCATATTTGGTGCAGAACAATAGATAACGGTATCATCGGCGTACATCAGTATTTTGGTGTTCTGTAGACAGTTTGGGAGATCTGAAATATACAGAGAAAACAACAATGGTCCTAATAAAGACCCTTGTTGAATTCCTGAGACTACAGGCTGAGGATCCGATAGAGAGTTACCAACAAACACAGACTGACGACGGTTTAAGATATACTCAGTCATCCAGCGATGTTCTTTACCACAGATGCCAGAAGCTTTCAGCTTGCTCAATAAGATATTATGTTCAATTGTGTCGAATGCTTTGCGATAGTCCAAAAACACAGCCCCCGTCAGCAAACCCTCATCAATGTTCTTTCTTATTGCGTCGGTAAAAAAGGTTATAGCAGTTTGAGTAGAATCTTTGCGTCGGAAACCACATTGGTGTTTTGACATTAGATCATGATCTTCTAAATAGTCAATTAGTTGGACTTGAACAGCTTTCTCCATAATTTTAGATAACACCGGCAAGATGGAAATTGGCCGATAATTGTCCATGTCTACCCCCATCTTTATACAACGGTATAACCTTCGCATGTTTCCAATCGTGTGGAATTTGTTAAGATCTAAACGAAAGATTTATGATGAATGCAACAGCCGTACTAATATATGTTCCACCGTCTTTCAACAATCTAGATGGTAGACCATCAAGCCCAGTCGCTTTGTTAGGTTTTAACTGGTTGAGGTGTTTACAAACAAACCCATTGGTGACTTCACTTAGATAGAACTTATGATTTGTATTAATTCCAAAAATTCTTGGAGTAATAGTGAGCGGGTGACGATTGTGCAAACCTGAGATCCTTTCATGTCATCAGAGAAAAATTTACAGAAACTATTGGAAATGCGTCCTTTGTCCGTAATAGTTTGACCATTGATTTTAAGTTGGTTGATTGTAGTCGAAGATGAAGACCTACTTGGAAGAATTTTATTGACGGTTTTCCAAAAATTTCTGGGGGCGTCCATGTTTTCTTCAATAAGATTTCTGTTGTAATTAGATTTTGCACGCCTTATTGCAGCAGTAACAAGATTGCGATGAGAGCGGTAAGAGGACCAATGTTCATCATTTCCTGAAAGTTTTGCTTTGCGTAAGTGATAGTCCCCAGTATTAATCACGCGAGAAATTTCCGTCATCATCCAAGGGTTCATCTGACCACGTACTTTTTTTGTTATTACTGGAGCATGCTGATCACATATGGAAATAAAAATATTTTTGAAATGAGCCCAAGCATCGTTTACGTTGGATGAAGAGAGAACGGCATCCCATGAGACATTTTTAAGGTCATTTACAAAGGAATCCTTGTTGATGCTGTCCTTTTTAGCCCCTTGAATCACTAATGATTTAGTTCGAGGGTAAAAAGATATTGAAGCTGAAGAAGACTTGAGAGTATGGAATATTCGGGGTGAATGACCATAAACCGCTTAGACTTAAGCTTTTAGAAACAAATTGTTGTAGAGACTCGAGATTATTTAGCCATTTAAACTTTAACTGGCCTTTGACAGTGGATATCTCTATTAAATTTGTGTTATTGTCGATTGATGACAGAGCAGTGGAGTTAAGTGTTGACGCCATGACAGGATGGATGGATGGACGGATGGATGGATGGATGGATGGATGGATGGACGGATGGATGGATGGATGGACGGATGGATTACTGCATAAATCATTTTTCAATATTGTCGATGCTAAAGCAGTGGCTCTTTATGCACTTTTTGAAGGCATTCAGGGTTGGTACACTTTTTAGCGTGTCAGGGAGGGAGTTCCAAACTTCAGCTCCAGTAAAGGAGAAACTATTTCTGTAGTAATCAGTTCGAGATTTGGGTAATTTAAAATTTTACTTTGAGGACCTAAGACTGTAAAAATCTGAACTTTGCTGATTATAAAATAATTCACGTGAATATTTAGGTGCTTGGCCATAAACAATTTTATACATCATGATAGCTTTTTGTTCATGTCGCTTTTCAATCAGTGGCTTCCAATTAAGTTTACTGAGAAGATCGCGATCCTACTGTGTAATGGGCGCCAGTGATTACACGAGCAGCTCTGATTTGCATCGTCTGAAGTTTTTTTGTTAGTGTGTCGTTAATGTTATCCCATACAAGGCAGCAATAGTTAAAGTAAGGTTCAATTAGTCATCTGTACACAGAAATTCTATTCTAAATTGTGAGAATAGGAGCAATTTTTCTGAGGACACTAATGTTACAAACAACCTTTTGTACTATTTTTTCAACTTGTGAGGTCCAAGTTAGATTCGCATCTATTTGAATTCCTAAGCATTTTGTCTCATTTGCTCTCTTTAGCGGGATACCATGAACGGACAAATTAATTTCATCAGTGAGTGTGGCTAGTCTTTGTCTAGAACCTACAATCATAAACTCAGACTTCAACACAGTGTTAATTTGTTAGCTATAAGCCAGCGCGCAACCTGGTCAAGGTCGGTGTTCAACAGGAAGTTTAGATCCTTAAGTTGATTATGAGCGATTGTTAAAGTGGTGTCGTCAGCATAATGTCTAGCTGTAGAATATTCAAGGCAGTTTGAAAAGTCATTGATATATATATCAAGAAGAGGAGGGGACCAAGGATTGTTCCCTGGGGAATACCGCATGAGATAGGTAACAGGTTTGAAAAACCGTTTACGCTACATTGCTGCCGATGGTACGATAGATACGAAATGAACCACAGCAGAGCATTGTGATCCAATCCATAAAACTCAAGTTTCGCCAGCAATGTAGCATGGTCAACGGTGTCAAATGCTTTCTTGAAGTCAATAAATATGGCGCCGTTGACCATTTTGCGATCAATATTGAAATACCACTCTTCTATGAGGTCTAGTAAATCTGTTGTAGTAGAATATGATTAGCGGAACCCTGACTGTCTTGGGTTTATTAATTTATGGCTTGTTATATAGGAATAAAGTTGTTCATAAATTAAACGCTCTAACGCTCTTGCTACAGCAGGTATAACTGAAATTGGCCTATAATTATTCGCATCATTTTGTTTGCCAGCTTTGAACAAAGGGCAAACTCGTTTTGGGGGTTTTCGCTGCTGTCAATCAAATCTCCAAACGACACGCGACGGAATACCAAATGTTTGAAGGCATGTTAGTCAAGCAAGATGGTGGGTTTGGAAGATAATTTTATCGAGACTTTTGAAGATACTTTACCTAAAGATACTTTAGGAGACCTAGAAGATTCTCAACAATTTGATATAGTAAATGTCAAAATCGATTTACCAGACACCGAAGACACGCAGATAGTCGACAAACTACCCGACCAAGTAAGTATGCGAAGGAAGTCAACTTATTTTTAAAGTTTATACGTACTATGTGCATAGTACTTTTTCGTTCTGGTGTATTGATCTAAGCTCAAGCCGGTATAAATGTGTAATTTTAGAGAGAGGTCGCTCTATTTACGTTAGTGAAGTCGGGGAAAGTGTGTGGGGCAGAAAGTACACCGTTCATTTTGCGTTGAAGATTTTGTCGTGCGTAACAACCCAAACAAGACAGTGGAGATAATGCAGCTGTACTATAAAAGAGCTAGAGGGAAAGGTGTAGGCAAGATTGATGGAGATGGCGACATATCTGCACTCCTGAAGAATTTTCCACTAGTTTATCCGTCAGGAAAAAAGAAAGACAAAGTTTTGATGTATTTGGCAGCCGACTTAAAAGGGACCAAATTACCAGGTAGAAATCATATAAGCTTACCCTTTTATTGCTTTTTTGACTATTATTCTCACACCCAATAATTCTTTCTTATTTTGTATTTTCTCTAGAATAACGGCTGATATTTTACGAGTTCAATGTATTTTTAATAGCAGCCCGTATTGTTGAGAAAATCCAAAATAAGTTAAGAACTTAATTATACCACTACTAAGCAAAAATACCTTTTTTGAGCAATATTTGCACTTTCAAAACTCAAACCAAACGTAAACAAGGGAAGCCAGTTGAGTACCTCATATCCCATTGGTCAAAAGATACAAAAATGACAGATGACATAAAACTGGTTAAATTAAACTTAATTTATTCAAGAAGCATCGAACAAATTTATGCTTCACTCTCAAATGTCAGTAGAAAATACCAGAAAAGTACACATATTTCTCAAAGCTTTTTATTGTTTGAATTATCTTAAACTTTTCTCATATTTTGGCCATGCATCAGTTACTAAAAATACTCAACAAGACTAATTTTTCTCTTGATAACTCCAAAACAGATTCCACTTAATGTTACTAGTTATGGGCCAAGGAGGTCACCACGCCTCAATAAAAAAGACATGGATGTATTCTTATATAAGGTTGTAGATGGTAAAATATCATCAAAAGTAGACGAAACTCTAGCCCATCAGCAACATCCACTACATCCACAGATAAGGAACAACCAGCACAATCTAGGGTATTTGAAATGTTCCTGATGCAGAATCAGCAGAGAATGGAGGCTGAAAGCCGTAGGACAGAAATATTCCAGACAACCCTCTTGACACTCTTATCATCAAACATTTCACTACAAAACCAGGTATTGTAAACTGAAAATACAACTTTAATACATTTTGTGTTGTAACTATTGTATTAATAACATTCAATGTGATTAACTCCATTAGTACTGCACAGCAACTATTGCAGACCATTGGGTGTTTATTCACACACAGAAACTAGTTGTGATCCAGTTTATTTCAGAAATTTGTGTTTACGTTTTGATGCTACAAACTAAAGTTTAAACAAATCACAATTTAGATTGAAATAGAGTTTAATCTTTAAAATGCTCATTATAGTAAACAAGGTGCTTAAAGGACATCAGACCTACAGAATATGCCATTTTTGTAATGAAAGTATGCAATACATTGTTTCCAAAAATGCTGTTTTTTAGACAGCCAAAATATTTAACAAGCGTGTAATATCCCACTGAATTCAGCTGGAATTCCGCCAAAATACCACATGCTCAAAATTGTGCCTGTGAAGTCAACAAATCTTACGCTCGATGTAGGTTCGACAATAATACAATAACAACACAATGTCTTACTTTTTTGTCCTCTCTTTTGTTCTAGAATATCAGTCATTTCTGTCATGAAATGAAAACCAAGATTCCATTTAATAAATAAAGTGTACTTTTGCACCAAAATACATGGTGACTACAAAAGATTACGCTCATCGATAATTCCGGATTCTCCAAAGTGTGATTGTCCACTCCATAATGTGTTTGGCCCGTGTTGATGGTGCCCATTGCAACATTGGTTGCTTTTGGTTGATTGTTGTAGGTAATAACAGGGGCAGTTAAAGTAGCATGTTTTGGTTAATTGATTTTTTTCCTTCATCTTAATCATACCTCTTTATTAACTTCTTCTCTACTGATTGTAGAGTTCCCATCACATCAGTGTGTATTCCTGATGACCAGGCTGGTTTCTTTAAGTATGTCTCCATCAGGAGCTTTGAGGCCTCTAACGCCCTTCTCTTATTGAATGTAGACACTCTACATAATACCAATCCTGCAAGTTCTGTCCACGTTTTCAGATCTGCCCCTGCTGTCCTCAAGGAATTGCTTGATTTATTGATGTTCTCAATCAAAAACTCCCTGATTTTCATTAGGTCTGCTGTAAGTGGTAGGAGGTCAACTTTGTTAAATTGAGATTGTGAAAGCTTGATTGACTTATTTGAAATTTCGACATTCCACTCTCTCTCCATGAGTTTCTCTGTCATCTCTAACACCTCTATAGCACTTGTATCTTTTTTCCTGAGTGCTAAAAAAGTAGATTTAAAGATGAATTAATAATATCAAAATTAAGCATGCAAACTCTGAAGAAGTTAAATAAACAGTTGTAAGTTGGAATAAAAGAAAATATCAGTTATATCTTCTAAAATCTTGTCATATTTCAATCAAATTCAAGGTTTTTGGTATTCTTCAGCTGTTATTTGAAAATCTCAGATATGTTTAAATGTTTTTCAGACATCGATTACTATATTGAGAAAGGTGAAAGTTTGAAATGAGACATGAGCACTGCAACCATGAAATGAACTATTTTATTCTGATTCCTACCTTGGCCTTTAGCTATCCAAATGCATTTCTTTAGAGAATAGCCTAACTTCAATGCCAGAGATGGCACACCAACTGTTGTATCTTTGAAGGAACAAACCACTTTAACTGCTCTTACTACATCGTCAAGCTTGTCAGGAGAGAGAAACCTTTCGAGACTTTTGTTGGGGTCTGATTTTCTTAACTCCAACAGCAGTCTCGTAAGCTCTCTCATCCCCTAACAAGCTTCCTTTTTACTGTCTGCTGTTACCCTTCTTTAAATCACCAATCCAAACCTAGAAATAGCAAGCAAACATGATAATGTGAAGCAAATTATTTAAAACAGGTTCTTTAAAAGGTTCAATTAATGAAAACCTTTTCTCTTGAACATTAATTTAGCAGTTTGACATTGGAATTCAAGCAAAGAACAGACATTGAATTCAGTAAGAATTTTAGCAGAGACTAGCACTATATATCTAGCAATATGGGACACTAGTTTTCTTTATAAATTGAAATATGTTTAAATTTAGTGTAATATTAAAAACTTTAGACCAATCACCGTTTTATCAGTTGGTCTTGTCTGGCCATTGCTGTTACTTCATCTTGCCTCATGGAGGCAAACAGGGTGTTGCAGTCTTTTTGATCAGTGTCGTTGTTATGAGAAAGACTGCTAAAGAGCAGGAATCGTCCTTGCTCTTTAACTTTTAAATGATGGTTTATGTTTTCACTGTCCTCTCCTTTTGGTTTAAAGTGGCAGTTGTGCATATACAAGTCATCATCTCTGTAAAATCCAAGACAAAAACTACAGGGAAGGAAGTCTTTGGCATTTGTCTGCTCTCCTGGAGATGGCCTGAAAACAATCAGATAGAGAGAAAGAGAGAATTAGCTATGGATCAGGTTTTAATATTATAGTGAACTGCTATGACTGCATTTTATTCACTCAAAAATATTTAAAATTTCATTTGTTTTTCAGTATTAATCAATAATAGGGAAATGTGAAAGTATAAAATTCAAAACATGTGTAGAAATATGTGCAGAGCAATTTAGAGAAATTACCTTAAATGTGTAGTTTGATTTACAGACAAGTACATTTTTATGGAAAAAAGTTTGTAAAAATATTGGTTATTAAAACAGCCCAATCATTTTTCAATTTACTCAATCATTTTTTATTTCGAATTTCACCTTTTTGGACAATTTCTTCTGAAAAAAATAGATGTTTATTTTTAGACCAAAATAAGTCATTCGATGCCTTTTTTGATTGATTTGGTGAAAATACAGAGACAAGAAGATTGAAGCGAGACGACCAGACATAGCAGTGATTGACAAGAAAGAGAAGAGTGTTCAACTGGTTGACATTGCTGTACCGAAAGATTCCAGAATTGATGAGAAGCAAGCCGAGAAGATAGACAAGTATCAAGAATTACGTATCGAACTTGAAAGACTGTGGAATATGAAGACTAAGAGTGTGCCATTAGTTATCGGAGCACTAGTAGCAATATCAAAACAACTTAAAATCACATAGACAGACTTGAACTTAATAACATCAACTTAATCGAAATAATTTTAGGAACTGCATCAATCTTACGTAAAGTACTTCAACTCTCAGGTGCAGGTTGAATACCTGAGTTGAATATTGTAAACCAGCAAATAGTAAATGAAATGTATATTTATTCTTGCTGAGAAACAAATAAAATAATACTACCAATAATAATAATTTATTTCTTATTAAGCGCATCCCAGGATAGATAGATAGATGGATGTGGCCGACTTGATCCAAAATTGCAGATCGTGATCTGAATTGCTCTGGATTTACAAGTGTGTTAGGGGGACTTTTCACAGACTGCTGGAAAAAATAATAATAATAGTAAAATAAATCAATAAAAATAATAATAATTTCATTATTTTATTTGACTCATTGGGTGATTCATTTGATTTAGTTTTTAATTTGTTTGTCTCTATATTGTTTGCACTTTACAATTGCATTTTATAATTACAATTTGTAATAACAATCTAAATATGAATATAATTTGATGAAAACCGTTTTTTGGTAATTTTTTCCAAATCTTATTTATGTTTCATGTATTTCTCAAATCTTTCATTACTCGGGGTACCCCCCCTAGGGGGGCCCGAGTCATAGTTTACCTTTCGGTCGGTAAGTACTTCATGTATGCCCAGATTATAATTTCCTCTCATATATGTCTTATTGCTATTCAGAGTTTTTGTGAAGTAGTCCTTCGTTTTTTTTGTACTATATTTATTTATATTATTTATACATGATATTATTGGTTTTCTCTTTTCATATTTTCTTTTGTAGATTTGTTTATATGCATGTTTTTATAATCAAGGCATACATGAAGTACTTACCTGTGTATCATGCAGAGTTTTGGAAATTTGCCTTGTACTGCGCAAGTCACTCAGAGATCACAGGGAGCCCAATGTCATGCAGAGCCAAATCAAAGTGTCGACGAAAAGCCAAGGATTGTCAATTTCGAATCGAGTTGTTCCGCGAACTCCAAAACTCAAATGAAACTCGGATGAGCTCAAAGACTTCAAATGAACTCAAATCAAACTCTCTAGTCGGCACAGCGGCAACAACGCCATTTTGAATCGCTCAAGCAGAAAACAAAGTGGCTTCTTTGCTCGCTTCTTATCACGATAAGTCTGTTTTTGTATAGCAACGATTTGTTATCGAGTACTGAGTAGTTTTTTAAATGATATTTTGTTCATTTAATGTCTGTTTTTTTTACCGCTGTATTATCAATTTTGAAAAATCAGTACCGGCTACATGGAGTAGTGTTCGCTGTCGAATAAATCGGCGGTTTAGGCAGGCATCGCACACAAAAAATAAAACACCATGTCAACAACCAGAAGGTTTTAAGTTTATTTTGACATAATGACGTTATAAAATTGACGAAAGAAAATGAAAATGAAGTCCTAAAGTCCTAAAGTCCACATAGTATGACACAAATATATAGCAGTTACTGGAGTTAAATAGTTACACTCGGTGTACTCATATGCTGTAGCAAAGCTGCATATTGTTCATTATGCATTCAAGTCATTTACTATTTAACTACTTTAAAAAGTACTTCTGTTCTCCAAGATTCATGTTTACATGTGTTTAACTAGCCCAAGTAAACACCTACAGGCTGGACGTCTAAATTTCCTATATAACCATCGCAAACATTATCGTACAAGAGCTAACTGCTTACATGATTTTTCATAAAACTGCTTCAGAACAATCTATAAGGTACCCCGAGTAAACGCCTACATGGCGTCTAGTTTGTAAATATATTATGTATAACACAACCAGAAGTATAATAATAAAGTGAACACTTTCAATAAAGTTAATTGTTTTCTTCTTCTTTATAGTTTGTGTTTTTTATATAATTAACTTTATTGAACAGCTGTCCCCATAAAGTTTACAAAACGTCTAATATATTTGTCGTGTGTAAACTATGAAAATCACCTTGAATGGAGATGTCATTTTGCAGATACTATCTATAAGGCATTTTCATTGTTTTCCATTGTTTGGTTTTGTGATCAATGCAATTTCGACTTACACTCCAAAATTAATTGTGGGGACATTTGGAACCGAAGCACTTACACAAATGCGTTTGTGGGGACCTACGGGAAAGAAGTTGAAAATGGCATTTTAAGACACTTCCAGGGTTTTCAGGGCATAAATGTCGTGGGGACCTAGATATGTCCCCACAACACTCAGGGGTCCCCACAACTCTGGTGTGTAAGTATATTGAGGTCCCCACATGTGGGTGAATATACATACATACTTACATATACATACATACACATATAAAATAATAATACAACTACAAAAAATAAATAATAAAATAAAGTAAAATGGAGTAAAATAAAATGAGATAAAATAAATATATAAAAAAATAAATAGTGTCATGAATAGATAAATAACAAATCTATATTAGATAGACAAGATAAGATAAAGTAAAGTAAAATAACATAGAATGAAATAAAATAATAAGTCAGCGTGCGGTTAGAGTGTACATATGCAAATATGTACCAGTACAAATGTATACATAGCGAATACAAACAAGATTTGTAGAAAGACAGCAACGATGGAGGTAGGGTTCAAAGAAGTAAAGAAGGAGAAAGGTGGGGCTCAGCCACAAGATAAAGAGGAGTACAAGATAGATAAAAGTTTATTTAAATTTGGTATTGCCATTGTTGTCAGATTGGAATGTAGTCTGTATAGGTTTGTTGAGGCAGCTGTATGTACATGTTGTTCTTAAAACAATAATCAGTGGTACCCTTCAGTGATCTGCTAACATGTATCCAAATACACCACTATAGTTGAATAGTTGAATATGTTACATAAAGTTTATCGTGACAATAGGCATCAATATAGTCCTTGTTATTGCCATAGTTCATATATGGAAAAAATAACATCCTTTTTAAATCATTTTGTTTTGGGGTCGTGGTAGTGGTGTTCTAAATAAAAATGTCATAGACTTTTGTGACATTTTATATACTCTTGTAACATATTGTAGAATTTTTGTAAAATCTTGTAACGTCTATTTTTGTGAAATCATGTGAATCTTGTGCAATCTTGTAGCATCTTTTGACATCTTATAATATCTTTAACATCTTATAATGAAGTTTTATAGATGAAATGGTTCGGTACTCTGAAAACAGAGTAATTTTGTGAATAATGCAGATCAGAGTTCTATTGATGTACAATAGCTAGACATGGTATGGTAACATGGAGAAAACAAACCCAGAGACAGATGAGAACCACCAAGGCCCAGAAGGAGGGTCAGGAACCATAGCCAAACTTAATGATTAGTGGAATGAGTGGAATATATGTTTAATTTAGTATGTACAAGAATGTCTTTCAAGTTTTTGTGTCTACTGTACGCTGTAATGGGAGGATGAGGGAAAATCCTTTCTGGAGTTCTGGATCACCTTTTATAAGGAACCAGAATCTATGTAGTATTTGTGGAATACCTTGAACTACTTGGTGGTATGGTATAATTAGTGGGAGTATCTCATAGTTATTTCCCAAGGATTTTTTGGACCGTGTTTGAAGTATTTGGGATTGGGTGGTGGAAAGAATTCTGTTGAATTCTTTTGATATGATGGACAGTGGAAAACACCTAGATAGTAGTCTATGTAAGTGTACATGTAGAATGTCGTCATCTGTGATGATTCGTCTAAGTCAGAGGGCTTGACTGTAAATCACACCTGATTTACAGTTGAAGGGATGGTGGGAGGTATAGTGTAATAATAGACTGCTATCTGTGGGTTTTGTGCAAAGGGAACATTTCAATTCTCCTTCTTCAGTGACATATATTGTCGTATCTAGGAAGTGTACCTTCCTACTTGTGGAGGAGAAGGAGAATTGGAATTTAATGGTAGGATGAAAGTCGTTTATGTAGTCGATGAATTCATGGAGAGAGTCTGTCCCATGTGGCCAAATCATGAAGATGTCATCAATATATATCTTCCAAATTAAGGGTCTTGGGTCATTTGGTGGTGTGGAAAGAAAATGTTCCTCCAAATAGTAAAGGAAAATATTGGCAAAAGAAGGGGCCATTCTAGTACCCATAGCAGTACCAATCATTTGTAAAAAGAACTTATTATGTTATTGAAAGAAAAATAATTGCGTTTTAAAATGAATTCCATGAATCTGCGGAATACTGCCAAGGGGGGAATAGAATGACTTGCAAAATGAGATAGGGCTTTGAGTGTGGTAAAGGGGTCGATATATTGAATACCGTTTGTAGGAAATGAGTAGTGTCTTTGATGTAAGGAGGGTATACCAGGGGCCAACTGTTTCAGATAGTGATCAATGAATGTTGATAATTTCTCCGTAGGAGAGTCACAACCAGAAATGATTGGTCGTCCTGGTATATTTGGTTTGTGTATTTTTGGTAGGATAAAAAGAGAGGTATTCTTGTAGGGCTGGATGGGATAAGGTATTCAAAGGTGGTCTGATTGATGACACTCTCTTGACGGAGTACGAAGAGGTAATCCGTAGTATCTTGTATGAGTTGTGGTAAGGGTTTATGGTCAATTGGTAAATAATGTAGGGGGTTGTGGAGTTGTCTACATGATTCTTGAAAATGTAGACTCCGGCCATAGAACTATATAGCCACCCTTGTCCGCTGGTTTGATAACAGTATTGAGGAGGGTTGAAAGTTTCTTAAGAGCCATTATTTCTTGTAGAGAACAATTGGCTTTTGTTTTGTTAGGGTTTTGGATGAGGCCCAAAATCTGTTCCCTAATTAAACTGAAGTAGGTGGTGAGGTTTCGGTTAAAGGGTATAGGAGGTGAGGTCGCCATCAACACACTCAACGGTCATCGGTTACTGTACTTTAATAATTGCGGATTACAGATTTGAAACTCGTACGATACTGTACGGTTCCTACAAAATATAATAAATATACAAGAACAAACTAGCTTAATAATAATTTTACAATCTACATGGCAATACTAAAGCGACTAAAGAAAATATACTTACAAATTAACTGTGAAATAACGTAGCTCGATCTTACTCCGATAACTATATGGTGACGACTGACTAAACTGAATTTACAACACTAAATTATACTGAGAAAACTTAACGAAATTTACATAAGAACAATAACTGGACGAAAACGAGTACTAAATCTAAAGAAAGCTAACGGACTGTGAAATAATTGTATAGACGAGCAACTTACTTAAGAACAAAAGGAAAAATAAAAACGAAAAATAATGACATTCAAATATGTTCCGCACCAACAGGAAGATTCCACTTGCTGGGATTTTTGAATGGAAGTTTAGGTGTTGTGTGATCTCTAAAATAGTATTTAAGATATAGGCGTCTTTTGAATTTCAAGAGGGAATCCTCCAGCATTGTAGTACTAGGGATACGAGGAGTAGGAAAACATTTTTAGACCTCTATTAAGAACTTTCAGTTGAAGAGGAGTTAGTTTGTGGAAAGTGAGATTAACAACAGCCTTTTTATGTGTGTCCAAGGAGATCTTTTTGAGGAAGCCTTTTTTCCTTTGGTTTTTAGACCTCCCTCTTAACCCCTGATGAATAATGTTAAACTGGGTTAACCAAACACACAATCTTCTCTGAATTTATGTAGTAGGTTTATGAGCTCATAACAACCCTTTTACACTTCTCTCCTCACTTCCACTACTTCCACTGTGACGACAGAGTCTGATTACCCAATTTTATCAAACAAATCGGATTTATAACATGTGGTGGTTGCAGGCATTGAATTACGCAGTTTGTAGCTAGAAGATCGTCAATCCCCTCATTAACAAACTCCTTATGCGCTTTTGCAGATAACGGATTCAGGAGGAGAGTGAGTGAAAGGCAATTTATAACCAGGTGCAATAATGTCTGGGATAAAACTAGGTGCCCCAATGCCGTACCAAAAATTCATTATTTCTCAAATTCCCTTTCACCTCAGTGATAGAAGAGCTACTAAGTTCAAATCCATAAGATTGTTCTGTTAAATTTTCGTGGGAAATGGTTTCTAAATCGCTTAGATCAGTATTTTCACTTGTTAATGCTTGTGCTTGGAGCGGGCTGGATTGCTGATGGATGCTTTTATCCGAATCCGTAGTTGGAACTGTAAGCTGATGAGGTAGTCCAAGTAAACTGACAATTGCTGTCCCAGTGTCTAATTCGTTGACATTTGAAACAGCGGATTGATTCCAGTTTACGCTCTCTATAACGTACAAGTTAAATAGCAGAATCAGGCAAACTAACGGAAAATCAAATTAGCGATAATAGGGAAATTGAGATAAATATAGCATGTAATAAATAAAAGAAGTGAGGCAATAAGGGTGGGTAAAGCTATATCTTAAAAACTTGTCAAGTTTACACGAGCGCGAATGGAATACTGAACTATTCGACTGCTTATATACTCTGTTAAGGTATCAGGGGACCCTAAAAATCGATGTCCACAAAACGCCTTTCGGCGCGTGAACTAGTATAGTTACTACTATAAAAGTATACATTTTCTTAAAGCTGAATAAATGGAGATTACAATGGTATAAAAATTATTTTGATAAAATCGATTGTTATTTTTTTCATTAAGTGTTTTGTGATTCTCGACTGCCTCATTTCACTAAGTTCCAGGAACACGGGATTTCAATCGATTGTGTTGAAATTTTGCATCGATGTAGCTTTAGATGTCGAAACAAAAACGGTGTCTCAGTTTTTTGATATCTTGCCGCGTTTGTGAATTATTACCAATTAATGCCAAAAAATGCTAAAAATGACGCTTTTCAACTTTAACAGCGAATATTTTTGCAAAGAATATGTTAATCAAAAAAATGAGACACCGTTTTTGAGATCGGACTTTCCTCTAAACGGTAATGTCATTTGTTAGTTTATGTAAACTAATCCTGTGTTCCTGGAACTCCACGAAAAGAGGCGGTCAAAAATCATAAAACGCTCACTTAAAAAAAATTAATGGATCACATCAAAATAATTTTTATACCATTGTAATCTCCATTTATTTAGCTTTAAGAAAATGTATACTTATGTAGTAGTAACTATAATAGTTCACTCGCTGTAAGGCGTTTTGTGGACATTGGTTTCTAAGGTCCCCTGATACCTTAAGGATCGTGCTCAAAGGAATTTGAGCACTTAGTTAAATAAGAATTCAGTCGGGCATTGAATACATATTGCATAATATCGAAGGAAAATACATTTGCAGTCACATGAGTAAATTCAGAGATGGCTTATGCCAAAAGTAAACCATACAATATACAGCTAAAACACCACAAAAAGTTACTAAAAAGCCTTTAGGGACGTGCTTCAATAATAATATTGACTAGAAAATAATAGCCAAGTTGGCAAGGGTGCGAAACCTAGTAAATATTTTTTTTTAATGTTAAACAAGCATAGTGCTCATGTTCTGCAAAGATGAGTCACGTGTCAGAGTTTACAATGACTTTAATTAAGAGACTAACTTTTGCTTGAATGTGATCTATTACCACCATGTTCATAACTATGCACTGCCCGAACTTGAAATCGCATTGCGAATTTGACAAGTGCTGCCGTCAATCATTCTTTAGTCACGTGGTTTGTTCCTTGCTTTGAGCGGCAATCTGTAAAAAGTTGCAGGGAGACATAAAAGATGGACAATCGCGAATCGGAGGAAGATATGGCAAACAGGTCCTCCCAGAGTGATAGGAGTCTATAAGTGAACGCAACTCACCTGGAAAGTTCTTTCATCTTTAGCTGACTCGTCAATAAATAGAAATTAGTCGTTATCGAAACCTGCTATGATTCGACGATAGTCTGCCCTTCGCCTCTCGTCACGCTATTTTGCAATCACGTTCAGCTATAAAGTATTGGAATTGTAATCAGCACCAGAGAGAAATCAAAGAAAGTCAAAAAGATTTGCCGAAATGAGAATACCCTTTTTCAACTACCGTTAAACAGAGGAGCGACTGATCACTTTGACGGGAATATGGTGTATCCAGTCTTGGACTTCATCTTCGTATGCTTCGGGGTAATTGCCGTGAAGCACTATGACTTCATGGCTTGTTTACATGAATAAAAATGCATCTAGTTCTGGCGAAATATTTTTCCTTTAATACATTTGGCATTGTACTTATAGTTATAATTTGTTCCAATATTATAAATAAACTTTTACCCTATTTTTCATTGATTTTAAGATTTTGCCCATGATTCGTAGCATTAAAACAATACATTTGTTTGCATGTGACGTCATAGTATTTGTGGTTAATTGTGTATAATATTCTTGATCAAAAGAATATATCTAGCTACAGTTTATATGCAAAGGACAAAATCACAACGAAAAGTGTCAATATTGGAGAAATGCATGAAACACGATAAAAAGTTACAGACTGGAAATTGAGAAATGTAAACATCTTTGTGGTGCTGCCAATGAAGCAAACATTAAAAAGCTCTATTTCCCCCTAAGGGACAAGCAGTTCAGCTTTTTCTAAAATAGTTAAAAAAAACTTTCAAGTGCAACCAAAAATAATACTCATTTGGCCTACCATCAAGAATTCTTGGTCTGCCGTGTGATCGCGGACGGTCTTTGGCAGATCGTGTTTGGCGATGCAGTCTCTTGATTTTCCTCGCAAAAGTCTCGCTAACATAAAGACAAATGGCAAATTCTTTAGTGGTTAGCCCATCTCTACATAAACAAAGCACTCGCCACAAAGAAATAGGATAATTTGCTACCATTTTGTATTGTTTTTACAATGTATTTAACAATCCGACCTTAGCTAGTTGGAAAGGTAACATCAATGGGGCGTGACTAACCGAATGATTGACGCTTGTCAAATTTGCAATGCGATCTCAAGTTCGGGCAGCGCGTAGTTATGAACATGGTGGTAATGCCGTGAATTCTAAAAGATATAATACTATTTGCTAAAAGGAGAAATTGGTTGTTCACAGTGAAAGACGGAAAACTCGAAACAATGGACAAAGACAAAGAAGATAGTTGAAGAGCTAGTGTTTATTGAAAAGAAAGAAACTATTTAATTTTCTCTTTTCAAGACTTCACCAGCTAGTTAGTGAACAGACACTTTAGGCTCAACTAGTTGATTCAAGAGCGAAAATGGGTTTGAGTTGTTAGATCATTGCACAAAATTATCATGAAATTTGTTGTGTGTGACTTTTTTGTACAATCACCCCTCCATTTTACTTGTACTTGTACTTACTTGTACTTGTTTGATTTTTTAGCGGGATTCTCTTTCAAAACTTCCTTTTTATGGGCTGTAAGGATGGAGGTCAAATTAATGTCCTGGATTTCTTCCTGTGTGTTAAGTCTTGTTTAACTCATTTGTTTAACGAGAAACGATCTTGGTAAGACATCTATTATCATTGACAGTTCGTCATATATTTCGTCTCCTTCACAAATTTATCAAGTAAAAATAGGTTTTCTTGTACTGAATTTTTTTTATGTTCAGATCAGTTTAAATATCCTTTTGTGGTTTGGCTACTATAGTAAAAATTATGATTTGTTCCATCCGTTAACTTAAGTTCAATCTCTTTAAGCTCTAGGCTAAAACATTTACAAAACCATAAGGCACATTGTGCTTTAATTCCTTCCTTCCTGATTGATCACGTGTTGACTGGAAGACGTTTACCCTTTGTCTGCCTACTTGCTTGCCTGTTTGTCTGCTAGTTCGTTCGTTTGATTTTTTGTTTGCCTGACTGCTTTCTTGATTGGTTGCTTGTTTGGTCGTTTGTTCGTTTCATTGTTTGATTGTTTGCTTTTTTGCTTGTTTGCTTGCTTCTTTTTGGTTGTTTGCTGATTTGCTTGTTTGCCCCCAAACTCATGTCTTAATATGCATGCGTGTAACTGTCGTTTTTATTTTTCTTCAGTGGATGACCAAAAATTGTCACCGCTGAACAAAGATCAAAATGAAGAGAAATGTATAGCAGGAAATAAATAAAAAATACATAAATGGGCCGTTAATAAATCGATCACATTATAATTATAATTTTAAATATATTTAAACGATTAACTAATACGATAAAGTATATATGTGTAACAAATTTAATATTAATAAGTTAAATAAATAGCGAAGCAAACAATTTGTTCATGTTTTGAGTTTTCATGTACTAATATTTCTGTATATATATTTTGTTTGTATGTGGAATAATTCTTAGGAAAATAAGTTTTTTAATTCCATACATGTTTCGGCGTGACCGCCATCATCATTTGTACGTGGAGTTGTGTTTATCTCGTGGTACTGCTTGTCTCTCTATCTGTATAGTTTTTCTACCTGTCTGCCTGTTTGCCATTCTGCCTGGCTGCCTGTATGTATTTCTGCTTGTCTGCTTGGAACGGCTTAGCAGCTTCTTTTAACTCAGTACAACCTTTTAAATTTTTTCAAACATCGATTATCAAGCACATTTTTAATAAGTCATGTATGTGCAGTTCCATGATAATGAACTTCATATATTTGCTTTCCTGGACATGCTTTTTATTTAGTAAGGGTTTGCGTGCTTCTGCACCACTTCTCTTGTGTTCTGCATATCCCCGAGTGCTTATTTCTTGATAAAGCACGCGCGCTCGTCTTTTATTCCTTCAACATAGTTGCTTGTGGTGATTGGTGTTCCATATAAACAGCTGTCCGAAAACAAAAACATCATGATTTTTGCTATTTAGCTCATTCAGTTCATTTAAAACGAGAAACTAGACTTACGTATAAAGTACAAAAACAATTATTTACTTGCTATTCAATTGTTGTGCAAGTTATGTATCAGTTCCCTAAAAAATAAATAACATTTTGATTTTATATCATTTATTGTAATTTTTACCGTAATTTTTAACAATAAAGATTTATTAAAGTATTATTATTGAATGATCTAAGAAGCATCAATGAAATTTAATTTAACAAACATGTTTCGACATTACAAATGCCATCTTCAGTGTGATTACAAATTTTGAATCGAAATTTATACTAATACAATGATTGAAATACTAGCGATTGATAAGTTAAAATTGTTATGCAAACGTTTCAAAGAAATACAAACTGAAATACTATACAAACTAAAATACAAACGAAAAACCCAAACATTTAGCTCTGGTTTTCGTTGCTGCTATGAAACCCTTGCTTGATCTTAAGTTTGAAAGGGGTGTTAGTAGAGCAATCATGCGATGAATTAATTTTACATTGTAAATACTTGTTTAGCTGATTATATATATGAGAATTCTTATCCGAAACAAGATGCTCCTTAATCCTTGTTGTTAAGTGACAAGTAGTTAATATAACGAGCATTACTGCCCGCACATGTAAATTGATAAACAACAAAGGATTTAAGAGACATAGGTGTGTTATGTTTGACTTGAAATGATTTGTTTTTATTTTGCAGGAAGTGAAAACCAAACTAGGCCTCAAGAACATGTTAATCATTCTTTTGAATTTGAAGGAAAGTCATTGTTCACATTGCCACAGACTGCAGCCAAATTCAAAAGAATAATTAGCATTCTATTGAGACTGAGACACCTGAAAAAGTCTATGTAGACCAAACAGCAAGCTCGATGTTAAACCTAACATCATTTCTGCTAGAAATTCACTACACAATGGACACATTCAATTTACTACAATAGGCTAAAATGCGAGTTACCTTTCCCTTTGAATAACCTGGTACATTTTTTCTAAATTCAATTAGATGTACCTCAATTTAAAGCTGAAAGCTTAGTGCATAAAGTTTACCAAATCGATTTTGTTTTAGCAGTTATAACCAATATGAAGTTAAACCGTTTTTCTCCTTGCACGGTGCAGTTGTAATTCTAGCTACTTTTAATTTGTTCAGGGTTAGGTTTTTGACATCATGTAGACCGATTGTTTTCCACATTTCATAAAACTTTTAGTATTTTTTAGAGTACCAGTGACAATCGAGTCAGTATTTTCAAAGGCTACAACAATCTCTGTGTTATGCTTGTCCAGCTATTGTTTTTTGTTATCAATAATTTAATTTCTCTTTGGTATGTTTTAAGGTGTTGAAGGACAGCTGGTATCTGTTTATATTTTATTTTAAAAATTCCGACGAGCATAGCCGATATTTTTACACGGAGACCCCATCCCCCGGTTTTACAGATTGTGCTACTAGAATTCTATTTCTGATGCATACAGGCTTAGTTTTCTCTGGTATTGGCGTACAGGCAGCGGACGAATAGAAGAAACTGGTGCCTGGGATGGTAACGTGTTGTTAGCCTACCCCTCCCCCGGTTTTGCAGATTGTGCTACTAGAATTCTATTTCTGATGCATACAGGCTACGTTTTCTCTGGTATTGGCGTACAGAGAGCGGACGAATAGAAGAAACTGGTGCCTGGGATGGTAACGTGTTGTTAGCCTACCCCTCCCCCGTGTTTGCAGATTGTGCTAGTAGAATTCTATTTCTGATGCATAAAGGCTTAGTTTTCTCTGGTATTGGCATACAGAGAGTGGAGGAATAGAAGAAACTGGTGCCTGGGATGGTGACGTGTTGTTAGCCTACCCCTCCCCTGGGTTTGCAGATTGTGCTACTAGAATTCAATTTCTGATGCATGAAGGCTTAGTTTTCTCTGGTATTGGCGCACAGAGAGCGGACGAATAGAAGAAACTGGTGCCTGGGATGGTGACGTGTTGTTAGCCTGGAAAAATATATATAAAGGTGAGTTGACATTATATTTCATTCACAAATACTATAATGCGTTAAGGTTTTGAGGGATAGGTTTTGTTATGCAAATGGAATTAGTTGTTGTTCAAAGACTAATGATTTCGATGACAATGATTGACCCCAAAAAGAAGAAGGTATTGTAGGGATATGAAAGTACAGAATGGCGTGAGAACTGGATGTACGGTGGTTTCAAAAACCATCAAACATAGTTTAATAAATCAAGTGAAACAAGATTTAATACCCGAAAACACAAAAGAAAAGCAAAAAATATATAACAAAGCATAGTAAGCAAATATGGCGACATCGAAATGGCCACAATTCAAACAAACAAACGCTAGAATCCTCAAGTCCTCGTAAATAAAAAAATTTGGATGCTGGTCAATGGGGTCAATGAATTTTTTTGATGTGCCATCTTACCTTTTGTTCAGCTAGTAGCCGCTGTTCCATTTTAAACTGTTTCTTCTTTCTCTTCAGCATCGAAGAAACATTGTCATGAAATTGTTGGAGTTCGGACTTCAGGACCTGAACTCTTTCCTTGTATTCTTTCGTTAGGATCTCAATACTGCGATCTGCGTTAAAACAGTTCATATAAGCAAATTTTAAAGAGAGTGGCAGTATGTTTATATTTCTAATCATAGTATTCTTATTGTTATTCTGCCTAGATAACTTTTCTTTTCGAATACGGGTTGCATCCACACGTATCTGATGAATCTGGTTTACTTAACTGCAAAGAATTTATTTCGCTCTTCAAAGCCGTATCCGGATATTTTCTGATCCGATTATGTAACAAACTCGGATCCAGCGTTTTTCTGGAGAATGATATTGGTCTTTAAACATCTTTAGAATGTCACCTGTCTTAGTCAACCTCGTCCCCAGGGCCACTCTGTTCGCTCTTTTTTCAAAATGGCGGTCGCTCACACATTGACCCTGGTACCGGCTGGTTTGACACGTGACTGTCGGCCATATTGATTTGATTGGTCACGTGATCAAAATCTCCAAAAATCTTGGAGATTTTAATCACGTGTCAAAACAGCCGGTGCCAGGGTCAATGTGTGAGCGACCGCCATTTTGAAAAAAGAGCGAACAGAGTGGCCCTGGGGACGAGGTTGGTCTTAGTTTGACACGTTTGCAAATCGATATTTTGCACTGCTTTGAAGTCTTGTATTACAGGGTGATTTTAAACAAACGTTCGACTTCATCATCACTCCATACAAATGACTGCAGCTTTTGATTGAGCTGTCATAAAAGCGAGAAATATTCGAGGGAACCAATGACGGCCAAACACAGCCAAAACAAACTTAAGTGCATGCTCTGGCGGCAATATTGTGTAGAGGAGTCTTGGGTAAGACAGTAAATACGGATACCCATGAGCGATAACATTATCTCTATCACAGTGATCACTATTACAACCATCACAACTTTAAACATCACCACCACTATCATCATCATCACTACTGTCATCACCAACACTACCATCGTTTTTGTGTATGCACCTTGTTTGCGATAAACCATCACGTGGTATGCTAACCCCAGTAGGGCCACAGCTAATAGGCAGAGACCCATTGCCATCATGCTAGTTTTAAAGAATTCACTGCCAGGGTTAAGGAAATTGATCGAATCCGTCTGGATCACTATCCGTTTAGGCTGTTGGACAAAAAGAGAGAATGAGTAACGATTAAGAGTAAATGAATTAAACAGGAAGTAAATAAGGAAGTGTATGGTCAAAGAAAATAAAATGCAATTAGGTAAGCTTGCTTTATTATTATTATTGTTATTATTATTATTATTATTATTATTATTATTATTATTATTGTTATTATTTTATTTATTTCTCAGCAAGAATAAATATACATTTCATTGACTATTTGCTGGTTTACAATATGCAACTCAGGTATTCAACCTGCACCTGAGAGTTGAAGTACTTTACGTAAGATTGATGCAGTTCCTAAAATTACAGATTTTTGTATTTCGATTAAGTTGATGTTATTAAGTTCAAGTCTGTCTATGTGATTTTTAAATTGTTTTGATATTGCTCCTAGTGCTCCGATAACTATTGGCACAATCTTAGTCTTCATATTCCACAGTCTTTCAAGTTCGATACGTAATTCTTGATACTTGCCTATCTTCTCGGCTTCCTTCTCATCAATTCTGGAATCTTTCGGTATAGCAATGTCAATCAGTTGAACACTCTTCTCTTTCTTGTCAATCACTACTATGTCTGGTCGTCTCGCTTCAATCTTCTTGTCTGTATATATGTTAAAGTCCCATAATATCTTGACATTTTCATTTTCAATCACTTTCTCTGGTTGATGGTTCCACCAGTTATCAGCATCACACATTATTTGATGTTTCTTGCATAAACTCCAATGAATTGCTGCTGCTACCTTATTATGCCTTTCCATATATTCTTTCCCTGCTAGTACTTTACAACCAGCTACAATGTGTTCAATGGTTTCAACCCTCTCGTTACATAGTCGGCATAAAGGTGACTCGCTTGTGTGATATTTACTTTTGAGGTAATTAGTTGGTAATGCTTGATCCTGTGCAGCTATTATAAGTCCTTCTGTCTCAAATTTGATATCGCCTTTATTAAGCCATAACCATGTGCTCTCCTGGTTTATCTTGTCTTTACAGTTTCTGCTGTAGCTTCCATGTAGGGGCTTTTCTTGATATCTTTCAGATCGTTCTTCACATTTTCGTTGTTGGTATTCCTTCTTAGTTTCCTCAGGTTCTTGTGCAATTCCTTTGACTATTTTCTTTAGATCTTCATTTCTGCTGACATATTCTTTCAGTGCTATCTCTTCCTCTTTCACAGTATCTTCTATAGCTTTAAGTCCTCTTCCACCTTCAGTTCTTGGAAGATACAATCTGTCTACATCATCACGGGGATGAAAGCCACGGTGCATAGTAAGTTGTTTACGTGTTTTGGTGTCAAGATGGTGCAGTTCTTCTTTTGTCCAATTCACTATTCCAGCTGTATATCTAATAACAGGGACTGCATAGCTATTAATAGCAGAGATCTTGTTTTTCCCTGTAAGTTTTGATGTGAGAATGAGTTTTAATCTTCTCTTATATTCTGTTTGAACGTTACTTTTAACTTTCTGATGGTAAAGGTCATCTTTTTCCAGAATACCAAGATACTTATATTGTTCATTGTCATTCAGACTTCTTATCTCCTTTCCGTTTGGTAATTTAATTCCTTCTTTTCTTACGATCTTTCCTCTTTTAAGTCCAACTCTAGCACACTTTTCAATTCCAAACTCCATCTTTATATCTTTGCTAAAGACTCGTACAGTATGCAGAAGAGACTCGATTTCTTTGTCATTCTTTCCATAAAGCTTCAGATCATCCATGTATAATAAGTGGTTAAGCATGATTTCATTGTTTAGTTTGTATCCTTTCAGTGTATTGTTCAATATAGTTGTTAGTGGTATAGGTGATATTACAAACAATAACGGTGATAAGGAATCTCCTTGAAATATGCCATTATTTATCTCACAAAGGCCAAACGATTCACCATCTGCATATAGCTCTGTCTTCCATTTTGGCATTACACTTTTCATGAATTTTATTATTCCAGGGTGCGTATTGACATTTTCAAGGGATGCAATTATCCAGCTGTGGGGTACAGAGTCATACGCTTTTTTATAGTCAATCCATACCATTTCCAAGTTCTTGTGCTTTCTCTTTGCATTTGTTAGAATTGCCTTGTCAATGAGAAGCTGATCTTTAGTGCCTCTTGATCCCCGGCTACAGCCCTTTTGTTCTGCTGGTAGTATGTTTTGTTCTTCAAGATGTTCGTATAGGCTATCGGATATGATAGACGTCATCAGCTTCCATAGTGTTGGTAGGCATGTAATAGGTCTGTAGTTACTCGGGATTGTCCCTTTCTTTGTATCTTTCATGATAAGTGTTGTTCGGCCTTCTGTCATTATTATTATTATTATTATTATTATTATTATTATTATTATTATTATTATTATTATTATTATTATTATTATTATTATTATTATTATTATTATTATTATTATTATTATTATTATTATTATTATTATTATTATTATTATTATTATTATTATTATTATTATTATTATTATTATTATTATTATTATTATTATTATTATTATTATTATTATTATTATTATTATTATTATTATTATTATTATTATTTTATTTTTATTTTTTCATATTGCTCTATAATTCATCTTGGTTGACATGGTGGTCTGTGTAGCATGCTTTTCCTTGTATCAGTGTTTTTGAACTGTAGGTTTTTTATGGGTGTTTAGTCTCGCAATTTTAACGCTTGAAAATTTACCAAGTCATGATGTTGGAGACGTGTTGGAGTGCTACAATACGCAATGATGTCAATGTATCACTTCCTTTTGGTCGTAAAAGTGGTGTAGGATACTCACCTCCTCTGGTTCGGTCTTATTGTCTCCACTGACAACTATCTCATCAACGCCTCCAACTAGAGCCATGATCTTTGTAATATTTGCTGATATGTACTCCCTGAATTGCCTATCCAAATTTGACGCATTTCCATTCAAAATTAAACCGTAAGAGAATGATTGCCCAACAACATCACTGAACTTGTACCAAGTGCCATTGAATAGGTCTTTTCTGTCTAGTACAGTGAAATGATCGAGCACGATGCTATCAATTTGCTTTGACCTTAGTGCAAACACCAGCTCTTCGATGTTGGAGTAAGAGAAAACTGAAATATCAAAGAAATGAACATTAATGTTGATTATAACAAAATAAACACGACCTGTTTTGGACGCATACAAGGAATTATTAAGAGACGAAATCACCAAGAATTTGTGAAGTGTAATATTTCTTTCAAAATGCTAAAAAGTAAATTTCTGGGCAGCTTGTTTTCTTAGTTCTTGCGCGGATGAATCTCCTCGTGCCCTAGCTTGGACCCCACATTTTGCTGTAATTTCTATTCAACGTAAACTAGATTTGTTTATTCCATTATGACGTGTAAACGCTCCAACGCTCAACTGTCTTTCATATTTCCACTAGTAGTAACAAATATTAACTTGAATCAAATAGCAAAATTAATGTACATTAAATATAAGCACTACATTACATAACCCGTTAGCGTTTAGATCCCGGCATTTAGTTCAAAAATACTGCTTTGTCAGACATGGTGCGATTATCACGTTGCATAATTCGCCGCGCGCTCTTATCAGTACGGGGTATTATATAAATGTAAAAACCACAGAAATCAAAATGAATAGCGATTGATTAGTTTTCATTCGGGTGGTAATCGAAGCTTTGATTGAAGGGAATAGAAACATCAAAAGGTTATAACCGTTGATATGTCTGATCTCAAAAACCGAAAAATTGCAGTAATTTCATTCCATAGATACAGCGTATGCTTAGTATCTACATAGTAGAGATATATATGTATATGGTGTTTCTTCTCTGTTCCAAAACAACCAACGATGGATTACTTATCTCTGTATACTTACTATCAGCCCCAGCGGCAGCACTCACATCTGAAGCAATTTGAAAGTCGGGCATGTCTTTAATCGCGCCGACCTGAAAACGATGAAAAAATTGAATTATCGACAATAGAATTTGTCCTGATTTGGATAAGGTTTAGCTTGAATTATCTTGACCAAATTACATCTAATTTCAAAATTTTCAATCTAAAATAACAGCATTAATCTAGACATTTGATAAGTAATATACAATATCCGCGTTCGATCTGTACAAGTTTTAAAACAGCTCACTTGCAGCTTGCTGTTTGTAATATGTACAATTGATGGGTTTCAATCATTCCCAGGAGAGTGAGTGAAACAAAAGGGTCCGCAAGTCACGGTGGTGGTTTTCTTTTGAAAAGTCCACCAGCATGGCTACCATGTCTTTTGTTTAAATTGTCTCCTGGGAATGGTTGAAAACCATCAATATTCGCGTCCGATCAGTATGTATTCATATTTTACATATTGCTTAAAATGGTTATAACCCTTTGAATGAAATTTATGCAGTTAATTCTACTCATTGTCAGCTTCCGAATGAGGTATATCTTAAGGGTATTTGTTAAAGTTATTCGATGAGAAAGTTAGCAATTTTTTGCATTTTAAGATGGTCGTCCGAATGACGGAAATGACCTTCAAGCAGGTACAGATCATGCGCATTGAGCGATATCCGGTTTTCTTATCTTCCGGTTTTCATACATCCGGTTTGCATATTTAAGGATTATAGTTAATGACCTGAAATTTTCAATACTCTTCATTAATGATTATGTAAAAGATTAACACCAAGAACGGAGGCAACAAGCAATATTTATCTGACTTATTACATGATTACAGAGGTTTTCAAACTGAAAGCTGTAAATTTAATGTTGCTCAATGCGCATGATCTGTACCTGCTTGAACATCATTTCCGTCATTCGGACGACCATCATGAAAATGCAAAAATGTTCTCATTTAATAACCTGGTCGTATTTAATCAAATACCCTTAAAATATACCTCGTTCAAAAGCTGACAGTGAGTAGAATTAACTACATATATTTCTTTCGAAGGGTTATAACCACTTTAAATAAATGTATCACTCACCTTGATTCCACGAGGGACACCACTGCTTATCTCTTGTACAATGGTTATAGTAAGAGATGAACAAATAGTACCGACTAAAATAGAAGACATAGAAATACCGACAAGAGCCCAGATAATAGCAAAGATACGACCAACAACAGTAACGGGATACCGATCACCATACCTAGAAAATGATGAGATAAAAAAAAATAGTTAAGTGCTAGTGTAGGATGCGTCGGTGTTTCTATAGAAACAGGTGGCTAAATAACTTTGAGCAATACAAAGTATTCGCATGCCACGTAAGCCTTAATATCTCACTTTCGATGTTCTGGTTGAGCGGCCATGCACAAAACAATTGAAGACGAGGCTTCGTGGTTGTTTCCCCGGAGCCTCGTCTTCAATTGTTTTGTGCATGGCCGTTCAACCAGAATATCGAAAGTGAGCTATTGCGCGCTATTGTTTTCAGAGTAATACCGCTGAATCGATGCTATGTAGGCTCAGCTTCCTTTAGGATCATTGCATAGCTAGATTTAACGCATTAGCTATTTGTGTATCATCAAAATTCAAATTTACAAAGGGTCGATTTACGCGAAGGATGTCTATATTAAAAAAAAACTAGAAGCAATAGTAGAGATAGTTCTTACCCAATAGTTGTCATAGTGATAAATGACCACCATGCTCCTTCAAAAAACCCTTTATGAGTCTGTACTGGAAACTGACTGCTGTTACTCATTCGTTCCTGGAAAATGAAATGTTTTATCGCGATTCGGATTAGTAACAGGCTAAATATAAAATGCAAAATATCGAGTCTGTATGTGTGCAGCTTTCTGAATATTTTACGCAGAGTTAAGACCGTGTGAACGCGAATTCGAAAATACTCTGCTTAAATTTATTACTCACAATTGTCCAGATAATAGTACCAGCAGCGAGCAGTAACACAATGTTTATCACAATGATAGGCCATATGTCAATAATTGACCCAGCAACTACTTGACCATACTTGTCAATAGCAGATTCATTTCTTTTCACCAGCAACAGCCCTGGTACATGTAACACTGGTATATAAATTCCTTTATACTTTGCCTCTGTGCTCATACTGTTGAACGGAAATGATATATCCGTGGTTGAGGTTATGCTTGTTTTTATAGAGGTTTGATTGATTTTATAGCTGTCTTTTTTCCCGTCGATTCCAAAGAAGAAGTCTACTGTTGATAAGGTGTTTGTAAGCTCACATCGTCCGCAAGCAATACTCACGACTTCCTTTATGATTGGAGGGAAAACTCCAGACGGCTTAGAATTTGTTTGTAGTTTGGAAAATGGCGGAATTGAACACCAGTTTGTGTAGAAAGTTGAAGGACAACGACATGTTTCTGAAAGAATAATTTTTATATCTTATGAGGATCAATGGTCTTAGTCATATGTAGGTGGTTTGTATTGACGCCATCAAAAAATTCAATTCTAAATCAAATCGTGATTAGAATTTGAGTAGTTTGATATTAAAATATACGTCAAACCAAGTATTTCCGCCAGATTAGAAGTCAATTTCTTTGTTGTGACGATATCAATTATATATCAATTAGCAGTTATAGCGGAGCTCCGCGCGGGCCGAAGGCCCGCGCAAGCGGAGCACCATAATTAAGAAAATATGGTAAACCATGGAGCTGAGTTTTCGTCGACAGACACAGGAAGCCCGCGCGACCGTAATACGTCCTTCCGTCCGGCGTCCGTGCCCATAAGTGCGAGGTCGCTGACCATTTTTAGTGGGCGCCAAAACTTTGACAAAATTTACTGATCTCCACACATCAAAATTCACAATCGATATTTTACAGTTTACTGACTGAAACTTTCTACAAATATATTTCTAAAATGGACAAAGAACAAAAAATAGTCAAGCTAAGCTGCCGGCTAAAAGAGTTTTGACTGAGTAAGAAAAACAAAGACGCGTACGCCGAATTTGCAAAAAGAAAAAGAACTACGATTCAACGAAGAAAAGCTTCAAAATATTTACACTGACAAGTCCCGTGCCGATGTTTTTAACTAGTCAAAATTTTTTTTTTTTTTTTTTTTTTTATCATCATACAGTCTACAGGTCTACACTTGACAGCCAACTCTCTCATCTAGGAGGAAACAAGTCAGAAATTTTCGTTGCTTTTTACGTACAAAATACAAGACAACTTCTTCTTAAGTAATTACTAGCTGCTGGTGAACATACAGTTTAAGACCAAATCCTATAAACGTCGAAAAACCTACGTTCAATTGATATTGCATAATGGCGGATGGTTCTTCAAATATCACCATCGATGATATATCCAAACTAAATGTGACCGATCTAAAGAAAGAACTAACTGTACGCGGCCAAGATACACAAGGCAATAAAGGACAACTTCAAGCTCGCCTCCGATGTTATCTCCAACAACAAGGCCTAAATATGAACCAAACCGCAAATGATGAGAACATAAGTGAAGAAAGTATTGTTACCAAAAGCGAATTTAAGAAAGAAATGGATAAAATATGGTCTAAGCTAAACAGTCTCACTTCCCAAGAAGTTGAGAGTCCACTGCAAAGAATTGAGGAGCTGTTAAGAGAAAATTCCTTATTAAGGGAAGAAAATAAAAAACTCAAATCTAAACTAAATCTATCGGATGTTGATGGACTGCAAATTCCAGAAGACACCTATATCAATAGCCCTTTTGTTCACAATGGCAATAGTCCTTTTGTTCACCATGGCAACAGTCCTTATAACAGATATGCAAATAGCTCTGCAACCAGCAACCGTAACAACCATAACATTCATCGAGAAAATAAGACCGCAAACTCTGCAGGAATACTGCTTGTAGGTGACTCTATGATAAAAAACATTGACCCTAAAAAACTCTCACGCAAAAGAGTCTATAAGCACACGTTCCCGGGAAAAACGGCACAAGAGATAGCCGAAGAAGTAAACAACTTAAACACCGTACAAGAACAACCTAGTCATATTATTATATGTGCAGGCACCAACAACGTACCAACCGACACTCCAGATGAATGTGCCAGCAATATAAAAAAGCTTGCAGATACTCTACAAAGTAAATATCCCACTTCTAAAATAGGAATCTCGACAGTAATGCATCGCTCAGATATTGATGTCTCTGACAAAATCACAGATATAAACGACAAACTCACAGACCTTACAAACAACGAGTTTACTCTTATCAACAACTCAACTATCGACAACTCTTGTCTAAATCACAGCAAACTACACTTGAACGCCAAAGGATCAGCGATCCTCGCCACAAGATTCATTAAATTTTTAAATCCATCAAAACTTCGAAGTAACCATGGTAACCATCGACAACCACAGGATTTTCCCTCAGCTCTCCAACAATTATTGAGCCTTCTTCAACCCCATCCACAGCCTCACAATCAGCAATGGAGGAATCAGTCTCATTACCGCCGCTAGGAACTGATCAGCGTGTCCCCATTCGAGGTAACGACTTGCATTGCATCACTGAATATAAAGGCTTGAAATTCGCTAGTATTAATATCAATAGTCTGTTATTACATATCGATGAGCTACGCTTTCTCTTGATAAATACCCCAATTGATATTCTAGCTATCAATGAATCCAAAATTGACTCCTCTATAGATGATAATGAATTACACATAAATAATTATAATTTGATCCGTAAAGACCGTGCAAGGGGAGGAGGTGGCGTTGCTCTTTATGTGAAAAATACTTTTTCTTTTACTAATAGAGTTGATCTGGTCCCAGACTCACTGGAGATGATCTGCGTTGAACTTCAGTTTCTTCATAGCAGATCACTTCTAGTGAGTACCTGGTATCGACCACCTAATGCAAAAATTGAGCTACTTGATATATATGAATCGTTTATCGAAAAATGTGATTATGAACAAAAACCACTTTTAGTGATGGGGGACATGAACACAGATTACGGAAAATCCCCTCCTGATAACAATACCCGTAAATTACAATTCATTTCGGATATATATCAACTCAATCAACTAATTAATGAGCCTACAAGGTTAACTGAGTCATCTGAATCAATTATTGATCTTATCTTTACCAATGAAGTAGAAAACATAGTTAAATCAGGAGTTATTCACATTGGCATGTCTGATCATAGCTTAGTTTTTGGGGTACGCAAAATTACTATCCCCAAAAATAAATCAACTATTAAAGAAGTACGTAATTTCAAATCATTTAAAGAAAATGAATTCCTCGCTGATTTAAGAAATGTCCCATGGGACATGATTTACTCGATTAATGACCCTAATATCGCCTGGCAACAATGGAGAGCCCACCTTGACAAAATTTTAAATAAACATGCACCCTTGATTCACATACGGGAGAGGAAATCGAACCTTCCCTGGATAAATCAAAACATTAAAAAATTGATGCATGATCGAGACTATCATAAAAAGAAGGCAATAAAATGTAATTCCGAAATCCACTGGAATCATTATAGAAAAGCAAGGAACAATGTTAATATACAAATGCGAAAATCAAAAGCATTATACTATAATACTAAAATTGAAGACTGCAAAAATATAAATGATCCAAAAAAAGCATGGAAGGTGATAAATTCTCTCATGGGTAAAGGAATCAAACCAAACCACGTTACAGAACTACAAATTGACGACGTAGTTGTACAAGACAATGCTGCCATATCAGATAGTTTCAATGATTACTTTGTAAATATTGGAAAATCACTGGCTGATGATTGTCCATCTTCATCAAACACAATCAACACCTTCTTGGCCAGTGACTCTATGTTACCACCTTTCCAGTTTAATATAATTAAAGATGACGATGTAAAGAGGGCATTGAAACAGCTAAAAGTATGTAAAAGTACAGGGCTTGACAAAATACCTGCAAGGGTATTAAAGATTGCAAATGATATAATAGCACCTTCTTTAACCTATATTTTCAATTTATCACTATCTACAGGCATCTACGTTGATGAATGGAAATTAGCTAGAGTCAGCCCCATTTTTAAAGGGGAAGATAGAAAATATACCAAAAATTATAGACCCATATCAATCTTACCAATAATCAGTAAGATTTTTGAGAAAGAAGTGTTCCAACAAGTCTACTCATATCTTAACAATCACTCACTCCTGTCCGACTACCAGTCTGGCTTTCGCCCAGGTCACTCCACCCTTTCATCACTGATACAAATGTGTGATACCTGGTTCGAGAACATGGATAAAGGTAATTTGACAGGAGTAGTATTCCTTGATATTCAAAAAGCATTTGACTCAGTTAACCATAAAATTCTTCTAAACAAACTCACATTCTATGGCATAGAGGCTCATGAAAACTCTTGGTTTAGGTCTTACTTATCAAATCGTTACCAGAGATGTCTTGTAAATGGCTTTTTATCGTCCTCTAAACAAATTGTTTGTGGAGTCCCTCAGGGATCTATCCTTGGACCTTTACTTTTTTTACTATACATAAATGACCTGCCAAACTGCCTAAATCACACTACACCCTGTCTCTATGCCGATGATACTCAAATATATGCATCCTCCCAGAATTCAAAAGAACTAATTAATCTTATTAACAGCGATCTAGATAAAATAAAAGATTGGCTCGCTGTTAATAAACTTAAAGCTCATCCCTCAAAAGTAAAAGCCATGTTCATTGGAACGTCACAAAATTTAAAAAACAGACTTGATACGACAAACAAAATTGTCTTTGATGATAAGATAGTCACCTTAGTTGAATCTCAAAAATGTCTAGGTGTAACTATTGACAAAACACTTGATTTCAAATATCATATAGATGAAACAGCTAAAAAGATCTGCAGTGGGATTGGAGCTTTAAAAAGAATAAGGCCTTTTATTCCATCCTACTCACTTAAAGCTCTGTATACATCCTTAATTCAACCCTATTTCGATTATTGTTCCCCACTGTGGGACACCTCAAATAAATTACAACTTGATAAGTTACAAAGGCTTCAGAATCGTGCAGCACGAATTATTACTGGTGCACACTATGACATAAGGTCAGCTGATCTTCTGAGGTCCTTGAAACTAGACCCATTGCATACCAGATATGCTAAAACAAAATGTATATTGATATATAAGATTTTGCACGAGCACTCTTCACCTAACCTACGGTACCTCCTAACCAAATTATGTGATACAGATATTAAATACAATTTGAGGAAATCCGAAGTCGATCTTAAACTTCCTAGACCCAATAAAAGTTTATTCAAGCGTAGCTTCTCATTCAGTGGTGCAATGCTCTGGAACAGCCTTCCCTTTGACACCAAATGCTCAACTACAACCAATGAGTTCAAACGGAAGCTAACCTCAGTGCCATCTCTGGGGACATGCTGATCTTTACGAACAATTCTTTTATTTATATATAAATGTTTTTAATTAATGATATACATTAACTTAACCATATCTTTTATACACCCCCGCTGGAAATCAGCAGTCTTTTGTACATGTTGTGACGGGCTAGTGTATTCAAATAAAGTTTATGTATGTATGTATGTATGCTGGTAGACAAGGCTGTATTCTTCGGGTTCGTGGATTCTTCGTGGCGTTTTCCAATCATTACTCATCGACTAATCTACTCTTAGAAGTAAAATCGACGGCGACCAAAATTTCATAAAAAAACGTGCATTTGCGGCCATTATATTCAAAAGAGGTGAAAAGCAAAATGAACACGCGATCACGAAGATGACTTCACTCTGTTCATTCATCAATTTTTTACGGGCAATTCATAACACGGAGAGCTTTAGGATCAATGCAGATTTATCAACTATTCAAAACAAAAATTAACTTTTCATACACGATGTATAAAAGTAGAACTGCCAGTTCAGGAGTGGATGGAGATGCAAATTTAGCACAATGTGTGATCGAGCAACTCGAGCTAGCCATACTACGCCGGCCGTTCTGTTGAACTGTGTAAACTTTTTAGAGGCGGTGAAAATGTTTTTTTTTTCACTTTTAAAATTCTGAAAACATGAACAAGCTTATTGTAATCAGATTGCCACTTTAAAAATTCTAAAAACCTGAACAAGCTTATTGTAAACAGAACTGAGGACAAAAAGTTCAGTGGAAAAGTGACAGTACAGGACAAGAAACGTGTCACCGGTATGTTTACATTTTTTGACGATCTTAAATGAATTAAATGAAAGCATTTTGCAATAATCATATTTACTAGTTTTTATAAGATATTTATCCATCGTTATGTGTGTTTTTTTTTTAATTTTGATTCTTGTTATCTTTGATTTGTTATTGAAAAATAAAACGCTTGTATGAATTCGTGATTGTACTAGCTATTTTTTAGCGAGTTACGCAGTATTCACACTTGATAATTAAAAATTCACAACCGTTTTAGATAGCTAGATTACCAATAAGTAATTCATTACACATTTCACCAGAAAAGTGAAATTTTTGTTGATTGTTATAACATTTTTTTTCAAACGTGAAAGAGCGTAAAGCGAGAAGCGCGAGGGGATTTGTTTACAACTCGCAAAGAAGCCATGTTTGTGCTTTTCTAACTTCTCATTGGACAATCAATTTTAATTGACAAGTGCTTTTTTTACCATGCATAACAACATATTTTTCGCATTTTTGCGTATAATAAAATGTTGTCGCATGCATAAAGCTTTGTGTATTTCAATTGATTATATCATTATTTGATCATGAAAAGAAAATAACACAGCAAAAAAAAAAAAAAAACTGATCAAGAATTTGATAATTCGTAGTGAATGAACAAATGAAAGAATGAATGATCGAATGAATAATTCATTTCATTAAATCGGAGCTCCGCTATTAGGTTTACCTAATTTTATATTATATTCGAAAAAATAAGACCATCTTGAAATATCCAATCAGACTCTGTTAAAGCAAAAATCTTTTGTTGACATCAACGATCATGGGACTTTATTACTACAGTATAAGTTATGTTTCTGAATATTTATGTAATTCTTGCTAATGACGCTGGATGGCGTCGAAACGTCGAAAGGAATAAAAAAAATCATGAATTCACGGTAAGAATTAATACCAGCTATCTGCAATTCATATTTCATATAACGTCCCATGCAAAACAAGAGTAGGACAACTTTAAACTTTACTTCCACACCTTATAGAACAATGCAAAATCCCTGCCATAAAAGCATCTTCAAATCATTATACAGAATTTGTCCTGATTTGCACTAGGTTTACCTTCAAATGTCCCGGCCAAATTATATTTTTAAAATGTCAGTTTTGGTATGAAAAACAGTTTTGCTACACTAGAAATTTAAGGTAGTACCGGATCTTCTGAAATCATCAATAATTTTTTTTTTAATTCTGTCATTTGAAGATTATTGTTGGGGCATTCAAATACTGGACAAATGTGGTCACCGTATTGGTTTTCGAGGTATAAGACTTCGCGCGTTTTTACAGAAAATCTACCTCAATCAATAAATTCAAATCACTCCAATCCATTTATAGAAGAAAAGCAAAAAACTGTTTCGAACTATAGGTATTAAGTTTACAAAACATATCAAGATAAAAAATCCATCCAATGTTTTAAAAGTAGTGTAAAAAATAAATTGTAGAAAGCAACATTCCTTGTATTATATTGCCAAATTATATGTTCATGTGGGTGTAACAATGTTGAAATTTGAGAAATTGGGTCAATGAACTTCTTTGTTTTTTCTCTATTTATCTAAAGAATAAAATATGTAGAATCGAATAAAAAAGAAAAAAATGGGGGTCCCGTGTTATTTTTGGAGCTATAAGCTAAAAACGCGCGAAAATTGTTGCAATTTTGATGTTTTGGCCGGGAAAGCATGGGCACTAACTTCTATTTAGGTCCATAAAAAGCGTTTCAAAGTTAAGTTTGAGTGAAAAGTCCGCAAATGGCCAAATTTTGCCTTTAACGTACTGTTTCAATTTAGCTGCGCGGGACATTTTATTCAGATCCACATGCGCGAGCTGGATGCGCAGTAGCAAGGGTCCGGTACTGGCTTAAAGGGATTAACAATTAAATATGATTGCTCTCTCTCTCCGAACTTCCCCCTCCCCCCCCCCCCAAAAAAAAAAAATGAATAAATTGGTAAAACAATTAGTAACCTCCGTACCTATATAAACAGGAGAGGTCGGGCTGCTTCTACCACTGTTCGTTACGAGAGTAGCTTGAAATACATACAAGGTGTAAATATCAAAACCGTCTATAGCAAATCTCATGGTTGTTGCTTTAACTTTTCTCTGGATCTGATCTCCGTCAAACACAGGCTTTCCATTTTTACTGATAACGTTAAATTCTAGATCGTAGTACTGAAGGTATCCACTGTCTCGTAGATTGTCAAAGTCAGATATGTGCAATGTTACGATGATGCTCATAGCTGATGCTTGTAGACTAACTCGAGGCACGATGTTGTCTGAAATACGTCACCAACACAAAATAATAAGCAACTATAGCGATACTTTATGCTTATAAACAAACAAATTGTTATGCTACTGTGCCAACCAGAACAACAATAAGCTCTATATAATGGCCAATCACTGTCTGGTTGGTACATGAATAACACAAGATTAGGTCAGCTGAAGTATCGCTATTTCATGATGTTGAGCATGTATGATATCACCTAAATTATTAACACTAGATATCGACATTTTCGGTATCTTTTTAACAGAAGAACCGAAATTCAAAATAAATTAGTTTGCCTTGCACGGTAGATGCTGTAGATGAAAACATGTCAAACTGGTTTAGACAGCGAAAAATATCGCTGTATATTTTTACTCGATCCAGTCTAACTCACGCGTTATTTTTTACAAGTTGGATAATAATAACAATTATCTACATTTTGACTGAACCACATTGTAAATAAATTGGCAGCTTGCTGTCCTGTATTTGGTTATTACAGAAAACGTGCGCCTTATTTAAGGAAGTTGTATGTAAAAAATATTTCTTAATTTATTTTAAGCGTAGTGTAAATAAATTATTGTCATTGTCACAGGCCTAATTCCCAACCAAATATTCAGGCAGTGATTACAGAAAAGGGGTAGTAAAATTAGCCCGCTAATGATATTGACTCAACACTGCGTACATTTACCTGTAATGGGCGTCATCTGATTAACACAGTTGGACGTAACTCCATTTCCTGCAGAGGTATTAGCACGCAAAGTAATGCAGTACTTGGCTCCTTTCTCCAGGCCAGTCACTTCATGTGAAGTCACTTCTGGTCTGAGTTGGATGACAATGTCAGTCGGTGTACTTCGACGATGTCGTATATGCCTCGCTTTTTCCTGGACAATCATGTCGTCTTGTTCTACTGGTTCTTTGTGGAAGCCTTTTTCCATGTTGTTCAAATCTCTGAGAAAAAGTGAATGAATAAACAGATGACCAGATAAAAAATTGTAAAATGCAAAAAGCGCATGTTCATATTGACGAACAAAACTTAATAAAAAAAAGAAACCAATGTCGTTAGATCTACAGAAAGGTGTAAGGACAGTAGAATGATTGTTTTGTTTTGAATACAAAAAAAGAGACGTTTTTACTAGTGGAAATTATGATATAATTAAGATATAACGCGCGTTCTAAGTTCATATGCGACAAAGTGGATATAACATAGCGATATAACACAGAAGAACTTATGCGGTGATGCAGTGAATAATTGGTTTGCTAGCTAAGCCGCTGATCTCGAGGGAGGGAGAACTACAATAAATCAAAGGGCGGGGATGCTCGCCGTACCTTTTAGGGGATATAATCGGAGCACTGGTAACTTTTAGGGTCTTCCGAAGTTTTCACACTCCCAGAAATTGGGTTGGTACTTTTTACTATCACGGTTTTTCAAACAAGGTTTCGATTTTGCAACCATCAGGTGCAATTATTCGTAGATGCAGTAAGTTGGTGGTTTAATGTACGTTTGGTTGATTACAGTACGTTATTGACTTGGCACCTTTTAGGAGTTAAAATCATGTATTGCCGATGCCCTTCTAAATGAAACATTTGTACCTTTTCAGAGTCATTTTCAAAACTTCCGACGTGATTCCATCCCTATATCGATCGAAGCCTCCTCCCGAACAACCCCTCCCCCCTTCCCTTGCTGATATCCCTTCTGCTCTTGTGCTTCCTGTACTGAATAAATGCACGCTTATAGGTCATTTGCATTAATAATAGACGTCTAATAGGTATACAAATGAGTATCAATTTCGACTTCTCCGATGAAATGAAATAGTTTTTAGGTACCTGTCATCATCGACATTATGATAGCTTCGGCGTTTTCTACGTGGACTAATGCGGATCACTGTTGTTTGTGGTGGTGATGTTGTGTTTGTTGTTGTCGGTATCGTCGAGATAACCTGACTAGTTGCCAATTGTGTCGGTGTATTTGGTGCAGTTGTAGGAGTGGTAATCGCAACTCTACTTAGAACCAGTGTATATCCTCGTATAATTCCATTCCTGTTTGTCCATTCCACGTCACGCCAAGATACACGCAGTGATGTTGGACTTGTTGCCTTGCTCGCAATATCTCTTGGTGGAGCACTGGGAACTTTTAAAGGACAATCAGAACTAGTTTTAAATTTTTAAGTAGTTTTTTTAAACTATCAATCACATTTTTTCAAGGTAAAAAGCCAGTTTGTCATACAAGCGTGTGCTATAGTGTTAAGGTGAGATAATGAATATATACTTAGAATAAAGAACAATGTATTGTTTTTAGGCGCTGTTATGCAATTAATGAAGTTAATAACTTCTTTGTTATGTAAATAAAAGAGATGGAAATAATTCTAGTATTCCAGTAGTTTTTTTTCCAATTCCTAATGTTCTCATGGATAATGCCATATTACTGTGTCATTTTAGATCTCCTATTTTTCTCTGGAAGCGTTTTTTTACAATGGTATATTTACCATCTTCATTAGTAGATTGGTTAGTGCAATTACTGCGACGTCCCTCTCCAGCACTGGTGAACGATGCCACCACCATACAGAACTGCATTCCCTTGTGCAGTTCCTCGAGCACTATCGATGTGCTGTTTGCACATGTACTGGCGATACTATATGGTGTACTTGATAAAGAGCCATCATAATAATAGAGATAGGCATACACGTTGTAGCCTAACAGAACACCATTAAGGCTTGACTCAGGTGGTGGCAGCCATGATAGTTTAAGAGACTCGGTGCTGATGTTTTGACCAACTAGTGATAAGGGTGGCTGGTCTGGCACTAAGCAAAAAATTGATACTGATATCAGCGCAAATGGCTGATAAAATAAACAATTTTTGTATGAAGTGTATGTTAAGGATAATCTAATCGGTATTACAGGGACGGTGGAACAGTTTTTTATTCTGGGGAACTAAGCTTGATTTCTTATCCAACCTCCTTAACCCTAAAATATCGATCAATATTAGATTTTTCTTTCCTTTTTTTCGATCTACTTGATGACGTAGAATACTATCACTACCAAGATGCCTTGCTGACTTTTCTTTTGTAGTGTAATTAGTGGGAATTGTTTTATTAATCTCCAAAGGGATTAGAATATGAAAGAGAATTTGCAAAGAAGGCTGGTAGCGGAATTAATATGACGCCATAATGCAAATCGCCTATTAACACAATTTTTCACAAGTACATATATCTATATTCACATTCCTTTCAATGATTTTACGCTATTCAATTGTTGGACTGCCATGTAAATAATCAATTATCTATCTATCTATCATGATCACCGTGACCAACATTACCCTCACTACTCACCATCCTGGCCTGTTCTTTGATTTGAACAGTTGCTCCATGGTCCATCACCTATCTTAGTATAAGCCAGAACTTGAACACAATATTCTGTAAACTTCTTCAGGTTATCAAAAATATATGATTTAGCTGTAGTATTTACTATGTAAACTGTGTGGTTCTCTTCTGACAACTTCACGCGATATCCAAGAATAAGGCCATTTTGGTCCGTCTGTATGACATCGCCCCACGTGACATTCGTAGATGTTGAAGAGATGGGATTTGAAGTAATGTTTGTTGGAGATCCGGTAGGACCTGGGAATGCCGAGCGGAATGTGTTACAGTGCGACGACTTCAACCAAAGCCACCTCGGGATTTTTATCCAATCAGAAATCGAGAACTCTAATAAACGATTTCAAAGTTATATGGCAACATTTTGTTACGTCGACGTAAATATTTTATTATTCCAACACAAATATCTCTCACGTACAAAGAAACTTCAATTACAAAGTTATTTCACTTCATTGTGAGTATTGTACAATTTGCACTTGCTACAATCTTCCTTACGGCTGTGGCAAATTTAAATGGATTTAATGGATAAAATGAAGTAGAATAACTTTGAAATCTTGTGTTTGAGTTCTCGATTTCTGTAGATTTGCAAAAAGATCTGGAGGTGGCTTCGGTAGCTTCACACTGTAATTTGTTCATACAGGTTTTCAATATCACAAATTGATTATGCATCATAATAGCACCATTGTCATCCTCCATATAAGGAGAGAACTGTGCATATTACTTTGCAACAACTATATTTCTTCTAATTGATTTATCACAAAAATATGATCTAATATAACAAGTGAAAGCTAACACAAGAGCATAATTACAAATAACACGTACATTTGAGTTCATCGTTGTTGATGTTGGAATTGCCTACCAACACCAAAAACATCATCACTGTCACCATCGTCATTGTTCTAACCACAACAATTCGCAGGAAACATTTTGTGATTCCAACAATGGGTTTATTTTGGATTATTCTTGGGAAAGTGATACCAAACCCATTCCTGGACCAACATTTGGCTTCAAATTTACCCATATTTCTCCCATCAAATGCGAACATTTCCCATGCAATTCAATGATGTCACCATCATCATTGTTATAATCACAGCAATCAAATCATTATTAAGGTTACAGCAAGGGTTCACGGGGTCTTTTCGTAAAAAAAACGCCAGCGCGTCGGATCGTGTGCTATTTAGATAAATTATATATCATTTTAAAGCTGAATAACTGAAGAATATTGCTATGCTATTTTTTGTTCAAAATGGAAAAAAGATCGCGAATTGTAGCGCTCCAAATGAAAAGTGAGAGCTTTTGTTTGAAAAAGTAATTCAAGAATACGTTTGGTCGGATTGCTTGAAGTGTTGCACAATGTCAATCATCTCATAATTAGCTACAAAATCGTGTGAGCGATTTTTGATATTTTATTTGGTATAAAAATAAACTGGAGTATCAAAAATGTATCAAAAATCGCTCACACGATTTTGTAGCCACGAATGTGATGATTGACGTTGTACAAAAATTTAAGCAATCTGATCAAACGTACTCTTGGGCTATCTTTTCAAACAAAAACTCTCCCTCTTCATTCGGAGCGTTAAAACTCACGACCTTCGCTTTCGAAATAAAAACAAGATGTTCATTTATGTCAGTGATTTAGCTTTAAAATGATAATTTATCCAAATAGCAAAAGATCCGAAGCGCTAGCGGTTTTTTTACAGAGACCCCTTGACATGCCGTGAACCCTTCCTGTAACCTTAATACACTTACTATCTTCTGGTGTCGATATAGTTTGCCAGTCGGTACAATTGCCACGTCCCTGCACTGTTTTGCCACACATCGATATTTCATAGCAAGCATTTGGATTCCCATTCAGTTCATAATACAAAGTGACATTATTCTGTGATACATCTACATATGGCTGTCTAATGTTTCCCTCGCAATAGCGACTACGCACACGGTAGTGTGTGATGACTCCATGTTGGTATTCTGCCGGCACAGGTTTCCAAGTAATCAGAATAGTTCTTGATGAGGTAGCATTTAAAACAACGGATTTTGGTGGCGCTGATGGAACTTATAAGAAATTTAAAATAATAAATCAGATTATGGCTGAAATAATGATATAAATGCGAGGAATTAAGTGTGTGTTTGAATGAATGATTGGACGAATGAATGAATGAATGAATTATCAAATTTGCACACCTATTTTACCAAACGTCGGAGGGAAGGGCTCTAGCACAGCCGAAAGAAATCGTGGATTTTTTTTGTAATGATTTAATCACATTGAGAAATAAACTACCAGAAATATACAAACAAATCAATGATGGTGATATTAAAAAGTTTTCATTGGAGACGGAATACAATAGAATAGATTTTTATTAATTCATCACATCGAAGTCTTGAGACTGAATTGCGTTACCTACATTTTATAATTAGTACATCACAATCAAGTACAGACATAACATTTTAAACATTGACATAAATACAAAAGTGTTCATGGTAATTGTTTGTTCATGAATTACAGCACTACATTCACATAAAGAATGAAAACCTCTTACCCACAATTCCTTTTGATCGTGCATTCTGCTATTTTTGGCCGACAACGTTTTTGAAAAAAGGTGCATATGAGTAGACACTGCGTTAGTTAGTCAATCAGTCAATGAATGAATGAATCGATCTATCTATGTCGAGTGAAGGAATGCCAAATAAATCAATGATTACTGAATTAATTGCAAAAGAACGTATAAATGTGAACGAAAAAAACGTCTATCAATTCATCAATAAAATTCCGTATGAATAAAATGAATGAAAGAGGAACGAATGACTGATAATACGTGCAAACACCAAATGTGTGCAACATAAATACCACTAAATAGTGCTATTTTATACTAATTCTATTATTTTCTTTTGTTTAATTAGTGTTATTTACTACTAAATAGTGACAACTGTTACACACATTTAGTGTTTACACTCTAACACACACCTAATATTACCACAAAACATGCCATTCTACACATCAAAAAAAACAACTTACTATCCTGTTTAGTAGAGACATTCAAGCAGGGACTGATTACTCCCTTTCCCATTACATTAAAACCAAGAACCTGTACACAATACAGCCAGTATTTGTAGAGACCAGACACATTAAGATATTGCTTTGGAGCAGTCACCGTCATAGACGTATTCACATTTGATGACAAATCTACCATCATAACAAAATAGGTTATGGGTTATAGGTTATTTGAGGTTATGTCAGGAGGGAGGGGTAGTCTTCAAGGAAACAGCCAATCAGGCATAACTGCTAGAATGACGTCACATCAAGGTTCAAGAAAGTCCAATATGGCAACCAAAATGTTGAACTTGAAGGCAATACGAAATACTTTACTTTCAAATACTCAAATGGATAAACAAATTTGTGACATGACACTTGGGTACTCTATAGCTATAATTCAGTACAATATTTATTGACAAGAAAAATACTTATATTTGCTTTAAATTGCCGAAGTTCAAAAAATTATACTAACGTAAGGTATAATACTATTATTTGTAAGGTATATCAATTTTTTTATTTATTTTTTTTATCTATTTATTTATTTATTTATTTTATTTTATTTTATTTTTTTTTTTTAATTATTATTTTTTTATTTTTTTTTATTTTTTATTATTTTTTTTTTTTTGTGGCCCAAAAGGGTCGAGCACAAATCAATATTAGTAGATAGAAAACCACCGGTTCTACGCCCGGTATGGCCGGTATAACCAGAGAACAATAGCCGGTATGACGGTAGAAGATTAAGGAACCAATAGGAGGCCGATCTGAGAGAACAATAGACGCGGTCATTTCAAACGAACTTTAACGGTAAGCAGGGCTCCGAAAAAAATTCGCAAGACTTTACCATTATGCTATGTTTTTACAATTTTATTTTCCCGATTAGGCTCCAAGTATTTAGTTCGACTAGCCATCAGTGAAAACCGGAGACGTTACTTGTGATCTTTCTGAAGACGAAAAATTCAAAACAAGATTACGGCAGGATCGTTATCCAAACTGTTGGCTTGAGCTTCCTGTGTAGTGGACAGTTGCGGGTTCTCTATGGAATGATTGCCTGATTAAAATTGTTCGGAATGAAGGGTTGTATCGAAAGCGAAGACCCTCGAAAACGAAGACCGAAGACCCACGAAAAACGAAGACCCCCATTATTTTGACGTATTATGCGCTATTTTGTCTATTAATGGTTAAAATACCGTTCGCCGATACGTACCTTCTATTCTGAGCATGAAAGGATAGGGTCTTCGTTTTCGTTTTTGTCGAAAGCCAAGACCCAAAAACGAAGACCCCCATTATTTTGACGTATTATGCGCTAATTTGGCTTTTAATGGTTAAAATACCGTTCGCCGATACGTACCTTCTATTCTGAGCATGAAAGGATAGGGTCTTCGTTTTCGTTTTTGTCGAAAGCGAAGACCCAAAAACGAAGACCCCCATTATTTTGACGCATTATGCGCTATTTTGTCTATTAATGGTTAAAATACCGTTCGTCGATACGTATCTTCTATTCTGAGCAAGAAAGGATAGGGTCTTGCGTTGCCATTTCATTCACAAAATACAAATAAAAAGAAATGAAAGGAAACCATTGAAATATAACCGTCACTTAGCAACGAATTTCTATTTAGAGTTATTTTGCGCATGCATGTCTGACGGAATTCAATAAAAGCCGGAATTATCTGCGTACATCATTGTTATATCAGTACAAATTATTTTGAAATAGCAAAACCCTAAGCTTCATTTTTTAAATGACCACATCCATGCTCTTTTTTCCCATTTTTGTAAACCACGACTACACGTTTAGATATAAACTCTTATAAATTTTAATAAGCCAACTGACCTTACTAAACATTAACGAAATTGGAATACATGTGTGTTAAATTATAATAATAAAATATGCCATACTAAGCCGATATGACATGTACAAGAGAAAAAGAGTAGATAAGATAATACTGAATGAAATGTTTTCCCGTAAAGTATAGAATTACACTACCAATTTTTCTGTAATAGAGTGTATAATATTTGGTTTTATGATATTATATACTATGAAAAGTTTGTCTTATATAACTGCTAAATGTGAAGGGCAAACCGCTGTTAAACCCCTTAAAATCGTTTATCGGATCATTTACAACTTGAGTTGAAATTGGCTGTACAAATGGTCCTTGTGAGACTTCGATAATTTATCTTTGACATCAGCTGGGACCTCAATATATTGATTGCAAAAATAGGGAAACCGTTTCTTCATGCAATTTGCATCTGCATGGTAGTATCTGCTGGCTTCGTGGGAGGACACCTGCTTGTTCTTCCAATCGCCATTCAAGGGGAAGAAATACTTTTCTTTGTGCTCAAAAACGAGATCATGAGGCACTACACGGATCCTATGGCAGAAATCGTTCCGACATTGTTTACAGCTTTTTGCTTCCTTCGGTAGGATACGCAGAATAAAGGGGTTGTCATTATGGTGTAACTGTGTGTACACTTGCCCTGATGCATTGCAACTGTTATTTGTGACACCAGTAGGCTGAGGACGATAGGGTGTTTTGTTGCGTGACCCTTTCTTGCCGGCGGTTCCTTTATTTACATGAGCTTCGGCCAGAGCAGTTCTTGACTGGGCTCGATGGTTCGATTTGCTTAGAAATTTCACATGTGTATCCAGGATATTGGCTCTTTCAGCGACAGCGATGGAATGCATACACACAGAGTCATACTTGTAGCTTGGGCAACGACATTTTACGTGGTCTTTTAGTACCATGCACTGCCAATTGCTATTTTTGGCGTCCCTGGATGCCACTTCGTAGGTAACATTAGTTTGGTGTGATTGAAGTGACGCCTTCTGTTGGATTGCACATGGTAGATTAAGGAGTCTTACAGCTCCATTTACTGCTGCTTGAATGGTTTCTTCTGGACAGGTCGTCATTTCCTTTAGTGCTTTAGCAACATCAATTGACAGTTCACGATATTCTCTTTGAGCTGTATCTTCTGATGTTGATGTAACTCTCACACGTTTCTCTTGTAGCACATCTTCCATAGACATATCGTTTAGCTTACTTATGTAGTGGTCTCTTTGACGATCATTCCACGAAAACCAAGTGTCCACGGGAACTTGAAGATATGATGCAACGTCTGAAAGCTGATACTTTTCGCTTAATCCACACACGGCTAACTTAAACTCTTCCTGTTCGGTGTTATGGATTTCCTCAAATACGTGTCGAGTAAACTCAAGCTTTGATAAATTGTCATTTTGCCTTCGACCATTTGCGCTAAGAAATTCCAGCTTTATTTGAGACATGACGTGATTCATAGCCTCAGATGAGTTGGTGTACGGCCGGATTGGTTTTCCATGCGCGTCATTTGGAAGACCAGTTCTAAAAATTAAACACAGGATATAATCTAGTGCAAATGCTTGCACATTGAATGACCTTGGCAATACGAATTCGAAATTTGAAACGGTTGTTTAAGCTTACCTTTTTCTCCTTTCTCTTTGACCCAAAATCATCAAATGCTCCCTCTACTTTACTTTGTGCAGATAGTTCTTCAATACTACGAGCAAAAGAAATCCATTAATAATATATCATTCATGGGTTATAGACACACCAACTAATCAAATACCTGTTAACATCATCATCATCATATTTGTTAGCTGCTGCTCGTTGTCGTTTCCCTTTACTTTGTTCAGATAGTTCTTCAATACTACGAGCAAAAGAAATCCATTAATAATATATGATTCATGGGTTATAGACACAGCAACTAATCAAATACCTGTTAACATCGTCATCATCATATTTGTTAACTGCTGCTCGTTGTCGTTTCCCTTTACTTTGTTCAGATAGTTCTTCAATACTACGAGCAAAAGAAATCCATTAATAATATATGATTCATGGGTTATAGACACACCAACTAATCAAATACCTGTTAACATCATCATCATCATATTTGTTAGCTGCTGCTCGTTGTCGTTTCCCTTTACTTTGTTCAGATGGTTCTTGAATACTACGAGCAAAAGAAATCCATTAATAATATATGATTCATGGGTTATAGACACACCAACTAATCAAATACCTGTTAACATCGTCATCATCATATTTGTTAACTGCTGCTCGTTGTCGTTTCCCTTTACTTTGTTCAGATGGTTCTTGAATACTACGAGCAAAAGAAATCCATTAATAATATATGATTCATGGGTTATAGACACACCAACTAATCAAATACCTGTTAACATCGTCATCATCATATCTGTTAGCTGCTGCTCGTTGTCGTTTCCCTTTACTTTGTTCAGATGGTTCTTCAATACTACGAGCAAAAGAAATCCATTAATAATATATGATTCATGGGTTATAGACACAGCAACTAATCAAATACCTGTTAACATCTTCATCATCATATTTGTTAGCTGCTGCTCGTTGTCGTTTCCCTTTACTTTGTTCAGATAGTTCTTCAATACTACGAGCAAAAGAAATCCATTAATAATATATGATTCATGGGTTATAGACACACCAACTAATCAAATACCTGTTAACATCATCATCATACTTGTTAGCTGCTGCTCGTTGTCGTTTCCCTTTACTTTGTTCAGATGGTTCTTCAATACTACGAGCAAAAGAAATCCATTAATAATATATGATTCATGGGTTATAGACACACCAACTAATCAAATACCTGTTAACATCGTCATCATCATATTTGTTAACTGCTGCTCGTTGTCGTTTCCCTTTACTTTGTTCAGATGGTTCTTCAATACTACGAGCAAAAGAAATCCATTAATAATATATGATTCATGGGTTATAGACACACCAACTAATCAAATACCTGTTAACATCATCATCATCATCTTTGTTAGCTGCTGCTCGTTGTCGTTTTCCTTTACTTTGTTCAGATGGTTCTTCAATACTACGAGCGAAAACGCGCATGCAATACAATCAGTCTACTATCAATAGATAACGCGCAATACAATCAGTCTACTATCAATAGATAACGCGCAATACAATCAGTCTACTATCAATAGATAACGCGCAATACAATCAGTCTACTATCAATAGATAACGCGCAATACAATCAGTCTACTATCAATAGATAACGCGCAATACAATCAGTCTACTATCAATAGATAAGGCGCAATACAATCAGTCTACTATCAATAGATAACGCGCAATACAATCAGTCTACTATCAATAGATAACGCGCAATACTATCAGTCTACTATCAATAGATAACGCGCAATACTATCAGTCTACTATCAATAGATAACGCGCAATACTATCAGTCTACTATCAATAGATAACGCGCAATACTATCAGTCTACTATCAATAGATAACGCGCAATACTATCAGTCTACTATCAATAGATAACGCGCAATACTATCAGTCTACTATCAATAGATAACGCGCAATACTATCAGTCTACTATCAATAGATAACGCGCAATATTATCAGTCTACTATCAATAGATAACGCGCAATACTATCAGTCTACTATCAATAGATAACGCGCAATACTATCAGTCTACTATCAATAGATAACGCACAATACTATCAATGAATCTACTATCAATAGATAACGCGATATATCAATATATGTCATTCATTTACTTACAACAAACGAACAGCCACAGCTAGTGACTGGTACGTGTTCTTGACGTTACTGCTTCGAAGTCTTTTCCATATCCAACTGCACAAACGTCTTGCAGAGTCAGCATCACCAGATGGGAACACTTTAATCATGCCATTTCCATTTCCACCCATATCAGCTCGTATGCAATGTGTGTCGACAATGAAAAATCGTGAAGCTTTGCAACCAATTATAAAAGCATACCCTTCACATGTGTAAACGGCAACTCGTGGAATATCATCAGTGGTATGGAGCTCGCGTACTGCCTTTAGGAAAAAGCTACGACCCTCTTGCGAATACAACTTGCTATTGGGTACTATGAGAAATTCCTCACTGAATTCGTACGCAGAAGTCATCAGACCTGCTTTGGTTAGTAAATTGTAGCTCTCTACTGCGTCATATTCTTTTGAAATGTCTCTGAGGTGGTTAAATCGTGATGGAGCGTTGGTAATGATATCTGCGACACTTTCGGCTATTTCTTCCCATTCATCTATTGTCTCAGGTAGGTCGTCCCCTTCACTGATTAGTTTGTCCATAATCAACACTGACAAAAAAGCACAGCTGTTTGTACCATCATTGGGTATGTTTTCGCCACATCGAATGGATGCGTTTAAATCAAAAAACTGTTCGGCTGCAGTTGATTGACTACACTTTAGAGTAATATTTCTACATGGGAAGCTAACGTCGTCGTGTTTTAGATACTCACAAATATCTTGAGCTGTTACTCTCTCTCTAGGATTAAAGCACAAGCATTTCTTTGTAAGATCTTCAATAACCAGCCAATCCGAAGCTTGTTGGATTTGATATTTTGGGCTGGAGGTGGGTAAATTTGACTTCTCAAACTGCATTGCGACAATTTCTCTTCCGGAAGTGCCTTTGCCACGTGCATTTCTCAACTCGACACTGAATGGATGGTCCAAATCTGGGTTTAACAGCATGAAGAACACCATTCCTAGTGCCCACACATCTACAGCTTTGAGGTCGTTTAATGACGCAATAAACCCTTTTGAAGGATTGAATATCTCGGGAGCCATATACACGGGGGACCCGCGACAGACATTAACTGTTCTTTGATTACACAAAGTAGCGGTTTGTACCGAATCACTACGACTTTCGCCAAAGTCTGTAAGCTTACAAATTATTGGTAACTTTTCATAAATCCTGGCTACGCTCTCAATATCTAGATGGCAATAGTGTTGGTTTGATACCAGAACGTTAGCAGGCTTAAGATCACGATGCGCAACGTTGAACTCATGGAGATATGCGAGTCCATTTGATACTTGAGAAGCTATTTCGACCTGGAAATCGAAATTATCAAAAATATCATTGTCGTTCAAGCACGTTAGGAAATCGGCAAGTGTACTAACAGAACTGTGCCCATCAAATGCGGCAAAATCAAAACACATATACTCTAGGAGAAGACAACATGGTTCGTAGCATAGCCCCAATAGTTTAACGATGTTTGCGTGTTTTGTGTCGTGTAGTATAGTCGCTTCTTTGTAGAATAAGCGCTTTACGCGTTCCTCTCTTGAATCGACATCCTTGATTCTCTTCAACACCACGTGCGACTTTGTTGGCGTCTCTCCCAAAAATACTTCACCAAAGGTACCATCGCCTAATTTTCGAATAACTTGAACCTCACTTAAGGCGAACTGAGGGATGTTTTTAGTACGCACAAACGAGGGAATGAATTTGTGCTTTAGTGTAGGTAATTTGAAGGCCATTGTCAAATAATGCTGTCTACATGCTGGCGATGAAGAACCAAATGACTATATAGGTGTATCAGGTTACGTTTTTGTTTGCTTTTGCATAATAATTACTATAATTTTAATTAAATTAGCAAATAAGAAGTCTTCAACACCACAGTACTTCCTGGCAGACTTCCTGGATAATTCTTTCAAAGGAGCTTTGAGTAGCAATTTTTTCAAATGTCATATAATCAATTTCAAAGAAAGGTACGTATCGGCGAACGGTATTTTAACCATTAATAGACAAAATAGCGCATAATACGTCAAAATAATGGGGGTCTTCGTTTTTGGGTCTTCGCTTTCGACAAAAACGAAAACGAAGACCCTATCCTTTCATGCTCAGAATAGAAGGTACGTATCGGCGAACGGTATTTAACCATTAAAAGACAAAATAGCGCATAATACGTCAAAATAATGGGGGTCTTCGTTTTTGGGTCTTCGCTTTCGACAAAAACGAAAACGAAGACCCTATCCTTTCATGCTCAGAATAGAAGGTACGTATCGGCGAACGGTATTTTAACCATTAAAAGACAAAATAGCGCATAATACGTCAAAATAATGGGGGTCTTCGTTTTTCGTGGGTCTTCGGTCTTCGTTTTCGAGGGTCTTCGCTTTCGATACACGAGTTTGGATAAACAAGCAAGAAAATTCGATGGATAAAATTATTACCCAAATATGAAAGTATAACATATTTTCGTGTAACAAAATAACATATCTCAAACTTAAATAAAGTTTTCTAATTAGTATTCAAAAATCACGCAGAGAGAGAGCAAAGAACAATGAAGGTACCTGCTATCAAGAAAGTACACAAACTTTCATTAAACTCGAAGTATCACAATCATAAAATCTGATTTGGGATATCATTTCTAAATATATTAAAATTTGTATATCTATAATCTAAATTCACGTGTAATTTCTTTCCTTTGTAAAATGGTTCCATTAGAGAATAAATTACAAGCTAAACAAAACCTTTGTTTTGATCAAGTTTGATCAATGATGGCGCGTGCTTATGTCCGTTTCCTCTCCGACCGCGTCTATTGAGCAAAAATGAAGCGTAATATACTTTTTACATCTACAGTTTACAAGCGAAGCCTTACACGATTTTATCTCTCATAAACGTTTAACTAATCAGGTTAAACCTAATCGGGAAAATAAAATTGTAAAAACATAGCATAATGGTAAAGTCTTGCGAATTTTTTTCGGAGCCCTGCTTACCGTTAAAGTTCGTTCGAAATGACCGCGTCTATTGTTCTCTCAGAGCGGCCTCCTATTGGTTCCTTAATCTTCTACCGGCTATTGTTCTCTGGTTATACCGGCCATACCGGGCGTAGAACCGGTGTTTTTCTATCATCTACATCTACATGGTTCCAGCACTTGGCAAAGTCCATTGGGTTACTAGCTGTATTTTAGTACGAGGTCTCATTGACTAGTAACCTTTATTCGAACATTCGCGCCAAGCCGACCTCAATGCTGGTTGCAGAGACAGACACTGAGGGTGGTCACTGCCAGAGATTTGTTTACGTCCTCAGCGGTTCTTTTACGTCCACCTTATAACATAGTCAGAGTGAAGGCAGACGGGACCTCCGGCTTTACGTCCTTATCCGAGAAGACGAGGCACTGAGAAATTAAAGTATCTTGCCTAAGGACACAACGTGATCGCCCGGTCTGGGAATCGAACCCGGTCCAGTGGACCCGAAGTCCAATGCCTTAACCACTGGGCCACCACGTCTCTCTCTATCTACCAATACGTCTCTCTCTATCTACCACGTCTCTCTCTATCTACCAATACGTCTCTCTCTATCTACTAATATTCGAAAACACAAATCAATATTCGAAAACACAAATCAATATTCGAAAACACAAATCAATATTCGAAAACACAAATCAATATTCAAACACACAATTCTATATTCAAAAACTCAAATCAATCTCAGAACACAAGAACCATAACACACCCCAGAAACACAAGTCAATGGCATGGTAATGACTCCGTAGATTAGACTTAGAAACACTGAGAATTGGTCATCTTTTGGAATGCCTGACACAGAAAAGATCAAAAGTTTCACGAGTATGTGGTTTCGACTCGTGTCGTTTTATTTTAAGAACATGTTTTGTAGCTCGTGTGGGAATCCTACATACTTCCGAGTCTTTAGAGACAGATTAATATGTCAAAACGCAAAAAAAAAAACATAAAGAAAAAAACATCTTTAATCATTCCCAATATACGTTACCGGTTATGTACACTATATATCCCAGAATAGCTCCACCACGATGCACTTTCTCAATCTCGCCCCACGTTACATTTATTGACGTAGAGCTGGTGTTGTAAGCAATGATTTTCGCTGGAGGTTGGAGTGGGGCTGTATAGCATAAAAAAATAGTATTGTACAAAACAGCTTCATTAACATACAACTTTTATTGAAAAGGTTGTCCAGTTGAAATACTGATTTAATACTGATTTTTAAATTTTCAGTTTTCTTGTTAGATAGTTTATTATAATTATATAATGAAGTTGTTTTGTACAGTTTGATCAAAAATAAAACTCATGAAATGTGCAAATGACTTTGTTATGCATTAAATTGTCTTTTAACTGGAAAATCATTTAAAGAATAGATGACTAGGGACTAAGGGACGGACCATAAGAAAAGTGAAGGGGGGGTTTCAACCTTGCATACTTTTTTCATCTTGACCATTCCTAAGAGACGAGGACGAAGCTCTTAAAAAACGACAGTCATGGAAAATGGGATGACGTCATCATTAAGCCCATCAATAAGAAAATGCTTTCGGGCCACCTGTGATCGAAGGGTGATGCTTCAGCACTTTGTGCAGTAAGTGTGGGGGCAATCGGTAGCGCACTTGACAAATCCGAATTAGATTTTGCGTGGTTTGTATTATCATCGACCATGAAAATGAGGTCAAAATGGTCCACGAGAGATTTCTTTTTTATACAATAATCTGGTGGCGGTGTTTTAATTGCACCCCGGGCATATAGATACCTCCCCGGGCATATAGATACCTCCGGGTATATTAAGCGTGGTTTTCATGTGATCGCTCACGATCGTCGGAATATATGGAAACACTTTGCAGCGATCTAAACTCATGGAAACAATTGACAGCGATCGTGAGCGATCATCGCATCAGTAGTTTCAGCGATAGGCGATCGTGAGCGATTATATGGAAACCAGGCTTTAACACTACGGGCTATTACCTATTTCGGACGTAGTGGTATTGATCCATTGACTCCTTGGACCAGTGCCTTTACTGTTAATAACAGCAACAGTGATATTATAACACATATCTGGTGCCAAAGACGTCAGACGAATGCTGTCTATATTTGTAGAGGTATTATATACACGTTCATCATTGACTGGCTGATTGCAATATGCTACATGGAATGAATAGCCATACAAGACTCCATTCAATTGAGAAGGGGAGATGTTGTTCCATTTTATGGTCACAGAGTCATATGCAACTTTGGTTACTTCAAGAGATTTTGGAGCCATAGATGGAACTGTAACATAAACAATGATATTACTTGATTATTGGTATTATCTTAATTATTTAAGAAACGCTCCGAGTAAGAACTAGGCAAGCAAACGGCAATGGAATGCATGAAGGTGTTAATTGTGTATTGTTTATATGCTTGATCTGATTGGCTAAAACAAGAAAATAGGCCTTTTTCAAACATTTGGGGTATTTTTCAAATTCCCATATTTTATTTTAAATCTCATTTAAGTTTTATTAAAGCGATGTTAGCTTTTTCTGTGAGAAAATTTTACCATGGGGATCACTTTGAAAAGCAAGCATCTCTTAGCCATTGTTTTGAGCAATTATGATTGGACAAGATCTTTAAACACAAAGAAAACACTGTCTCGTAAACAGCATTTTGTAGATTTTACTTAACAAATGTGTAACCAATAGCTTGATACATCAACATCGTGAAAATCAAAGGATTTCTATGTGGGGAAGTTGCAATTGCCTCAAAACAGAAACCTGCCTAGTTCTTTCGCGCATTGTTACTTAATATATTTATTAAAAATTAGTGAAATGTAAAGTCAGTAAGCCATGTGGGTTTGGCTCATGAAAAGTGAGGGGTGTAACAGCCGTTAGTCCTCAATAGTGGAAAAACACAATGGCCTTTTTGACCAAAAAATAAATAAAAAGGGAAAAAATTGTTTGGCAGAGCAACTGGCAGCCGTGGACAGCTATTCCGTCCTTATGTGCCTCGTTAGCATGGCTCAGCTAGACCACTGGCACATGCCACTGTGCCCACTGTATACCCACTGTAGAACTATAGGTGAATTTTGAAGACAGTAAGACATGCTCGATCAAATAAATCAATTTGTCCAGAAATAAGTCAATCAATCTCCAGAATTTTTGTTCAGAAGTTTTCCTTTAGTAAGTCAGACTCCCTTTAACTTTCAATACATCATCATATAGGGATACTTCAGCTGAAGTAAGCCTTTGTTATTCATGTGCCAATCAGACAGTGATTGGCTGTTATTTCAATAGAGCTTATTGTTGTTCTGGTTGGCACATTAGCACAACAATTTGTTAGTTAGTAAACATAAAAGTATTACTATGATAGCGATGATGACTACAATCTCCTACTTACAGTCATGAGCCGTTCGCACTTTGATTACAGGGCTAAAAACTCCAAGCCCTATTTCATTCTCCCCCGCAATGGATAAAGAATACACAGTATATTTGTTCAGATTATTCAGGTTGAACTCTTTCGCTCCACCAGATATTTCGTGAGTGACGCTCGCAAAGCCTTTGGTTACTATGATGGTGTAGTTGATTATATTTCCGTGTTTGTATTTGCTGGAGATGGGTTTCCATTCCATTTTGATCGACGTGGAACTGGTATTGTAACCTTCGACATCGCTTGGTGGAGCTGTTGGCGCTGCGGAAAAAATGCATGTCAAAAAATTGTCGTTCGTTGGGGTTCCTATGTAATTTTCATTTTTTGGGGGTTTTGCTGTCCTTCACAAAAAAAACATTCAAAATCTGCAAGTTGTAATCGAATGTTTTTCGATAATTTTGGCCTTAGATAGCAGAATCACCAAAATAGAATCCATTGTCATTTTCAAATGAAGTAAGATCACCAAATACGGTTATTGATGCGAACGACAGTTTTCTTAAGATGATTATTTAATGTGGTACGTATTTATCAAGCTACTTTAGGTGATTACTAGTAAAGCTTGCCTTGTTAATGTTAGAAGAAGACACACAACTTGCTGTTATTGCAGAGTACAAATCTAACACACGTGGTCAGACAGAAATATTTCAGGAATGTTGGTTTTGTTCTTTGGCCAATCACAGACAGTCCACTAATGAATTCTAACTGAAAAGTAATTCTGTTTGGGTAGGAAAACATTCCTTAAATATTTCTGTGTGGCCACGGTTTTTAGATTCGTACTGTAAACATGCATCATGTGACAAAAGGATAAAAATAGTGTTTAGATTAAAGTTTATATTAAAGTGTTTCTCAACGAGACAGTTTTCTATTTGCTGACAGCTATATTCCCCACAAAATCCTATACATCCCGCGACATTATAATGTAATAGGGAAATCAATACTGTGATGCGAACACATTACTTAAATCTACGACTTACGACTTGTTGGCACAATGGTAAGACAAGAACTTAGCAGCCCCACACCAGGCTGAGTGAAGGCTGCAATCTTAAAACAATAACTGTCACCAATGGTAAGATCGAGAAATTCTGAATGGGTATTGTTACAATAAAATGTTGTGTTGTCGCACGTGTCTTTATTCCAGAGACATAACGTATAGCCAACGATTATCCCATTCCTAAACTCTTCGGGGACAATGCCCCAAGACATTTTAACAGAGCCATTCGTGAAGTCTTTGAATATAAAGTCATCAGGATATGTCTCTGGAGCTGTAAGATAATCATCAGATAAGAAAGATTAGAAATTATAAGATAATTGGGATAAAACGCGCACTACGATTGGTGGAAAGCCATATTTGATGAGAGTATCAAAACACGCTGTCGTCATTATAGCTCGCGCTAGCATTTGAACTACCAGATTTTATTCTATCCATATCAGTCTTGTTGTCTTCACTTTAGTTATAATAAGAAGTGACGTGTTGGATACGGTTGATGACAATATGGCGATGATTTGACAGTTATTTAATGTCGATGATCTTATTGTGATGATGCATTTTCAAATATCGAGTGAGTTAAATATACTTATCTATCTAGCAAAATTTCAACTTTCAAGAAAAAAAGATGGCCGAAGCAGACGTATATATGCATCAGCCATCTTTTGCACTTGAAAGTTGAAATTTCGCGTGAGGACAGAAATGTTTAGCAAGTCATGTAACAATTAACCTTTAACAAACTTTTCTAGAATAGCTGGATATTGTAAGACTAATAATACCTGCTTCTAAAGTAGTAGCGTTGATATATCCAGTCCTTGGGCCCTCTCCAGCTTCATTGAATCCAGATATTCTAAACCCAAAGCAAGTTGCCGGTTTCAAATGTCCACGCGTAAACCGGACTATTTGCCCACCATTTATAGTGAAAACATTATCAGTTCCTTTCGTTATATACTTGCATTTTTTATAGTATAAATAATATCCACTGACTAAACTTTTATGATTGCTGTCAGGTGGAATATGATTCCACTGAAGATAAATAGCTCTTGCTTCTATTGACGTGATTCTGAAAGACGGAGGAGATGATAGCGGAGCTAGTAAAGAGAAAATAAAATAAAAATGAATGAATGATTACATTAAAGGGGTACCAAACAAGCGAACACGGATGAAATAAATAATCATTAAATGAATAAAGAAGCAAAGACACGAAAGACAAAAAACAACAAATCACATGGTTGGGCGAACGTAAGGTCCAAACACAATAATATGTGTGACCGATCAAAAGACCGAAAGAACTATCAAACAAATGAGTGAATTGATTAATTTTGAATGGTTAGTTCATATTTTTGTTTATTTATTCATTAACTGAATGAATAAAAGTATGAATAAATGGAGGGATAAATGAATAGAGAAATAGTGAATAGATAAATAAAAACACGAATCATCAATTAATCAATAAGTCAAATATTTAATCAATGAACGAATCTACTCACGTCCTTCTTTAGTGGTGATATTTGTGCATGGACTGATCGGTCCTTCACCATGCTGATTCACGGCAACTATTCTTAAACAATACGTAGTCATTGGCGATAGTCCATGAAAACTCCATTTAGTATCATTTGTCACATATGAGGTTAGGTTGGTAACACTGTTGTTGATATACACGTTGTATATGATGTTAGGATCACCAAGAACTTCGCGCGACAAAATATTCCAAGATATATTGCCTGAGTCGTTTTGAATGGTTAAGATGGTGACACTAGGGTATTCTAGAGGAACTGTGGAAGAATTATGTTTTAAACGTGTTAATGACTGAATGATGGATAACCTATTGGGGCCGGTTGCACGAGGCCTGGATAGTCCCTGGATAGTCCCTATCCAGCAGGAGCCGGTTGTACGACGCCTGAATAAAGTTACCACTCCATAGAATTTATTTAGAATTTATCTGCTGGATAGCGATTTATACGGTGGATAGCGCTATTCAGACTCGTGCAACCGGCCCCAGAGAGCTTCTAAAGAAACTCTATAGAGTGGATAAATTTTATCCTGTGGATATCTTTAACCAAACTTCGCACAGCCGGTCCCTGAACGATAAAGTGCAGTTGAAAGAATAATATTCACCAATGTACCAGGGCAAATAAAAAACTGCCTTCTGGTCAGAGCGTTGGTCTCGCAATCGGTGTCCTAGGTTCGATCCCCGCTCTGGCCACAGATATCGTATTTGTCTGGGTTCTGATTTGGTCAATTTACAATTTCCCGGCCATGCTTTGTATATAGCCAACTGGTTTGTCTCCTGGCCAGGTGGGATTCTTCACAATGTTTCGTTTGTATGTGTATACACGGCCACACCAGCTACATCAGCTGGTAAACTTATCGTGTTTAAGTAAAAGTGGTTATTATTATTATCAGTTTCTTGCATGAAAGCGCACGGCAAGCAGGCGATAATGGGTTTCGGCGGGTGGAAATGAGCTATTTGCGGCGCCGTCTGTGATTGGCTTTGACTTCCCAGCCAATTAGATTTCAAAGAAAGCATTTGAAAGTGCGCACGCGTTTCATGATTCTAATAACTGTGTTTAATGAAAAAAGTTGTAATTTTAGCTTTGAACGAAAATCATTTATTGAAATACTTTCAATTCAATGTTTATTATGTTATCATATTTACTGTGTGACTACTCTAACCAAAGCCACCCTGACAAATTTTTCACAAATTGTCCAGTCACGTTCGAGCATTTGAACAATAGATTTCCCATAAATTTCAAATATTGCAACAACTGATAGATCGCGAGCAACAATGTATTGTGCAAATAATTTTGGCAAATATTTTTTCAAATGCTCGAACGTGATTGGGCAATTTTTGAAGAAGTTTGTCAGGGTGGCTTTGGTTGCGGTAGTCGCACTGTAATCAGGCCACCAATAAAAATATGCCCTCCAAAATTCACCCTAAATGTCCTATGATGAATGCAGCTGCAGTTATTTGCCGTTAAAGTCGTTTCACTTGTGAAATAAACATCAGGATAAACAGAAGTGCTTTCATTTGTGTTGTACGTGTATTTTTTTATCATATGTATGTATTTTATTGTTAGAGTAAATTCGTTTTTTCTCAAAATTTGGTAAAACAAGACTTTTTACCTGATCTTTCAGATCAAATGAAAAAAATCCCGTTTATTTTTAGATTTCCAGGGAAACATTTTGAATGGTGGTACATTCCTGGTAATAACGAAACTGACTGGAAAATGACTTTCACGTCGTACAATACAAGAGCGAAAATGCTAAAGAAAACAATGTAATAAAAAGTTTTTGGATGGATTCTTTTAGATAACCATGCAGTTTCTATCTGTAAGTTAAGTATGTAATTAAATTCTTTTCAATCTCATGTGTTTGTTGTTTTATTTTGTTGTTTTATTCTTTCTAATCAACATGTTAATTGATCGGTACTTTATCTACTCTGTCATCGTTTTGACTTTTCTACGAAGACGAATCAATATACAGCTATTCTTGAAAAGTCTGTCCAGTTGAAATACTGATTTAGCGAATAACAATATCACTTGAATATATCAAGTTTTCAGTTTTCTTGTTTTAAACACAAAGCTGCACATATTATATAGTTACATAGTTCATTATAATTATGCGATGAAGTTATTTTGTACATTTTGGCTCATCATTTCTTAAAAAATAAAGATCATGAGATATGCAAATGACTTTGCTATTCGCTAAGAACATGTTTATATGAGGCGAGCCAGCCCGGTTAAGCGGGCTGGTTTCTTTTGTTTTTACGCTCTGATAGCTTGAACACAAAACCAGCCCGCTAAACTTGGCTGGCTCGCCTCATATCAACAGACCCGAAATCAGTATTTCAACTGGACAACTATTTCAAGAATAGCTGCATTATGTTTGTGTTTATGTAACCACAACCCAGTTGGCTCCGTTGGTTGAGCGCCGGTCTATTGCTCGATCCCTGTGGCCGGATCAAATCTCAGGGTCTTAAAATGATTGAGGAGTAGTTGCTGTCTTTGTAATTACATCTTCAAATGGTTAGAATCTCATGTGTTCGTGGATAAAGATAGAAAACCGGAGGTCACGAGGGCTGTTTGTTAGATAATTCTTCAGAGTTAATGTTTCACTCGTTAAATAAAGGAAGGAGGTCGTGGCATGATTTATTTTCATAGATAATTCTTTAAATTTTTGATTATCAGTATCTTTTAGATTAGTGCCCCCCCCCCCCTATCAAAATGTCTGGATCCGACCTTACGAGAACATCATGAAAACATTTTTAATTGTGCATGAATGATTGTTTGTGATTTCGTTTGTGCTTGCGATTCTTTCACAAGGGATGGCCAGGCCTAAAGCCATGGAAGTAGCTTACGTATGATCTTCGCTTATCAATAATCTCTTATCATTGCTCAGGCTAAGCCTCGATAGTATGTGATATATTCTTTTGTACAAGGTACATCCCGTGGAAATCCACCAATCCAATATTAATATTAATAACTTTGTCTCGACTCTTTTGTTAATTCAACTACAATTGAAGATTGTATGACAACATTGTATTATTTATTGAGGAATCGAAACAACACTTAATGCAAACTTGAATAAAAAAGGTTGTGTTTTTTTGCAACTCTGTCGCTTAATAAATTGCTTACCATTATCTGAAGTTTGAGGGAAAGGGAAAGGAAAGCGCCTCTCTGAGCTTTGAATCATTTTGGATACATTGAGTTTTAAAACAATATATCATACCTCCACCTCCAGTTGTTACATTGACAAGACATCCAGGAGTGAGCTCCCCAGTACCAAGCAGATTAACACCACCAACATGAACACAGTAGAATCTATAATATTGTAGCTTTGTTATATTGCACGACAATGAGAGTCCTGCATTTTGTCTTCGCATAGTGTTTCCTTCAGAAGTTTTTAAAAATACTAAATAGTGCTTCAACTCCAGTCCGACTAATGCAGATTTGTTGATGTTACCCCATGATACGTGTAAGGTGGAGTTGTCCGGTAGAAAATAGGCTGTTAGGTTGGGAGGTGCTTCTCTGGGTGCTGCAATATAAGTTACAAATCAGTCGTAATACAGTAAAAACCCGCGTATAAGAACCTAAAATTTCAGAACCTGCCAGGCTGAAATTTTCATTTTATGCACCCTTCACATAAGAACCATTTCAGCTTGAAGTTTAAAAGTAGGTTTTTAATTTCTCAAGTAATATAATTTTTTCTTGTAAATGAAATATAGTATTCTTACTGTTATACTGTACATATAAAGAATATTGTTTCATTAATTTTCACCAATCTTTACGTCAGACCATTCAAAACTGGGCTTTTTAAGTACATTGAGTGACAGTACAAATTAAGACAGCCTAATTGTGTTTTTAATATTTATATAAGACGCTGTTCGGGTTGACATGATAAAATCAAGGTTCTTATACGCGGGTATTTTTACTGTGATTGTACAATGGCAATATATACTATATATTTCATGGCAATCTTGTAAAAAATTGATATGATAAAAATTGGTAGAAATTGACGTTATAACTCTGACGAAGGAATAACGTCAGAAACTTCAATTATTTGATGAGTAACTCAACCATTTAAATTAAATGATCAATCAATTAACCAATCAACAAACCAGTAAATCAAATCATTATTATTATCATCATCCTTCGACCGCTCCACGTTGGGTCGGAACTCCATTGACGACACTGATCACATTGCCCGATTCAGCATCGCCCAGCCCAGATCCCCAAACTCTATCCCTGACCCCGAGCTGTGATGCTTGAAAAGGAGTGTCATTGTCGGAGCTAGGGGTAATGCGACGGGGTTCGTTGCACCCATTTTACTGTGTTTTTTTGTTTGTTTTTTTTTTTTTTGTTTTTTGCAATGATTTGAATACAAATGAAAAACACTCATAAAGTTAAAGCAAAAAAGTAGAAAATCGTGACCCCATTTTGAAAAATCCTGAATCCGTCATCTTCAGAATATGAAGATACCATAGAAGTAAAGATGAAATCATGAAATCACCATGCAAACGAACAATTAACAACTAATTAATTAATCCACGAACAAATCAAACATCAAATCAGCAATTCAAGACATACATATTCTAAATAACGCTCATAGGATCTCTTACTATGTCTTGTATCGTAATAGAAACAGCTGCTGTTGTTGCTGTGACCGTTCTTGGTTTCACTAAATGCTTTGATACAGTAGTTAGTCATAGGCTGATAATCGTTTCTTACAGCCCAGTAATCGTCCATCACAATGGTCTTTGTTTTATCAAGTGTTCCGTTAAGGAAGAACACAAGGGCAGTTTTTGAAGTATAATAATCAATGCGTGGTGTGTCAGGATTATCCAGGGAAATGTCAAGGCGGTACGGATTATACACCCGACTTACTTGGTTAATACGGGGTGGAACTAAAAAACAAAACAAGTGTTGATGTCTACAATACATACTTTCACGGAGAATTGTATAGCACTGCACAGCCATCGAATCACAGCACAGTTTACGATACAGCACAGCACATCGCAGCACGGTACCGTGCAAAACATCGCATCACGGTACAGTGCAACACATCGCAGCACGGTACAGCACAGCACATTGAAGCACAGCAAAGCACAGCACTTCATCGCAGTACCTTACAGCAAAGTACAGCACATCGAAACACAGCACTGTACAACACATCGGAGCATAGTACAGCAAAGCACACCGCAGCACATCACAGCATAGTAAAGCACAGCACAGCACATCGCAGTACAACACATCGCAGCACAGCACAAAACATAAGGAAAGTACACCATGAATAAGCAATTCAAAAGTTATAATCACTGTTCTCATCACAACCCATTGTTTTTACTCAGTATTATCCCAACGAATGCATTAGGTCACACTTCAACAAACTGCATTATCAAAAATAATGCTTCTAGCTAAAAGCATTATTTTTAATAATGCAGCGAGTTTCACCTCGCAGTCAATATAAAAAAAACGAATAAGACAACGATAAGAACAATAATTATACTAGATAATCACTTCGGCACACAGCATTCGTGGGTGTAATGCAGGCAGCTTCGCCCTCAGCTGCCTGCATTATACCCACGAATGCTGTGTGACGAAGTGGTTATCTATTAAATAATCTATCTTGAGCAATGTGTACAATATGACACATGCACAATACAAACTAGCCGCTTTACAATTAAAAGGAACACAACAACCATAATAACCAATTGCAGTACAAACACCAGAACATTACACTTCATCGTATAGACGAGATTAGGAAGCCAAAAACCAATGTAGTTCAGTTATTCTTACGTGGATAAGGAGCACATGGACACACTTTATATCCTGTAGAGATCGAACAATCAATTTCGTGCGAACCAATAGACATAAAATTCCGGCATTCCTTTTTACTTCCATCTCGCAAAATATAAAATGGTGGAGATGACTTGGAACTAGAAAAGCAAATTAAGAAAAAAATATAAGCGAAATTTCTTTAAGTTGTATAGTTCCCAAACACAAAAGACTGTTCTGGTAAACACGTCCAACTCCTCCGAAGTTTCCCAAGGTTATTCATCTAAACTTTAACACACCACATCACTCCACAACACACAACATCATTTACCCCACACCACATCACTCGACACCACTCCACACCAGACATTATCACTTTACATCTCATCACAACACTCCCACCTCGCCACACCACATCACTTCTCACCACATTACTCTAAACCACAGCACACTACTCGACACCACACACCACTCCACACCTCACCACACCGCAGCACTCCACACCTTATCACTCTATACTTCACCGCACCACATTACTCCTCACCACATCACTTCACACCTCACCACAGCACACTACTTTACATCACATCACTTCACACTACATCACACTACATCACTACTCACCACACCACCTACCTCACGTGGGTAGAATTTTTTGTATCGCATGTTATATTCATTGTAGTAAATATTGCAGCTGAGTTGTCCATCGAAAGATCGTGACCATGCTGGGCGCAGATTTTATCTTGACTGCGACAGACTTGAACACAACTTTGTTTGTTATGAGACAAATGATACTTCACACCTAAAAGATATTAGTGAGCTTGAAAATGACGACGACGAATTTCTTAATTAGAAAATACGACAACTGTATGTGCATATGTAAAACAAACAAACACCTCATAAACATCTTATTAATAATTCCCGCCGCCATTTTGAATTTATAATCGATGACGTCGAGTGGTGGCCGGATCAGTAGCTTACAAGAGGATATGGGCAATTTTGCCGACTTTTCGATGTAATGTAGAGAACAATGTTGTTTCGGTCTAGAAATGACGCTTGGGATAGTTGCTATACGGGCAACCACATTGAGACGGGGGAGGGGGGTCACATGTCTGAAAAATGAGCATGAATGTGTGAAATGCGTTGAATAAAAAATCGGCGTTTTTGTGCACGCAGTCTCAAGTCATTTTGTCCAAGATTGTAGCTGATTGAAATAATAGGTCTTGTTGTGACAAGCTTCATTACAAGTTCTCAATTTCAGGACCCGACAGAAGTTAAATTAACTACTTCATTATTCACGATGAGAAAAAAATAATCCTGTATAAATAAAGTAACTTTTGTTTGAGTGTAATTCTCAATACTTGATGCAAAAAATAAGTCTATTGAAGTGAAGTTTTGATGCGATAAATATCTACCGTATAGCTTGTCGTGTTACTGAATTGTTTCCCAAATCGTTCATTTCAATCAGTTCAAAAGTACTTTGAATTTCATTATAAATTCACATCGGTTGAGCTTCAGAGCAGCCTCTCCACTTATTCAACTATGAATGTATCAGTTAGGACATTTTTGAATACAAAAAATACTATTGGCATATTTTTTTCATCCATCGAAATGCCGGCAAAATCGACTATATCGCCTTGGAAATTACGAAGTCGGCCACCACTTGACGTCATCGATTAGAAATTCAAAATTGCGACGGGAATTATTAATAAGGTGTATATCAAAGACACTATATTACTTCCTTACGTCCCTTCAAGATCACTGAGATCTTCAAACGCTAAAACTATAAAGTTATGTGAGCTCAACCTAGACATATACCATACGTGCTTTTGCTGTGTCGTCTCCACATCTATGGAATAGTTTACCCAAAGAACTAAGACTTTGTGACACTTTTACTAAATGTAAACCCCATCTCAAGTCACATATTTTTAAAAATACATAACATTTTATTGATTGACTAATTTTAATCCATCCCTAAACATGCAAATATTTATAGTAGTTAATGTAAAAAGAGTGCTTTTCTCCTGACCAGAGAGGAGCATCGGATTGGATAAAATGGTCATGAATTATTAATGAGTTTTTTTAAATCATCTTTATTAGCATAGAGCGCGCGCACTAAAACAGTGTGCAACGTAAATACCACTCAGTAGTCCTATTTTATGCTAAATCTATTGTTTTCTTTTGTTTAATTAGTGCTATTTACTACTAAATATTGACGACTGTTGCGCACATTTAGTGTTCGCTCTATTTAAGTCCTTGTAACCAGCGCTTAGAACTTTAGCTATGAGCGCTCTATAAATGTAATTATTATAATTACGATTATTATTATTATCAAAAAACAATGCTGTTTGGTAAAAACTATAATCTTTCAACTTTCTTTATTAAAAGTGACAGTTGAAATTAAAGTACAATATCATTGTAATACAAACAAAAAACCAACGGGCGAAGTGTGTAATTTAGCTTTTTGTTAAAAAAACTTATAATCTTTCAAATTGGTTTATTAAAAATTAGCATTCCAAATAACATAACACGTTTTTACGTTCGTTTATCAAAGCATTAATAATTCATGAGCTTAACAACCAATCTGACCACGCCGTTTGTATCACGTCGATGTTTGAAACCCCAATGAAACATCCTCTTCCTTTCAAAAGTTTTCTCTTTTCGTTTGAAAACCCTAATAAAACACTCGAAGTCGTGGAATGTAACGAAATGAAGTGCAATGCAATGAATTAAAGCACCCCTATATCTACTAAAGTTTTATACCTGTACATGAGCTGGGCGAGTAACAGCCTTCATTTTCTGTAGCTTTCGAAGAAACATTCATTTGACCTGTAAGTGATAGCTGTCCTTGCTTGCAGTTCCGCTGACGAACTCTTGTCCCAACACCACATGAACCACTGCATGAGGACCATTGACCCCAGTCCCCCAGCAATGATCGATTTGCATTTTGGAATGCCACTTAAGAGAAATACATCAGTTTATGAAAACTAGTTATCAAAACTAATTATCATGTATGATTTGATGTGATGCGATATTTGGTGATGATGTGAGTTTACAGCATTACGTGGAGAACTGTATAAGATTTACAGAAACGAGAACGCCTGGCCAATTGCAAATATCTGTAAGTCTGTAAACGGGTTCTAAAACCCAACGTAAGTTTGTGTTTTTGGAGAATCGAGTTTTAAGTTTATCTTGATCCTAATTAGGATGATTCTGTGGAGACGTTTATTTCTCCATTACTTGATTAGAACAAGTTCTGTATGGTAATTCTGAATATGAATCTAAAAATATGAGCACGCGAATAATCGCTTTTTGAGTGCACGCCACATTAGTGTGAAACAGTTCTTAACTATTTAGTGCTAGATAAGATTTAGTTTTGAACTAACTAAGAATTCATCGAGACAAAAACAGAAACAGGTTTTATTTCAATTCCCTTGTGGTATTGTGTTTATGCCTCGGTGAATTCTTAGTTAGTGAAAATCCTATCTAGTTCTAAATACTCCCTGTGGGGGATGGGAGGTTAATCGTGGAAAAACGATCGGGGATCCTCGTCGAAAAAAAAACCATTAAAGATACCGGACGTTTTACAAAAGGCCGTTGCTTCACAAATCTCTAAAGGATCCCAAAAACATGAGTTTCAGTGCTATTCAATCCCTAAATGATACCAAAAAGTGAGGATTTGGCAAATCTCATACAAGAGAACAAATCGCTGATTTTTACCCCTAAAAGATACGACGAGTATCCTCGATCATTTACCGGAGTCCCCACCCCCACCGGGTAAATAATGATTGTTACACACTTATGTGGCGTGCACTCTATTTTGCACAGAATATCAAGAAAACCAAGTTTGTCTTATCATGTTGTTTTGGTTAAAATGTATGTAGTCGATCACTCGGGCCCATTAAAATAAGCTTGAAATCCCGTACACGTATTTGGGATTTTTAATGACTGCGACACTTTTCATACCCTTTTCACTTTATCGAGCGCTACACTCTTAATTTAATAGAAAGGATTTTTTTTGCTTTTTGAATTTGTTATACACGTACCTTTAAATTTTATAGTTTGTTCTTTGGTAGAATTCCAGAGCAAACTTCCTCCAAATCTATGCCATAAATCAAATGCTTTAGGGAAAATGAATCCACTCTTTTCATAGGTCAGTTTGTACAGCCGTCCGCCCACTAAATTCACCTCGTTGAATCTTACCGAATACCTTAATGAGAATAAACAAACAAAAAAGCAAACTAAAAATTCATTGTCTAAGTAGCGTTGGTTACTGAATGAACGTGCTGGACATTAAACAAAACTTACCCCACTAATTGCGTTTTAGTGTTGTATCACACAAAAAAAACAATCAATCAATCAATCAATCAATACACAAAAACAAGTCCTATTTTTTAAAGCCTAAAGATCGTCCAGCAATAAAGATTTGTTAGCACTTTCTCGGTGCAAATCAAAATGTTCTTAATATAAGAATTAGGTTAAATTTATTAGCGATGCTCCGATACTATACTACGATAATTCATGAAATGAAAGAAGTTATGTCTCTAGAATTTAGAAAAGGACGTTAAATTGGAGGTCCCGTCTCGCCACACATTACCTAGTAACTGTGGGACGTTAAAGCACGACTCAGGGCAGGGAACACGACCATCCTCGGTGTTAGACCCACACTAATACATGCTAGTTACTAACTACCAATCAACCTTATGCTTTTAAAACCGGGTTACATACTGTAAATATCAGAGATTGTAAAGCGCACTGAGACGAAATGCGCTATATAAGCAGTACATCGCATTACACCTTCAACATCATTCATATTAAATTATTATGTATCGCCCCATCCCACGAGAATCCGTTTTAGAAAAATGGCTTTGGATCGTCCACTGGAGATTTGATATTATCAATTTATCTTGCTCTGGAATCCGAATCCGAACCAATGGCGGATCCAGAATTTTTTTTAGGGGGACCAATGGGAATTTTTTCCAACAATTTCGTTATATTCTTTTTTGGATTATTATTGCATATTCTAGTACGTCATTCATTTAAGTTCATTTATTAAAATAAAACTCAAAATGTATTTGGTGGATATTAATTAGTTTATTTCAGTAAAAAAGGTGCTTTTAAAAGAAGTAAAACAGTCAGTACATTTTTTTGGGGGGGACAAGTCACCCCAGTCCCCCTCCCTGGATCCGCCACTGCGAACCTTTTCCGGATTCCTTTACACGGGGCAACACGTACAACAGTGGTTTAGATTATTTGTAATTAAATCTTACGTTGATGACGAAGTCTGTGTACCAGCGTTGCCCACCGTTACTTCGGCATCAACTTCAGACATATATTTAAATTTGTAGGTTGGAGTTCCTTTCTGATCATATTCAGTGATATTGAACACATAACTTCCACTTGCAAGAGGTAGGAAATATGTACTCATACTAGTTTTCATTAAACTATTGAGAACTATTGAGAAACCTTTTTCTTCTAGAATGGACAACAATAACATCAACAAATTAGATAATACCTTAAAAACAGTGCTCCGAAATGAATTTCAATGTATGATTTGATAGATGAATTGATGAAATGAACAACAAAAATGAATTAGACACACAAACAGTTTGAAAAAATACTGTGAAGCGCGCAAAGGCTGGAATGCGCTTGCAATGAGAAACCAAACAAAAAGGGCGAGGATAAAGCCTGGTTTCCATATAATCGCTACGATCGCTGGGATCGTCACGGTCTCCATAAAAAGTATCTTAAATCGTATGAATCGAGCGATCGAGCACAACTAAACAAATCGATTTTTTTCAATTATTCTGCGATCGTAGCGACCATATGGAAACCAGGTTTAAATGCCGGTACACACGAGGGAGCTTGCTCCCGCAACACGCTCTCACAACATGCTCCCGGAGCAAAGCTCCCTCGTGTGTACCAACGAAAATTATGCTGCGCAACAAAGGGAGCAAAACTCGGGAGCAAAAGTTTTGTTGCGCAACATATATAACATTTACAATTTTCCAGTTTGTATTTGAGTTGAAATTATAAACCCTAAAACTTAAACCATTGTGTTTGTTGTTCGATACGCATACAATGCTATACGTGCGTTCACTTTGAGATCTACATCCAAAATGAGTACTACAAGCAAAATTATTATGTGATCTCGTTTAAATCAGACTCCCCTAAGTGGTTTTTCATATTTACGGGTAACAGGGGATTATATTTGTAAGTAAGGACGATTACATTTGTGGGTAACAGTGGATTACATTTGTGGGTGGGATTACATTTGTGGGCGTTACAAGGTCGCCATACAACCATATTCGTAAATATGATTAAATTTGTCGACTTCTCTTATCTTGATATAATTACACATTACCAATCCATTTTTATTATCATTATTATTATTATTACCACCATCATTATTATCATTATCATCATCACCGTCTTTATCACCACCATCATCGTTTACCATGGATATAATTTACCTGACTGAAGACATTTCAAAATACTTGGATCTACTGATTGGACTATTTCGGCAACTATAAGAAGATTGAGCACCAGGGATACAAACGCCTAAAGAAACACCGAGCATATGAGTTAAATTACAGTTAAGCAATCAATTAATCAACTATTCGCTACCAATTTTATTTCTGTAAAATCGCAACTTTTATTTTTTTGGAAGGGGGGTGCACAAATCAAAAAATTATTCAGAAATTTTGAAAGACGGGGGTACACTAATCAAAAAATTACTGTCTATCAAGGCTTCGCCTAGTATCGATATCTGCCGAAAAAAACACTCATTCTCATTCTATAATAACTACATACAGAATACAATTTTTTTCACCAATTGAAAAGTTCTATAAAGCAAGAGTTGATATTCGTTGATAGCAAGCTTATGTTTATTATATATATTTATTATATGACCGTGAATCTTGGAGTCTGGACACTAGCAAATGGAGCAATCTGATTGGTTATATATACGCGCTTCCGGACCGGTTAATATCCCACTGTATTAAGGGTCCTGACTACTTTAGAACAACGACGCTTGAAACCTGTGCCCGCGAGCAATTTACTGCTGAGAACGCCGCGCGCCCCAAATCCCGCCAAAGCCAACATAAGAATAACACAAGGAGCCTTCGAAAATTATACTTCAACCAGCCAAAACCATCATTTTTTGCGCGGGACTCTATATTTTTCTTCATTTTTTCTGAAAGATTTTGTAAAAATCTTTCTTTTGACAAGATTTAAAAAATCCTGATGACTTTTCAACATTTCACGCGATGGTAAGTAGTTTAGGGTTTTACTTTTCAAAGCGATTTTAAGTCAAAGACGACAACAAAACTGTAAATTTTGACAAAGTTTTAAAACATATATAATTTATTTTCCCATATTTGTGTAAAATAACGTCTGGTTGAGATTGCCTGTAAAAACTATGTCAATAGCTTTGTTAGTTTTTGAGTAATAATTTTTTTGATGAAAAATGCATTTTTCGTATATTGTTCTTCAAAAATGCCAAAACATGGTTCCGTTCAAAAAAAATTATCTCAAAAACGGGCTCGGGACCATATAGATTTCTATCCATTTTTCGATTAATTGATAAATTCTATATAAAATATCTTTCTAAGAAAAAATCGTGATGACTTTTTGCTTAAGTAATCAGGACCCTTAAGACAGCGGACCGATCGACTGAGTAGCTGGCCTTTTCACGATTGAACAGCTGATTGTTTTTTACATTTGCAAAATATTTTCATGGGAGAAGAGGTCGTTGATGAGAATAAAGACTACAGAAAATCCCATTCGATGTGTTTTTATCTTTATTATTATTTTTTTTATCACAATTTTTGTAGTTTTTCTCTGCTTGATTTTTGTTTACTGGCGAAAAAAATCCTGTCCAAATCATATTCGTACAGACCAAACAACAATGAAACGAGATGATTTTCATTTCTTTTTTTAAACGTCTCCCTTTTTTCTATACACGCAATTTTGCCCGCTTCAAATCCTATCCTCGATACAAAGCTGCATTGCCTGTCAACATTGTGATGGGTTTTTTCTATGTCAATATTTCTCAAATTAAAAAAATATAAAATAAATAATTCGCTCATAACGTCTCAATGATTTAGCTCTTCAAGCTTATTGAGGGCACAAACTACAGTGTAGTTGGAAATAACTTGGTTCAAGTCCCTTTCTTTCATTACAACACAACGGACGCATTCATAAATTACGACTTAACTTGACCTATAATGATTGAAATCCATTTTGATATATATATATATATATATATATATATATTTGGCGCACAAACTAGGCATTACAATTCAGAATCAAAAATACACAACTGTATCGCTTTTTACTCTTACTAGATAACGACTTTAAACAAAGTTTTGACAAGAGTAAACTTCATAGCCCCTGATGCGATCGAGGGGTGTTCGGCGCGATCCTCTCTAAGAAAAATTAAAGTATACTCAAAAGAGTATGAGATAAGAGAGCTTATCCCCCGTATTGGGCTTTACGCTCATCAGGGGATCTTTTCATTCTATTTCTAAACTGAAGTTATTTCCGGAACGGAACGTGATTTGCCAGATTGCAGTAGGCGCGGTCGCATCGTCAAAACATCTGAAGACAAAAGTGCGGAGATTGGTAACAAGATTCTAAAAACAGCGCGACGAGCAGAGCCCCTGATGGGGTTCGAGGATAACTTCTCTTGTCTCATACTCTCTTGGTATACCCTATTTTTAGACTTCCTCGCTGTCCACCTTAGGTATTGTCACGCAATATATGATTTTAACGCACTGCGTGACATATTCTAAAAACAATTGAGAGGAGTGAACACTGTCTAAGACAACAGGAAGCAAAAAGCCACCACACACAGCGGCACATTCTTTTACGGTATCTAAATTACCATTATATTTTACAACGGTTTCTATAGAAACACCGACGGAGCCCACACTGATATTTAACTAGTTTGTATAACTTCATTGAAACGTAATGGATTGTTTTTGTATTACAGTCTGTACTTAAATTGCATGGCGACTAGCAAAATAGAGTGAAACCAAGCAACGAAAATAACACACTACCAAAATTAAATTGGTAAAATTAAGAAATTTCTTAAGATATGCGTTCTCGTGTGCAACAAATATAGTTTTTCAAGAAAAAAATGTTGTTTCTTAATTGAAAACGCTTTGATTGATTTCATTGGGAAAATCATCATCATCGAAGGTCATGAAGGGATTTAGAAGTTAATGACAAAAATGTAATTCTGATGAATTTTAAAATGCTGAAAGAAAATTAAAAATCGTTCGAGGTAAAAACCAGTAAAAAATACTACGTAGGACTGCGTTGGTGTTTCTAGAGAAACACTTGTAAATGTAAAAATAAGTTGAACACCGTGGAATGATAGTAGTGGTAACTGACGTTTCGGACGTTAGTCCTTCGTCAGAGTAGCATGAGTATAGAAGTATATTCATATTACTCTGACGAAGGACTAACGTCCGAAACGTCACAGTTACCACTACTACCATTCCACGGTTTTCAACTTATTTTTACATTTACAACTAAAACTATCGTTCGGTCTTGTCATTATTAATTTTTTTTTAAATTCAATTAAAGTGCTTTACATATACGTCGGCGAGACCACAACAACAGAATAGGGCTCCAAAAACTGAATGACTCAAATTTTCATTTAAATTACGGAACCAAATTGGCGAGACATTATCATTTCAAAATTGTAATCTAGTGTTTTAAACAAAATCGCGGACAAACATCGATCTTTTTAACAAAAATCAATTATTAATAAGTTTGAGAAACTTTAAGATATGTTTGATCAGCATTGTTAAGGTTTTAGATTTATAACAAACGGAATAAAACAGAACAATTCAAGTTTTTTTTACTTAAATAAGATAGTAAATAATGGCTAACTAGACTCTCAAAAACTAGTTGTAAATCTAACAAACTGCAAAGAAAAGCTGGAAGAGAATCTTTGTAAACACAAACATCTGTTCTTCAACTATCCAATGAATACTTGATGGAGAAAATCAAGAGTAAACGAACTCCAATGAATTAAATTTTAGAGAAAGAGGTTGAAGAATTAAAGAAAGAAAGTACGAGAAAAAAAAAGAAAATAGAAACGGAGGGAGAAAGAGAGAAAAAAGAAAGAAAAAAGGCTCAATGAAGCATAGAAAAAATATAACAAGTACAAAAAACTAATGTGAGAATAAAAAAAATAAAGAACTGAACAAAGAAAATTAAAAAAAAGCACTTTATGAATCCGAAAAAAGTAAATACATAGATTATACACTGAATAAGTCACAGGAAAAAAACCCTTATAAAACAGAGACAGTTACCGTAAGAGATTTAAAACAGTGAACCTTTTTTTCGTCCATATTTCCATGTACACAAAATTTTCTAAAACTCAGTTGCAGGGCGGAGCGTTTCAGATAAACAGAAAAGTTTTTGAAATCGTTGGAAGTTATAAGGTGCGCAGAATTATACTTATGTACGTAATTAATGAATTTTCTTATCTTTTTCCTTATTTCTGATTTTTCTTTTTTTCTGCATTGATAGTTGATTTAATTTGCTTCTGGTTTAACGTTTTTCTCCATTTTCTTTAATTTTGTATCGCTCTATTATCTGCTGTAGGTGAGTATTTCTTTCTCGAGCATTATCATTATTTTATATTCCGAATTTTTCCCCCTAAATAAGCAGTACCAATCTATTTCATAATGTTAATCCTTTTTAAACGAATTAGCATTTTACAAAAAAAAAATCATTAGTTTAACATACCTTATTGTAAAACATCTTTTTTAGATGTGGGATCTTCAGTTTATGAACATGTCAAACAAGTTGAGGCGTATCACCATATCACTTCGGTAAAACTCAAAAAGTTTTATTAATAATTTATTTGCTTTTAAACAAATTACAAATGACGTCATACTGCATTGTTATAAAAAATCGTTATTACTATGCTCACATCCGTATCGTCTTGAAGCGGCCAGATCTAACATATTGAAATTGCTGTAAAATCGATAAGATACTCGTACATATAAATTTGTTTTATTATTTTGCGCGAAATAAATGATCACTTTATTATCATCAAAGTTATAAAAGCAAATCTTAGGTACAAGAAGGCCAACATTAGCTACATGAATTTTAGGGGCTGATTATATGGAGTGAGCCAGATCGGTTTGTCACAAAAGGAAACAAAAAAAACCAACCCACCAAACCGGGGTGGCTCGCTTCACATAAGCAGCCCTTTAGATAACTGACTTCGTTTATCACTAGATTTTGTATCGTAACTGCAAAAATGATTGCTTTTTTTGAGAATAAGATCGCTAAGTATATTGATTTCCTTACGATCATATAAACAGTAAGACCAGATTGCCAAGCACTGTACGATTATCTTCAAATATTGGTTTATTCCTCGCAGTGGTCACGGGCCCGAGAGGGTTAAAAATCGGCTCTTTTTACTCTTTACCCCCTCCCCCCTTCCAGTCTGCTAATAGACCATAAGGGGGGGGGGGGGGAGACGACGGATAACAATAATAAGGATGAGCTGATGGGTCCCCTAGTGGTTAAGTCTCTCAGCTCTCGACGCTATGGCCCGGGTTCAAGCGGGCCTGATTTGGCGCTGGATTATATGTGAATTATATTAGGCTGGATTATATGTGTGTATAGTTTGTTCTAAGAGTTGTTTCTATGCCACGGGGTTTTTTCCATGTTCTCTGATTTTCCACTCTTATTGCAAAAAATCAACTGTGTATAAAGATGTGTGTGATATAGGGAAGTGAGATAAATAGGAATTTTTAGCAATTAGTAGAAATCGTAAATTACTTAGAGACTATAAAATTGGATTAACATATGGGATGGAAAAGGAAATAGAGTCTAATAATAATAAAAGAATGACTAAAAACATAAATTGTTCACAGTGTCGAAGGGCAGATTAGTGGAGGCTAGACTTAAATTTCAATCAGCTTAATACATTAAACCGCAAACTCAAGCCAAGCAGAAAATAAAATTTACACAAAGCGTCTTGTTTAACGATGAACAGGTTAGCTCTGTTGAGAGACATTGGTCTGTCAACCGGGAAGCTGCGGCTTCGAACCCTCAGCCGAACAATTATTTAGGGTCTTAAAATAATTAGGGAGCGTATTCTTCGATTTGTAATTGTTAGGCTTCGCGTTTTCTCGGATAAGTACGTTAAATTGGAAGGCTCATCTGACCACACTTTCATATTAACCAGTAACAGGGAGAACGTAAAAGAACGACTGATGACACAGGTCACGACTATCCTCGATGATAGGCCTACACTAATACATATGCTATATGAACCTTCTACTTGTAAATATGAATTACATACTATAAATATTAGAGATTGTAAAGCGCATTGAGGTTAAATACGCTATATAAGCATTCCATTCCATTCCATCCATGTGATTGATATCATAAAACTGGTGTATCAGCTTATATCAGTACTTTACTAGAAAAAACATAGCCTGATTAATAATTAACAAACTGCACATAAACTAATTTGTTTTAACCCAGTCTCAGTCTTGCGGCTAATAACTGTTTAAATCTATTAATTTTTAATAGGCATAGTCGCCGAAATCGAGTTTTAGGAATTTGCAAAAAGAATTGTCATCCAGAGAGGAACTCTAATAATGGAATATTCCTCTCTGTCAGTGCAAGAAAAAGGTTTTTTTACCACCGAGAGTTTCAATTATGGAATTTACAATAGTGTTAAAATGATTTAAATTATTGTTAAAGCTATGATCAGCTTTTTATAAATTTATTTATCTGGGGTTTTTTTTATAGAATAATTGGCCTGGTTATAGTACGCGCGCTACGATTGGTCCAAAACCGCGCGCGAGCAAATCAACTGTCAGACTTTAATCTATCGCTGATTGGACAGTTTGAATAAAAGTTAAAGTAGGGAAAATTTACCTTCAATTCGGTTTTTGTCTAGGTCTTTTCGCGCGTTTGTTATCTTAAAATCAACTAATCAAAAACCGTTTTCCGTGTTTGATTCTCTGTAGATACTGCGATCTAAACACTTGGGATGTTTGCTGTGTGCCCCTCTCGTGTTCTTTCAATATTTCGTTTTCGATTAGAATATCAAACACGAAAAACTGTTTTTGATAAGTTATTATAATATAACATAACTGGGATAGCGTATTTCTCTTTAACAGCATCACAAACATTTTGTCTTGAGACTGTGAAATTATTATTATTATCACTATTATTATTATTATTATTATTATCTTTTATTTCACAGCAAATACTAATGATTTTACAATATTAATTGCTGGCAGATGTTACATAACTCCAGCTCAAGAGCTATCCTGATCCTGAGAGCTGGAGTACTTTTCTAATGATATGGGCCGTGCCCAGAAGTACAGATTTTTGGATATTCGCTATATTACAACATTTGATTCCTAGTCTTTTTAATTGTTCTTTCAATTGAGCGGGTATCGCTCCTAGTGATCCAATGACTACTGGTACTGTTGTTGTTTTCATTTCCCAAAGTCTTTCTATTTCAATCCTTAGGTCTTGGTATTTGTTGACCTTTTCGTTTTCTTTTTCTTGTATTCTGTGGTCAGCTGGTACGGAAATGTCAATTATTTGTACTCTTTTGTTTTTTTTGTCTATCACAACGATGTCAGGTCTTCTGGCTGATATTTTTTTATCTGTGTAAATATTAAAGTCCCACAGTATCTTGACATCATCATTTTCTTCAACTGCTTTGGGTTGATGCTTCCACCATTTGTCTTCACATTCTATTCCATTCTTCTCACATATATGCCAATGAATATTCCTGGCCACATTGTCATGTCTTTGCTTGTACTCATTTCCAGCAAGCACTTTACATCCTGAAACTATATGTTCAACAGTTTCAGTTTTTTCTTTACATAGTCTACAGAGCGGCGACTCGTTGTTCTTATAGATATTATTCAGTGCTTTCACTGGCAATGACTGATCTTGTGCTGCTGTGATGAGGCCTTCAGTTTCTATTTTGAGATCTCCTTTATTTAGCCACTTGTTCGTACTTTCGATGTCAATCTTCCCTTCAATATTTCTTATGTATTGTCCATGGAGTGGTTTGTTCTTATATGCTTGCATTCTTTCGTGTTGTTTGCGTTGATGGTATTCTTTCTTTGTTTCTGAATGTTCTTTAATGATATCTGGTGTATCTTTGATGATATCAGATAGGTATTCGTTCTTCTTTACATACTCATTCAATGCAATTTCTTCTTCATGCACAACATCTTCGATTGACTTCAGGCCTCTGCCTCCGTTAGATCGTGGTAGGTAAAGTCTATCAATATCAGCACGTGGATGTAATCCGCGATGGATGGTCATTTGTTTTCTGGTCTTTCTATCCATTTCTTTGACTTCTTCCATATTCCATTTCACAATTCCAGCTGTGTATCGAACGACTGGTATGGCGTAGGTATTGATGGCCACTATTTTATTTCTTCCATTCAGTTTTGACTTTAGAATTAATTTAAGTCTTCTCGTGTATTCTGTTCGTACATTCTTCTTGACTTTATCATGGTTGATGTCATCCTTCTCTAGAACTCCAAGATATTTGTAGTTCTCTTCTCCTTGTAAACACTTTATCTCTTTACCATCTGGAAGTTTGATGCCTTCTCGTCTGACAACTTTTCCTCTTTTCACGCTTATTTTTGCACACTTTTCAATTCCAAAAGTCATGCTGATGTCTTCACTAAAGATTCGTACCGTATGAAGTAATGATTCACTTTCTCTTTCCGTTTTTGCATATAGCTTCAGATCGTCCATGTACAGCAGGTGGTTCAAGATTTGGTTACACTTTATCTTATATCCTTTGTTTGTGTTATTGAGAATAGTTGACAGTGGTATTAACGCAACAATGAAGAGAAGAGGAGATAATGAATCACCCTGAAATATTCCACTTTTGATGTCACACAGTCCGCAAGATTCCTTTTCAACCATTAATTCTGTTCTCCACATTTTCATAGCTTTTCGTAAGAATTTATTAATTGAAGCACTAACTTTGATGGTACTCAGGCTTTCCAAAATCCAACTGTGTGGTACAGAGTCATATGCCTTTTTGTAGTCGATCCAAATCATCTCTAGGTTCTTTTTCTTTAATTTGGCATTCCTTAGTATGGTTTTGTCAATGAGTAGTTGATCTTTTGTTCCTCTTGAGCCACGACTACAACCTTTTTGCTCCTTGGGCATAAGTCCTTGCTCATCTAGATGTTGATAAATGCTGTCCGATATGATGGATGTCATCAATTTCCACAAAGTTGGCAGACAGGTGATGGGACGGTAATTGCTTGGTATGGGACCTTTCTTTTCGTCTTTCATAATCAATGTCGTTCTTCCTTCAGTCATCCATGGTGGTGTTTCATCACTTTCAAATACATGTTGCAATTGTGCTGCAATTCGTTCGTGCAAATTAGTCAGATGTTTTATCCAATAGCCATGTACTTCATCTTTCCCTGGCGCTTTCCAGTTCTTTATCTTTTTAGCCATTTTCTTTACCTTTTCTCTCGTAAATATCAAGTCTTGTTGTTCTCTTACATCATCATATTCTTGCTGTACGTCTTTGAGCCACTGTGCATTGGTGTTATGATGCTTTTCTTTTGACCACAGATCACTCCAAAATGTTCTTACTTCATCTTTGTTTGGTTTTGCGTTGGTTTTGGTTTTAGTTGTTTCATTGAGTTCTTTATACAGGTCTTTCTGATTTGTTTGAAACATTTTGTTTTGATGGTAGTGCTTGATTCTATTATCATAGCGTTCTATCTTCTTACCTAACGTCTTTACATGTTGTTTTAGCTCTTCAATCACTTGTTTGATGGATTTATTATTTAATTGATATTTATTTGTTAAAACGTTCTCAAGTCTTTTGTTCTTCAGATTTTTCGCGTCAAGTTCTTTCAGTCTGCTAATATCTTTCCTCATGTTGTTAATTCTGTTCTGTATTCTTCTTTTCCATGGTGGATATTTGTCATTATTCCTTTTCCTTTCATTCATCTTGTACCCAAGTTCCCCTGTGACTACTAATCCGGTGGCATATAGCAGTTTATTTGTTTCTGTTATAGATCTTGTTGGAATGCTGTCCATAACTTTGTTGACATCTGCTGTGATTTTTGTTAGCTTGACTGAGTATTTTAACTTGGGTAATCTTTTCCGCTGCTCGGTATTATTCATCGTATCTATGATCTTCTGCCTTAATTCCATCTGATATTCTGATAAATCGTTTAGCGAGTGTTCTTGTTCAATATGTTGTTCATCATGTATTATGGTGTCACCATCATGGTCGTCAGATACTGTATCATTTTCAATATTCTGGATATCGAGAGGGTGTTCGTCATTTACTTCCGTTAATTCTTTTGTCGCTTGGTATTTAATTTGATCAAGTTCAACATCTGTGAACCATTTCTTTTTGATGATCATGTTCTTTTGTAGTGTTAGTCTTTTCTCGCCAACGTTGATATCAGGATGCTTTTCTATCCAGAGTTCGTTCATTCTTTTGCCAAAGTACTTTCCTTCTGTTTTAGCCTTAAAGAAGCACATCAGTACATCTTTATTTTCATCTGTACTCCATTTTCGTCTTGATCTTGATGTTTGGTTGGTTGTTTGTTCCAGTAGCCCAATATCCACTGCGTGTACTGGTTCCTCTACAAGCGGTGTAGGTGCGATTACCTCGGGCGTTAAATTTGCCATAAGTTTGGCTCTTTATTTCACTCACTAGGAGGTGTTTTGGAACAATTTCAGTGCGCGCGCATTCACCAAATGAAGATTGCACGCGCTGGAGCTCTGTCTAAGAGAAAATCCTAACGGTCACGCACGTTCTACTTTGTTTGAAAATCTTAGCGAAATAAATAAAGTGACGGTTTTCTCAAATTATTGAAAACCTTTGTAAAAAGATTAACGGTTTTATAAAAATTTTGAAAATCTTTTTCAGATGTTTTGTTATGTGAAATTCGCTATTCGCTATATTCAAAGCTTAAAGAGATGTTGATTTTTACAATTGTGTCTTGGTCTTATTTGTTTTTCACAGTCAAAACGTATTTCAACCTTCAGTGGCTGTTTCGCTCGAAGATTCTGGTGAGGACTAGATTAGCGATAAAATCACCAATATTTACAAAAATACTCCTAAAATATGATGAAAAAACTAATACTAACCTTACCAATCTAAATCGACAAGCAGATCAAATTCACAATGTAGTTTTAAGCGTAAGAATGATCAAATTTTAAGAGCTCTTAGAGGTGAACCTTCACAGGTTGAGCGCGCGGGAATTATTATTATTATTATTATTATTATTATTATTATTATTATTATTATTATTATTATTATTTTGAAGAAGATAGCTACAATCATATCAATAAACAAATTCATTTGTACTGGTAAATATAATCTGGACAGTGTCTAAAACTTTAAATACTCAGTACACTTATAGTTCTTGGTTTTTTTAGAGCTTTCGACTCAACTAGCTGGAGTCTTGATCACTAACTTAGTGCGGAACACGTGCCAAGGTATTAAATACCTTTTTGGGCACTGTCCCGACCACACAACAGACATAACACATGTAGACATCCTTGACAGAGACCAAGACTGGTTCTCGAGAGGTGTAAAAGAAGCACTTTGTATACGTTCCGAAAAACCTAACTTTAACCGAGATGGGGGCCGCGTCAACATCACCCACATTTGGGACCAACTTTTGCGGTCACGTGCCCAAAAAGGTATTTAATACCTTGGCACGTGTTCCGCACTAAGTTAGTGATCAAGACTCCAGCTAGTTGAGTCGAAAGCTCTAAAAAACCAAGAACTATAAGTGTACTGAGTATTTAAAGTTTTAGACACTGTCCAGCTACAATCATATGATTTAGCCTATAAAGAAAGACTACCAACAATTTTGCTAGCCTTTGTTACAATAGTCTTCAACATATTCATATTCTAAGAATGTTAATCTTGACTTTGAAATAATCCTGATACAACTTTTCTAATTATTGATTCGCTGTCCATCAATACCGTCTTCTGCATTTCTCCTAAAACTTTACTACTCTTCTCTACTTCCTTTCCAAATACCATTTCAACGTATTTTGACGTCTCCTTCACTCCTCCACCAAGTGCTCCTATTATTAATGGTACCACTGTGATTTTATATCCCGGTCTTCTTTCACGCATTTCAAATGCCAGCTGACGGTACTTGTTTAGTTTCTCTACTCGTTTTTCTTCGATGTTAACTTCTTGAGGACATGCCATGTCACAAATCCAAATTTTCTTTGTTATTTTGTCCTCCAGCGTTAAGTCTGGTCTTCTAGCCTTTGTTGTTTTCCTCATTTTAAATACAAAATCCCAAATTAACTTTGCATTCTCATTTTCAAGAACATGTCCTCGTTCCCACCTCTCTCTGTACCACCTATTGTCAGCTTCAATCAGATTATAACATTTGGCCCATGTAGTCGCTAAGATCATTAGTGCTCTATTATGCCTTGACAAATATTCTCCACTGGCTAAAACCTTGCATCCAGCGAGAAGATGATGAACTGTTTCTTTATATTCACCACACAGTCTACATTTGTCGTTATCACTTCAGTCCATCCATCTTTGATTATTATTATTATTATTATTATTATTATTATTATTATTATTATTATTATTATTATTATTATTATTATTATTATTATTATTATTATATATTAGTCTCCACTACCGTGTCTTTCCACGGAGTCCATTCTCCAGCATTTTCGCAAACGTTTCATGATTTCCTGTCGAATTTCTTTATTTTTCCATCCACATATCACAGGATTCACCGATGACTTAGTAAACGCGATGGTCTCGGCCCAACTGAACACGTTTAATGACGTAAACGTCCCTCCGGCAAACTGGTACATTTGCACGATCAATACGGGCATATTAAACAACACATAAAAACCAGCAATGTACATTATATTCTTAGCGAGCTTTGTTTGAAATGAAAGACTGTGTTGAGCTCGATTGGAATCGAAATTCGATGCGCTTAACTCATCAATCTGTCTTTGGTGGCGTCGAATTATCCCGATGATTTTGATTTGCACAAATAGAGTTACTAAAACACAGAGTAAAAAGATCGCTATCTGCATGTTTCGTACGACCGAGCCATGGTCAATCCACTGAAGGCTTGTCAAAACAATATCAAATACCCATATAGCTACTATACTTTGTAAAACACCTTTAGTCGTTACCAGCTCGTTGTAACGTAAGTGAAGTCTCAAAGCCACGTATCTCTCACAGCTTAAAGCGCTTAAAGTAATGAAAGAAACCCCGTAGCAAACCCAGAAGCTTTCCGAGTAGACAACTCGATAAGCGCAAGGCACATAAAGGTTTGACATTTCCATCAGTCTAAAACCACTGTATAATGGTTGGACTATAAAACCCACCAGGAAATCAGAGAGCGCTAGGCATGACAGCAAGATGTTTGAAGGTGATTGAAGAGTGGCCGTTCTAGTTACCACAAACACGAGAATGAAGTTTGAACTCAGAGCAAACGGCACCAGTGCGAAGTTAAACAGAACTGTAATTAGATTGGTGATATGACGGTCTTGGCTTACTCGGTCGAACTGTGGTTCGGGTAGAAAAAAGCACTTGATAGTCTTCGATGTAGTCGGCGTTGTGAAAGACGAAGACGAATTCATCAGTCTCTATGATATTTTTCTTAATAAAAATACAATTTGATTATACAGACATTTGCAAAATATAACCTTTCTTTGAGCTAGTCGTTACAATCATATATAGTAAAGTGACCTGAGATGTCAAGATTTGACTCCGGTAAAGTGAGTGTGTGCGAGCAGGTATGCTTTATCAGTTGAGCTCATCGTAAACACAGCTTGACAGTATGGCATGATTTGTCTGTCGTATGGGTTACAAATCATTGACGATCGTGAATTTGTTATCGAACAGACAAAATATCCATGACTACTAATGTATGAGCATATATCGATTTCTTTAATAACGCTTGCAGGACGACTTTTTGGATGGCTAATAATGATAGTGATGTAATAATTGCTTACATGATGATGTGATGTAAAACATATATGTAGCGCTTTCTCGTTGAGATTCTTGTTTAAAGTGTATGTAAAAAAAAATTCGATTTAGGGGAAACCAAAGTTTTTCGATCCTACGACCGTTTTGGAACGAATACCGATTGCGATTATATATGGATCGAAAACGGTCATAGGATCGAAAAAACGTTGGTTTACCAAAAATCAAAACCCAACGAAATGAGCTCAATTTATACATGACACTCTTAAATATATCAGCGACACAAGATAAGAGTTTTATTGACATTTATTGATTTTAAAGTAGAAAAAAGTTGACCTAAAAGTACCCATGCAATCCACATCAAATACCCATATATTTTTCGTCTGTCTGTCTAGCTACAACACTGCTGCTAAACAACACTGTTAATAAGCTTGGGCTACCTGTGATGGAAACCAGTATGTAGCCTCTTCAGTTCCTACCTGCATTTCTGCTCTTATTCTATTCAAGTGTTAAAATAATAATGACAATACATGCAAATGAGCTCTTGACTCTCTTAAAAACCACCGTTACAGAGTGGACAATTTCTTCTATTATTAAATAAACTTTCAAAAAAAAAAGATAATAATAATAAACTTTGATTTAGAAAATTCACTCACAATGCTCAGACAATGTAGGTTTCCCCGTGCTTATTATCATAACGATAGTAAGCACTCTATTGTGATTGGATGAACCATTTGATTAAAACTCTGTCCTTGTTCGACTGCTACCCGTCGACTCGGGACACGAGCTACTTTTGTTAGTGCAACGGGTTTAGGCAAGCTGAAAAAAAAGCTTTTTTGACCATTTTGGTAGGAAAACCAGCATTTTTGGTCGTTTTGATGGAGTATAGCCCAAGCATTTTGTTCGAAAAACGGGTATTTTTTGTCATTTTTGTGGGCTATAGTCCATACTTTGGTTGAAAAAAAGGATATTTTTGGTCATTTTGGAGTTCTATAGTCCATGCTTTTTGGTGGAAAAAAGGGTATTTTTGGTCATTTTGGACGGCTATTTTCCATGCTATTTGGTTGAAAAAGGGGTATTTTTGGTCATTTAGAAGTGATATAGTCCATGCTATTTGGTCGAAAAACGGGCATTTCTCATCATTTTCGTGGGCTATAATCCCTTCATTTTGGCCGAAAAACGTGCATTTTTAGTCATTGTCTTGGGCTATAGTCCATGCATTGTGGTCGAAAAACGGGCATTTTTCGTCAAATTCGTCGGCTGTGGTCCATGCATTTTGTTCGAAAAAGGGGTATTTTTGATCATTTTGGTGGGCTATACTCCATGTCATTTTGATGGGCTATAGTGCATGATTTTTGGTCGGAAAAGGGGTATTTTTGGTCTTTTTGGAGGGGTATAGCCTATGCTTTTTGGTCGAAAAAAAAGGGTATTTATGGTCATTTTGTGGTGCATACTTTTTGGTCAAAACACTGGTATTTTTTGCCTTTTTAGTGTGCTATAGTCCATGCTTCTATGTGGATAAAAGGGTATTTTGGGTCATTTTGGAGGTCTATAGTCCATGTTTTTTTGTTCGAAAAACGAGAATTTTTTGTGATTTTGATGGGTTATAGTCCATGCTTTTTGTTCGAAAAAGGGGCATTTTTGTTCATTTTGGTGGTCTATAGTCCATGCATTTTGGTCGAAAAAGAGACATATAATATTCTTTTTGAGTGGTATCAGCCTTTCATTTTAAAGTTTCATTTAATCATAAAGCGACCAGAATATCTGTCTACAAATGGTTTCATTTTATTCCATAGCCTCTTCAGTTCCTACCTGCATTTCTGCTCTTATTCTATTCAAGTGTTACAATAATAATGATAATACATGCGAATGAGCTCTTGACTCTCTTAAAAACCACGTTACAGAGTGGACAATTTCTTCTATTATTAAATAAACTTTCAAAAAAAAAATAAAATAAAAATAAAGAAACTTTGATTTAGAGAATTCACTTACAATGCTCAGACAATGTAGGTTTCCCTATGCTTATTATCATAACGATAGTAAGCCCTCTATTGTGATTGGATGAACCATTTGATTAAAACTCTGTCCTTGTTCGACTGCTACCCGTCGACTCGGGACACGAGCTACTTTTGTTAGTGCAACGGGTTTTAGGCAAGCTGAAAAAAAAAGGTTTTTTGACCATTTTGGTAGGAAAACCAGAATTTTTGGTCGTTTTGATGGAGTATAGCCCAAGCATTTTGTTCGAAAAACGGGTATTTTTTGTCATTTTTGTGGGCTATAGTCCATGCTTTGGTTGAAAAAAAGGATATTTTTGGTCATTTTGGAGTTCTATAGTCCATGCTTTTTGGTCAAAGAACGGGCATTTTTGGTCATTTTGATGGGCTATAGCCCATGCGTTTTGTTCGAAAAACGGGTATTTTTGGTCGTTTTGATTGGCTATAGTCCATATTTTTTGGTCAATAAAGGGGCATTAATTTTGATGGGCTATAGTGCATGCTTTTTGGACAGAAAAGGGTTATTTTTGGTCATATTGTTTTTTGGTCGGAAAAAGGAGTATTTTTGGTCATTTTGAAGGGGTATAGTCTATGATTTTTGGTCGAAAATAGGGCATTTTTGGTTATTTTCATAGGGTATAGCCCACGTTTTTTTTCGAAAAACGTGTATTTTTGGTCTGTGATCTGGCCCTTGGGGGACTTTTACGGACTGCTATTATGCAGTTAACAAACATGAGTGTGTTAGTGATTAGTGTCCCCGATGTTAGTAAGTACAGACACTGAGGATGGTCGTATCTGCGTCCTCAGTGGTTCTTTAACGCCCACAACTGTATTACAGTATAGAGTAGACGGGATCTCCGATTTAACGTGGTTATCCGAGAGGGCTTGAAGATCTTACTATTTGCAGATAGAGAAACAAAGGCAGCAACTTCTCCTTAATTATTTTAAGACCCTGAGTGTTGGTCCGGCCAGTGCCCAAGCCCGTGACCTCCCGCACTAAAGTCTTTCACATTTTTACAGTTTTTTTTAGTGAAAGCATAGGCAACAAGTATTACATTTTTATTTCTGGCAGAAAATAGACTGTTAAGCCTAAAACAGGACCGGTGTGATTTCGCCACAGAAAGCCCAAAATCCATAACAAAAGTTTGATGTGTGGTCGAAAAACGGGCTTTTTGGGGCATTTCAATGGTGAGCTAAAGTCCATGCATTTTGGCCGAAAAATGGGTATTTTTGATCAATTTGGTGGGCTATACTCCATGCTTTTTGGTGGAAAAAGGACATTTTTGGTCATTTTGATGGCCTCTAGTCCTTGCTTTTTGGTGGAAAAAAGGGTATTTTTTGTTATTTTGGTGGTCTATAGTCCCTGCTTTTTGGTCAAAACACTGGTATTTTGGTCGTTGTATGGGCTATATATATATATAGTCCATGCTTTTTTGTCGAAAAAGGGGTATTTTTGGTAATTTTGGAGGGCTTTAGCCAATTCATTTCGTTAGATAAACGGTCATTTTTGGTCATTTTGGTATGCTTTTTGTTAAAAAAACGGGTATTTTTTTGTGGTATAACCTTTGCATTTTGGTCGGAAAACGGGTATTTTTGGTTATTTTGGTGTACTATAGTCCATGTATTTCGATCCAAATATATGCATTTTTTTATGATTTAGTTGTTTTGATCCAAAAACACTCATTTTTTTATAATGATTCAGGTTTGAAATAGCAAAACAAATGGTGCTATTGTTTCAAATTTGCCTAAAGAATACCCAGTTAAAATATCATACGGCTCCTGACGTTCGGAAAAAAATATTAATCAGTCAAAAATAAAAGACTGATACTCTAAAATATCCTTTTTAAGTGGTATCAGCCTTTCATTTTTAAGTTTCATTTAATCATAAAGCGACCAGAATATCTGTCTACAAAGGATTTCGTTTTATTCCATAGCATCATGACACTGGACATGTTCGTACTGCAGCTGCGTGACACGTCGGCCTTTGTAACGTTGCATGACACATGTAACATCACGCTCTCATGAAATTGCTGAACTCACATGACGTCATGACAGACATCTTGAATAAACGTTTGCAAACAAATTACCTATAAATAATTATTTCATATACATTCCACAACTGTTTACTTCTTCAATATCGTCTTTTGATTCTCACAGCAGAAAGTCACGCAACAAATTGCCAAAATACGTTGAGCGCTTTGCGCGATTCCCCACACCAGTGTCACGCTCATACCTCAGTGTGTATAGCGTGACAAATCTACGTGTTGTTGGTCACGCTGCAAACACTCTATAAAGACCAATAAGTCCCTTTCTCTTACATAAAGCAGCAAACGCTCAACTAGTCAGGACAGAGATACAATGACACTCACATTGTTGCTAGTTCTGTTCAGTGTCGTTGCACAGCTAGGTTCTGCTGAGAAAATCAATACTGGCGGTTTGACACGAAATGGGTAAGTACAAGTATGGGAAATGTTTACGTCGGTGGACCCTCTGCAGAATGGGTATTTTTCAAAAGTGAACAGCGTGCGTTTCCCTCTCTTTCAATCAATGGTGCTTACACATTTAAACAAAAAGTATTTTGGTCGATGATAAGATCTTTTTTTAAATATTCTTTCTCAACAGCATTGCAATAAATCAATAATATTTATAAATTAACAATTACTGATAAAGTGCTTGTATGAATTTTTGACGAGCTGAAAGTTACACGGAAAAATTGCTCGTGTGACACGACCTTTAAGATAGTATAAGAATGAAAAGTATTTTCATCTTAGTGAGGCAATTCACTTTTGATTTATTGATTGATTCATGCACACATTTTGTCAAGAGAGTATAAGATAAGAGAGCTTATCCCCGGTATTGGGCTTTAAATTCATCAGGGGATCTTTTCATTCTATTTTTAAACTAATGTTCTTTCTGGAACTGAACGTGATTGGCCAAATTGCAAGACAAAAGTGCGGAGATTGTTAATAAATTTCCAAAATTAGCATGTCGAGTAGAGCGCCTCATGGGGTCCGGGGATAAGCTCTCTTATCTCATACTCTCTTGATTTTGTCCATACATCCAATCAATCATTCCGTCATTAATTCCTTCATTCGTTTATCCATATTCATTGTTATATTTAGCATTTTAGTTAAAAGAATATTTTAATTTTCTCTTTTTGGTGGTTTGATGATGTTTGATTATTTTGATGATATTTTCATGGAGAGATGAAAACTTCAATTTCTTACCAGTTTTATGGAACATTTTTATAGCATTTTATATACTAACTCTTAGTTATATGTATTTGATATGTTAAAAAATTACACATCCATCCATCAATGTGTAAAGGGACACAAATAAATGAAATATTCTCTGAAGAAAAAGCAACGAACGTTTACACATCTAAGGACATAGCTGACACCCTAAACAAACACTTCTCTGAGATAGGTCCGAAACTCTCCTCGCAGATTCCAAAACAACCAAGTGTAAACTCAATATGATCTCCAAATCAGTACTTCATAACCATTTTCCTTAACTAATTAATTATTCAATCTAATTCATTCATTCATTCATTTATTCATTTTTCATTTATTCATTCATTTTTCATTTATTCATTCATTGAGGTTTTTCTTTCAGACTGCATGTATGTGAGCGCACGACCTTCGACACGCAAAGCTATAAAATCGCTCATGTGACTTACCACACTAAAAATAGCAAAACTAGTTGCGGACTATTCAACTGGTGGAAATGTGACGTGTCTAGGTACGTAAATTAATCTTACCTATTTTGGAATTTCACCACGCTCCAAGCAGTATCTTCATATCGACCTCAAACATTTCAGCATGTAATGTTATCAATTGTTTGTTTGTATTTAGTTGTGTATTTATGTGTGTGCTTGTTTATTTGTTTGTTGTAAAAGTTAAAACGGATGGGAGCTCTGTCGGCTTTTTCAGTGAAATCTATATAAGTCATAATATCGTAGTTTTGTTTCTATGAAAACAAGCTGAATTTTTCACTTTGATCGCGTGCCTTCGACATAGAGGCGGGATCAAAGACAAAAAGTGGACTCGCTGGATAATCCATTGTTTATGAAGTAAATTCGCGCAGCTACGTTCGCTTTCGTATTCTGTTCCTCAAAGCACAGGCATATACGCTTTAACAGTACGTTTTGTATTTTTGAACAACTCAGAAAAGTGACAGAAACAAGCTTCCTGAAAAGAACGAGATATGTCAAGGTAATAAACTTGGTTTGCTGCGATGGATGGTCAAGAGAAACTCCAAAATCCAATATCTGTGCGAAGCGTGAGTATCATTATATTCTTTCTTTGTATTTTGTTATTTGTGTGTTGTTGTTTTTTTACCTTATCTATCTTCTATTATATTGTTGTTGTTAATCAGACAGACGGACAGACGATAGCATACACAACAGGTCTGACAATTGGATTTCTGGGCGAAACAGGACTCCTGTGTATTTCACCACAGGAACCCCAAAATCGACAACAAAAGTTTGATATAGTTATTATTTTGAACTACTTTATGAGTTTCTGATTGCAGTTCTGATTGTTTTTCTGTTTGTGTTGTATTGCTTTCAGCGTATTGTAAATATGGCTGTAAGAATGGAAAATGTCTTGGTGGTAATAAATGTCTGTGTACTCCAGGGTGGACTGGAGACGTGTGTGGACAAGGTAAGTGATGTTGGGTTTCCTGTGTCATCTCAATTTCTGCCTTGGCTTCTCTTGCTTACTGTTTGTCAAGAAATGCGTGAAAACTCGTAAAAACTACTTAGGACATTGACATTGATTTTTGTTCAGTACCATGAATATACTATTATTGAATACAATTCAGCACATTATAAAGACTATTTAGCTGAGTACATGGCAAGAATTGATTATTTTTTTATATTAGACAGATTTAAGGTACAGGCAATCTGTGGTAGCCTACAGCTAATCAAAGACAGATTGCCAGTCATTAAATTATAATAGTATGGGTCTAAATATAATTTATCTATTTAAATATATAGAAGAAAAGTAGAAAAGGGAAAAAAAAGAAATAGCTGTAAAATAATGAAAACAATTTGGAATTGGACAGTAAAACAGTATATAATGAAAATCGTAATAATAATAATTTATGGTCATTTTGCAACCTATATCACGGACGAGGAACTGTATTAATGTACGATTTCTCCGTTTGTATTAATCGTTATAACAGGATGGGAGGGAGCCATCTCTAGCTTTTGCATTTTGGATTAGGATCCCTGTGGCTCTTTTTTGGTTGTGTTTCATTCATTCATTTTTTTTTTTGCTTTTGCTTTTATGATGGACTGAAAAACCAGTGAAAGTTATTCTATACTATTTCTAACTTTCCCTCGACAGGATGAGCCTAAGAATGCCTTTTTAGTGGTTATTGTGTTTCCTGAGGCAGTAATTGCAGCATAATTTTGAATCGGGTTACCTGTGGAGCTGCATATCAAACTGTCGCTTGTGGGGTTCCTGTTTTTTATATATATTTGGGGGGGGGGGAGGGGGTGGGTTGAATTTTTTCAAAATGGCTGCTAGTTTGGTAACTTTCACTGCAATCGCTGGTAAGATCAGCAAATATGGTTATGGATGCGAATGACAGTATTTTGTTGGGCTTTCTTTGGTGTAAAATGGTTGTTGACAGAAGTAAGAGGAAAATCTATAACATCATCGTATCACTTCCATTGCATCATCATCATCATGCATGCATCATCATCACTCGGTGAACCAGTACTTGTAGAAGGATGCCTGGGATTGGACTAAATAATAATGACTTATTAGAAAAAAAAGTCCAGTCTGTCTTTGTTTTTGTCGTTTTATGCAATTCCAGTAACCGTTTCAACAGTGGTGATCGATCCTCATCACTACTGACAATCGCTTTGACTACCATAAAACTCCTCATCATCTTTCGTTGTACTCACCGTTATTTGTTCTGTCGCCAGATGTCGATGAGTGTCATCAGAACAATGGTGGATGTCAGCAAATTTGCACCAATACCCCTGGGTCATTCACATGTGGCTGTCAGAAGGGATATGAACCAGATATAATAGACAGAACACGATGCAAAGGTAGTATCGATAGCTTTTTACCCACTGCAAGAATGATCAAATGAGGGCAGGGGCCGATCCAGGAAGGGGGACTGGGGTGACTTGCCCCCCCCCCCCCCCCCAATCCAAAAAAAATTACTGTTTTTTTGAAAACTTCTTTTATAATTTAAAAGCAATTTTTTTCATTTCATTTACTGAAATAAAATAATTGATATCAATCGAATACATTTTGAGTGTTTTATTCTCATAAATGAACTGCAATGAATGACGTACTAGAATATGCTAATGAGAATCCAAAAAGGGATATTTTAACGAAAATAGTTAAAAAAAATTCTGGATCCACAACTGGAAGGAATATATTATCCGATCCATAGAAAACTTGTCATTGTAATTCTCACAAGCTTGACGAAGGATAGTTTTGGCTCTACGACGTATTGTTTCATTATTTTTCTAATGATAAATTAATGTATCTGCGAAGGAATAAATGAATAAATGATGGAAAAGACGAGCAATCTTACAAATAAATAAATGAATTAATTAATAAATTAGCGCATGAATGAATGAATGAATGAATGAATGAGTGAGTGAGTGAATGAATGAATGAATGAATGAATAATGAATGAATAAATGAATGATGGAATGAAGGAAGAAAGGAAGGAAGAAAGGAAGAAAGGAAGGAAGGACGGAAGGAAGTAATGAATGAATGATTGAATGATTGAATGAACAATGAAACTAAAGGAGCCGCCTCAACCAGAATGCTTTTCGGCCCTGTATATGCTTAGAGCGGCATTTTCTGAGGTGACCGAAAATGGCCACGATGAGAAATAAAATATTGTAATCATTCTTTAGAATTTGAATATCATCTGTGGTCTATTCTTTAGAGCTCCTTATTGGTTATTGATTGAGTTTTGACTGAGATATTTTGTAAACAACAAAACTGGCGCGAAAAGTGTCGTGGTCAGTTAAGACGACTCCTTTAATGAACAGAAGTATCCGTGACTAAAAATGGAATGAATAGTAGTCACACAAGGTCTCATTGACTCATTGGTGTCTTTTTACAGATGTAAATGAATGTGATCGATTACAGTGTACATGTGCGAATCAACAGAGTCAAGATTGTGGTGCGATATGCACTAACACTATCGGTAGTTTCACATGCTCCTGTAAGAAAGGCTATAGGCAAGTAGGAGCTACTGTATGCCAAGGTTAGTAAAGGTCGGTGCACACTAGCTAGACGACAAGTCGCAGCGACTTGTCCATGCGGCAGGTCGCCGCAGTGTGCTCTGGTTCAAGTTCGTCGCCTAAACATCTCTCCGGCCCGAAGGAGATTGAGAGGATTTCATGTGGCAATTCGCAGCGACAACTGAGTGATTGATTGATTGATTTCAAATTCTTCATAAGTTTTAGAGCAATTATTGTCCTTCGGAATTTGCGTCTTCTGTTTTGAAGTGACTTGAAAGCGCAATCGGGCAATTGAAGCTTGATGTTAGCCATGACAACAGAATCTGGACTAAAATCATTTACACAAGAAATCTTTTTCCAGAAGAAAACTATCCTTTATTCCTGCCTCCTGTCAGGTCTACACTCACGTGATGATGAAATTGCCCTATTTCATTATGACATCACATCAAAACAAATCTATTGTTTCCACGCTAAGAATCATGGTCGCTTGAGGGGATACAGTATGTTTAATTCAATTAAAAAAAGGTTAAAAATAGGTTAAAAATCTATTTGTAATAAAAGAAAAAAAATATGCTAGAGGAGGACTATTTAGCCCGAATTAAGTCTGTTCTTATTCATGCAAACAAATCATGACGTCATAGTGAAATAGGGCAATTAGTAATACTGATTGCAATAGCCAATTATTATTTTGTATTATTTCATTCTGACAATCTTTAAAATGTGATATGTGGTAGGGCCGGGAAATATTGTCCATCTTGGAAAAGATTCCCTCAATGTCATATTGATTTTTTTAATTTATTTATAGATATTGATGAATGTCTATCTAAAGAAACCAATGTTTGTCCTTCAAAGTGTATAAATCTTCAAGGATCGTACTCTTGCAACTGTATGAAAGGTTTTCGACAAGGAAACGATAACATTACATGTAAAGGTAAAAATGAGTAGAATGGTAATGTTTGAATCAATCAATGTTTGAATTGTTTTTTCCCGGTTGTCCTGCGGCTTATCAAGATGTTGTTGTAACGTTTTGAGTTCTATTTCTTAAGCCTGGTTTCCATATATAATCGAGAACGACAACGGTTGCAAGCGACCATGACAAAATCGATTATATAGTGAAACCAACGTTTTTCGATCCTACGACCATGTACGATCGCGATCGAAATCGTGCCAAAACGGTAGTTGGATCGATCCCGCAATGAATCGATCATTCTTTCGATCGTTTGCGACCATTCTCGGTGGTTTGTCATTATATGAAACCAGGTTTTACCCGGAGATAACAATTACTTTTTAACTTTTGTTGTCGTTCAACCTTGCATCCTTTTTTTCGGATTGCCCATAATGCAAGTTTTTTTTTTCATTGGGTCATGTCCTTTTTTGGTTCGGATGGTTGGGCTTGTATGTTTTATTTTTCTGACGAGTTGTGGTATGTAATGTTTTTAGAACTTCAAACCTTTTTCGTAAGAAGACGTTTATTGGCTTATTCACTAACTACCTTAGTTTTTCACCCATCAACTACAAACTAGGTCTAGTCAAGACTCTTATAGATCGTATCTTTAAGATCAATAATACTTGGATAGGCTTTCATGAAGATATTGTCAATCTCAAAGATTACTTAAGTAAAAATGCGTATCCTCAAGAGATCATGGATAAATGCATTCTAAACTACTTAAACAAACAAAAATCAACTAACGTTCATGATCAATGCGTCAACGACAACAAAGATCATTATTTTAAGTTACCGTACATCGGTAATTTCTCTAGAGTTACTCAACAGAAAATTGTCAAGTTAGTTAATCAATATTGTATTGGTATCAATATCAAACTAGTTTTTAGCACATATAAGATCTCAAATGCGTTTAATGTGAAAGATATTATTCCTAAGGGGTTACATTCACGTATAGTGTATAAATTTGTGTGTGCAAGTTGCTCTGCTTGCTATGTGGGGGAAACTTCCCGCCACTTGTCTACACGTGTCAATGAACACCTCAATAGGGATAAGGCTTCACACATTTTTCAGCATCTAGAATCTTCATTCGAATGCAGAAATGCATGCAGTGAAGAATGTTTTGCTATTATTGATAAGGCCAATTCAAAATACCAATTTAAACTGAAAGAGGCATTACACATTAAGTGGTTAAGACCATCCTTAAACCAACAAGTGATACATTCTAAAATCACACTTAAGGTGTAACTTATTTTTGTTATATTCCTTAGAGAGTTTTTACTGTTATATATTGAGCTTATTTCCACCCAATAAAATACTGATGATGGCGAAAGTCTCGCCGAAACATGTTTAAACAGTTAAAAGCAGTCGTACTTTTTCTTAAAGTAACTTCAAACCTTGTTTGGAATTTTTTTTTGGCACACTTCACTTTTCTAATTGTCCGTCCCTTATTTGTCAGATATCAACGAATGCGCTGTTCTTAATGGTGGCTGTCAACATAGATGTCTAAATACTTATGGTTCGTATGTTTGTCAATGTCGCAATGGGTTCAGATTACATCGTGATTTCAGGACATGCATTGGTACGTAAAACAGATAATCCGCCATTACGAAACTACATTATGATTAAAAAAATTTCAACTAATTTTGAGGACACATCTGTAAATTACTTATACTGACGTTGGATTTCCTCATTATAATTTAAATAAAATTTTCTGTCGACATAGTACCTTTTTTCGCTCGACTTATTTATATTTTGCGCTTTTTAAAACACCCCTTTCCCGAAATCTTGTTGTGAGTTTCCCTTTACAGAGTTAAAAAAGGGAGTGGAGGCGAGTTCAAATATTGTTCAAATGAAAGTATTAGCCCTTAAACAAGAACGACTGTATCACATTTGGAGCTTGCCAAGTTTCAACGTGTTTGGATCATATGCAAAACTCACGAAGAATGCGTATAGAGTTTGAAGACAGCAACCCCAAATTGTCCGCCAAACCATACTTTCTCGCTAATTGTGAAGATTTCTTTAAAGTCTACATTATTTAGTCAGTATTGGATTAAACTTTTTGAAACTCGTAATTTTTTTAATTTTAGTACTATGTATATGCTTCCCTCACTGGATATATTGACATTTTATTTTACTAATCGGACTCTTTGCTGAAATATCAACCAAAAAATGCACACACACAAAAATACATTTATATACGATAATGCAGGTAGAGTGCACGCACTAAAATTGTGCAACAGTTGTCACTATTTAGTGATAAATAACACTAATGAAACAAAAGAAAATAATAGAATTAGCAAAAATTAGCACTATTAAGTGGTATTCATGTTGCACACTTTTAGTGCGTGCACTCTAGTGTGTGCACTCTAACGAATAATTAGCTGACAATTTTATGGATTGTTTTCTTTTTAGACGTTGATGAGTGTCTGTTATTCCACGGTTGTGAAATGCAGTGTAAGAATACTTTTGGCAGCTACTACTGCGACTGTCCACGAGGGTACATTTTGAACGATGACAAGTTTACTTGCAGAGGTATGTCATTTCGTCGTCATGATCAACATCTTCAGTAACATCATCAGTATCATCGTCAGTATCACCATCACCCTCATCACATTTATCATCATCATCTTTTTTTATTACATGTATCATCATTACAATCATATACAATAGTAAGTAAGTAAGTAAGTAAGTAAGTAAGTAAATTAATAAGTAAGTAAGTAAGTAAGTAAGCAAGTTTAATGTGCTCATTTGAATAAGAAATTTGTAACTTTTATTATAAATACAACAAACATTACTCAAAACTGTGGAGAGGAGTCCGAACAACCAACATCATTGTCATCATCATCATTCTTAACAGCATCTATGATTATAATGATGACCATCGTCTGACTAATATTCCCAGGGAGGCTGGTGTGTATAAATCCCTACATTCTCTGTATGTGTGTTTTACTTAATTTCACTCCACATTTAACGTAAATCTATTGCTTCGTGGCCAGTCAAGCCAATGCAGGGAGGGTCTATTATCGATCATCGTTACCATGATCACCACTATCATCAAACAACTCTACAAAATTCAAAATACCTTTTTGCTTAAAACGACAAAAATGATAATAAAACAGAATAACTCATCTTTACTAACAGTTCCTAAACAGTTTAATATTTTCAAAGTTTTTTTTTTCTGTCTCAAACAGCGACTTCTTGTTTCGAATGTATTGTGTCGATTTTAAAATAAAAATATTCAAATCGAATAATCATAATGTGCTCACGATTCCGGGTCTTTGACTGCAATGATTTTACATATGTTGTTTTAGATAAAGATGAGTGCTCAACACAATCTGACTGTGAACAGCTGTGCATAAATACAGTGGGCTCATTCAAGTGCACTTGTAAGAGTGGCTTTCTATTACGATCTGACGGCAAAACCTGTAAAGGTAAACGATTTTTTCCTCATCCATACACGGGTAGAAACTGGATCTCAGTAGAGCGCCTACCGCCACTTAAAGAGTGTAAATGGGATGGGTGTAATGCTACTTGTTAGACTTAGAAATCACTTTTGATAATCCCCATTGCTGCTCATTCATACATTCATCCCCCAATCCATCAATCCATTCATCCACCCATTCATTCATTCATCCGTCCATTCTTTCATTAATCCATCAATCCATTCATCCATCCATCCATTCTCTCACTCACTCACTCACTCACTCACTCACTCACTCACTCATTCATTCATTCATTCATTCATTCATTCATTCATTCATTCATTCATTCATTCATTCATTCATTCATTCATTCATTCATTCATTCATTCATTCATTCATTCATTCATTCACTCATTCATTTATTCATTCACTCACTGATTCATTCATTCATTCATTCACTCACTCACTCCCTCATTCATTCATTCATTCATTCATTCATTCGTTTATTCATTTATTCATTCATTCATTCACTCACTCACTCACTCACTCACTCACTCATTCATTCATTTATTTATTCACTCACTCACTCACTCATTCATTCATTCATTCGTTTATTCATCCATTCATTTATTCATTCATTCATTCACTCACTCATTCATTCATTCATTCAATTTATCATTGACTCACCTATATTAATTTGCTAAAATCATAGATGCAGATGAATGTACATCCGGGACCCACAAGTGTGCTCATCAGTGTACTAATACCGTTGGTTCCTATGTCTGCTCGTGCAAGACTGGGTACAAGTTAGCCTTTGATAGGAGATCATGCACTCGTAAGTTTCAATTTTGACAACCTCGAAACCATGTTACCTCGTTTGATTAGGGTTTTGGTTTCCATAGCTCTCCCATGTGTGTCTATCGAATCTCCGTTCCATGGTTCCATGAAGTGCTCTGGCGACTATACCGGATCCACCTGCTTGTTCACGTGTGACCCTGGATACAAGTTATTCGGCTCCTCTGAAAGAGTTTGTCTATCATCGTCCAAGTGGAATGGGACCAAGACAACATGCAAAGGTTAGTCAGAGGTGCAGTTGTACTCATTGTAACAAACCCTGGCTGTGTCCACCCTGACTGATCTGTGAAAGCCTTAGCGACAAACTGTTTGTGAAAGAAATGTGAAAGAATTGTGCAGTGAAAGAACCAAACAAACCAATTATATTAATTATTGTATATATTATTTCTCGTACTTAGCTAAAAGCTGTTCGGAAATTGAGTCCCCAGACAATGCGGCTGTACTTCTACCATGTCACAAGACGTACAGATCCAAATGCAGTTTGCAATGTATTGAAGGATACTACAGTAAGATAGGCGACATTGGGAATGCTACGTGTAATATTGGTAAACGTGGTTACTTGGAATGGAATTTGAATAAATTCAAATGTGAAAGTAAGTGAATTTCGCGTTCTTTATTCTACAAGTTTTGTGGCAAAAACGAGTACAACAAAAAATGTGCCTTACTTTTTGCCAAGCTCTCCGTTAGGATGAAGAATATAACCTGTTTTATATTAGAAAGCATTCTCGCTTTGACAGAAATAAGAAATATGTTTTGACTAAGAAGCTTTGGATGCACAGTAGCAATGGTGATTGGTTTGAGCTGGCTTTGTTTTTGATAAACAAATTATTGTACTTCTGAAAAACGTTGGGTCGCACCATAAAGGCAGTATCTATCTTAAACTGTCTGGAATTCGATTTGGCAAATGATTGAATTTGGTATCATTGTTAAACCGCAAAGTCCCGATATTTGATCAATTAGAACTTCACCTTAGTATAGCTAGTAATAATTACGTGTATAAGTTTAAAATTAGGCACAGCATATAAGATTGATAGGCACTTTATCTGGAACTAAAATAAACAAGTGTCAAGTTAAGGGTAAGATTTAGGCGTATCGTAACTTATTGCTCGACTCCGAAGAACAATTAAAAAGCCTGGGTAAGATATTCTTTCCTCTTAGACACAAACAAGTATCATCATTAAAGTTGATACTGCTTGGTCTCCTAGTTGCATTGTAGAAGTTAATACACTTACAAATCTTTATTTCAGAACTTCAACTTTGCCAGCCCAACCCATGTAAAAATAAAGGCAAGTGTGTGATAAATGGCAAGCACTACATTTGCGATTGTGAAGGTACTGGTTATGAAGGACCTACATGCCAAACAGGTATTATCACAACACCTGTATTTGACAAGCTTGAAGTAAACCAACAATCCCGCACTTTCTATCTCTACGCTCAGCCCAAGAATAGGCTCATAGTTACTTTGAAAGCTCTAAACTCATTAATCATCAAGCCTAAAAGACAGCTTGTTATATCAAAGTCATCGAGGAAAGTCTCTTTCAGCGTTATTGCATTAAAGCCAGGACTTTACGAGATATCTTACTCCTTGAGTGGCCAAGACGCAAACAATTACAAAGTTCCCGATAATAGCTCTGTTTATGCCAAGTCCAAAGAAGTTGAAAGTGTTTACCAGTTACTTCAAATACCAGAAAATACTTTACCAATTGGCTGTCACAATTATACTTTGCCAAATGATCCTTTGGAGTGCCCAACCACTTTAATATCAAGTCACTCTTGGGTTTCGCGGCCATCTTATTCAAAACCAGAAACTGAAGGGATCGTACATTTGAAGACAAAAGCCATAATGATGCCTTTTTCAATTATTGGCACACGTAAACAGACATTTGCTCCTACAAAGCAAGACATTTTGAATATGATCCAAAAACTTTCAACACAGCATATGAACAGTTCCATATGGATAAAGAAGAATGGGAAATGCGAGGTTTTTACACTTAGCAGTAACAACCTTCTGGAATTTATTCAAACAGATGCATTTCCAAAAACTATGTTAGCAACGCTTTCGCAATTGATGCCAAAATGGATACAGTTAAACACTGATAAAAACAACAACCTTTTTGATTTATCAAATGTCATGGTCAAAGTCGGAAAGCCTCCATCCAACGGCATTGGAAGTTGTGAAAACATTGCAGAATCTTCTTCTAAAAGCACCATGTACTACAAACCCTCTGTGGCTTTTGACGTTCATTTAAATGGTGACACAAGGAAGTTTGGTACCCATGATACGACCTGTTTCGCTGTTGATGTCTGTAAGGACATTGTATTTATGGATTTCTCGCAAAAGGCGAGAAAATCCTTTGGTCAAATAACAACAATAAAGAACATGAAAGCAGCAGGCTGGGACTTAAGCGTTTCAAGCTTCGGCCTTGGTAGGCAAGGATTTGGGGGTCAAAACTATCACAACCTGTGGCTGAAAGGTGACCATCAAGTTTACTTAAAAAATTCTCGTTTGATCGTTGGCATGAACCTGACTGGAGAGATAACAGCGGGACTGGAGTGCCTAGATGACGTGAGTATAACACTTTCCATTTATCAGGACGTTTAAGAATTTTTCATATAATGATGGAATTCGAAAGGTCATTGTCAACTTTTATTCAAAATATATTTCCATGGGTAATCGTTCACTTCGAATTGAAAAAAAATATTTTGTTTAATTTTCAACTATGCATACATGCTATAGAAAAAAGTACTGAGTTACTATTACATTAGTTAATTATTATACTTACTTATTTAGAATTAAATGTAACATTACTAAATGTGCAGTTATTAAACACGATATTACAAGCTTTACCGAATTCACTACTTCATCCTTTTTAGCAACTTCTTGCACAAATTTTATCATCTAGAAATTTAACAAGTCTGCTTTCATTTCCTCCAGGTTTCTATCACAGTCTTGGAGATATTTCATATCATCAAAATTGAAGCTTGTGCTTTCATATTCTGCGTTCTTATTACTGCGGGTCTTTTGCCAATCACAAAACATGCCGACCGCCCATTTCGTTACGTATTTCGTATTCTTCGGAATACTTGATCTCAGACACGCTGCTTCTTCGATCACTTGTCGACTTAGGTTTTCCGAAATGTCGTTTCATTTTATCATATAGATATTTCTTTAACTTTGAGTCTTTAACAGTCTCTTATTCTTAAAAAGGTCTCAACAATCTGAGCTTTCGGTATTGTGAATATTTAATTAGACTGAATTCCCTCGATAGTTTTAATTTCGATTCATATATTTACAATAACCATGCTACCTATTGTATCTAATGAATGAAACACATTCAAACTTTGATTTATTGTTTCATCTTTTAAATTCTTTATAGATAATCACACAAATATAATAATGAGGTATTGTTTGAAAGTTCCTACAACTAATTGCATTTATGACCTTACTAAAAACGATAAAATAAGATTTTGCTTTTTCAGATTCTAAAACTGTATGAATTATGAATTATAACAGTTCGATAAGTAGTATAAAGAACTCAAGAGAGTGTTTTATCGGCGCTAAAGATTCTCGCCTTCAGCTCGAATCTTTATCAGCCGATAAAACACTCTCTTTCGTTCTTTATACATTACATAATAATAAAATTAATCAAGAGTCTCCATGGTGACCTCTGGGCTTTTATGTCCAGATCATTTGCACCGCAGCTGTATGATGAATACGCTATATAAGCACTACATTATTACATCACACTTTATACAATTTGATTTTTATAGATTTTATATCCAACCATAGATAGGCTTCAATTCCATGTTAAAGACGACGCAAATTTGAGCTCAGTCATGAACAATTACATACCTGCAATCAAACGAATTACAAATAAATGGTGTAGTAATACCGAATACAAGATTATGCTCAACATGGTTGACAATTGGCTTGACCAATAGGATCCTATTTTTCAGACTTCCCATTTTCGTTGATTTTTCACAAATCGTAGCAAAGTAAAATTGGTTCTCAATGATTTATATTGCATAGTAAATTTCTACCAACGCAAATGTTTCCTATTTCTTTTTAGATGTTTATTCGTCAATTCAGCTGCCCTATGCTTGGAAACATCAATGGAAAAATATCATTAAAAACGTTGATTAAGCTGGACAATTCTGAGAGAACGTCGCTACATTTCAAAACTGATACATCGAGTGGAGTGTTTTATTTTGGAGGTGAGTGAATTATTTGTAAGGAAATCGCAAAAAGCACATCCAATATCAATTCTTCTTCTTATTATTTTTAATTTAGATGAAATCAATTCATTTTTTTGTATGAATAGAGGCTGACCGGCTCTAATTCTAATTTAAAGTAATTTGCTATTTAGTCAAAAATCAAATTCAAACTAAATAAAATTATACAGTTTTGGCCGCCTTTAGAGCATCCGTTCATATTTAGAAATTTTTCAGCATTTATGCTTGTTCTACGACTCCGAAATTACAAATTATCCGTTTTTGTTGACATTTTTTCAGGTACAACCTCAGGCAAAAACCTAACACTACCAGAAAGATGTGGAATGTCACAAGGAGTGCGGATCTTAATGCAGACCAACACTAACCCCTTTCAAGGCTCTATTCTGTCGCATTATATTCTGCCATATCTACAGCAATCAATGAACATCAGTATCTACCACACTATGAGCGATGGAGATCAAACTGGAATTAAGGTACCAGTCAATATGCAGATGAAACTGATGATTTTAGGATTTACGGTCCAAACGATACAGCCAGTAGTCAAAGAAGCTTTAGGAGCAGTGCCCTATTATGACACAGAAATATTACAACTTCGGAAAATGGTTTCAAAACTTGATTATTTAGCAACCGAAGCCTCACAGACCCTTAAAACTATACCGATAGAGGGCAAAACGGCGGAAGAATTTAAGGCAACTATATCTTCAATAGAAGCAATTACCACTAAGATAGTTAAACTTTCCCATGATTTGTCAAACAAGTTGTCTGGGCACAAGTCAAATTTTCGAGTTCAGACCCTACTAGCTAGTTTACAGAGTTTTGAGCAGAATACAATTCCTATATTACCTCTGAAGTTAGACATAACGCGATCTCCTGTCAAGCAGAAGTTAAATGGTCTTGTTGTCAATACACCTGCTCAAGTTTGTCTTGGACAACTTTGCATACCTGATGTAAAAGTTTTACTGGACGCCCCTGGACAAGCCAGTAATACGGGATGTGAGAATAGTACCAAGGCAATTCATCCATCATCTCTACGTATCACAGCGATTTCAAACAGATTGACTAAACTGGGAAATGTTATATCAACCTATGGACGCAAACCGATTGATATAGGTTTATTTCCGAGGTTTTTTAAGTTTGAAGGTGTTCTAAACATGTTTGGTATGTCCAAAGAAGCACGCGTTGAAATGACGGAGAAGCAGCTAAATGTCAAAGTGAAGGGAAACTTGTTTGGGAAATATGATTGCCAAGTTCGTCTAACAGCTGACTGTAACGTGGCAGACTGGAGAAGTATTGTGTTTAAAGCTCGAGGTGAGATGAATGACAGTTCTATCCTGACAAAAATGATAGAGGATCGACTTAACAATTATGCACTTAATCTAATCAAGAAATCCGAGAAACGAGTAGAAAAAGCCAAACTGGCTTACGAAAATGTAACCCTAAAGACACAAAGAGCAAATCAAATGTTAAACTCATCATTAACTGTCTATGATGAACTGAACGAAAATCAAACTAGGCTTCAGACGACCTTTACAAGAAAGAAGTCGTTGTATTCTGGTGTTAAAGCTAGGTTTGAAGATGCCCTTAAGCAATACAACATCAGCACCTTTAACGCCAAAACTTGCCAGTTAACACAATGCAAGAGAACATGTAACAAAACTTGCGTGGAAGATATTTGTTGGAAAAAGACCAATGTATCCTACCAAACAGCAGATTGTAAATACAAGCCTACATCCATAGTAAAAATACTGCCTACCACCAATACCAAAAATGTAACCTATACAACAACCCCAACTATCAGAACTGACCGTACTAAGTGCAAACACAAAGCTACCATATTTTTTGAAAACTTTTTGACATTGGGTTTTTATAATGGTAAAAGGAAGAAACGCAGCGTTCTCATACACGAAGATGAGGAGCAAATGTTCTTACAAGATATCAACATGTACCTTCGAGCCAGGAACACCTCACTCACAAGTAGTTTTGATATCAATGCTGAGATACGCAAAAAGATCCAGAATCTTCCCAAGACGTTCGATCTAAGGGAGTCCCTTAACTCTTACATTCTAAAACAACACCGTTTTGACATTAATGAAATCCTGAGGGAGAAGTTTCCAGCTTTACCTTCTGATTTTGACATCGATAAAGAAATAGTTTCTGCTATTCCTGCTCTTCGAAATTCTTTCAATTTTGATAAGTTCTTGGAGAAGATAGTCTTGCAAGCTACTAAGCTCAAGGTCCCTGTTGATTTTGAGAAAAACCTTGGAAAATTGTCACCACTTTTGGCGAGCGACTTTGACGATGTCTTAAAGCGTGCACTACCAGAGCTTCAAGCAATCGGAAGCGTTGTCAAAATAATCCAAAATTATTTCGACAGTATGTTGATAATATCTTTCAATCCAAATCGTCTTACAAAATTCGACATAAACAATATTATCAAATCAAACTTTCGTGGTTTTCCAGAAACATTTGATATTAATAAATTACTACAGGAACGGTTTCCACAACTTGGATCAACGTTTGATCTCAACAACATTATGAAAAACTCATCAGTTGGTTTTAGATCCAACACTCATAATATTGATCAGTTGCTCCATAAAGTGACCGGCGTTCCTGGGTTCAGCCTGTCAAATATCATTTCCAAGGCATTTCCAGGATTTGACCAGCGCTTTGACTTGAAGAAACTCATCAAAAATGAAATAGGTACAATGTTCTCGGTAGAAGTCAACAAAACTAAACTGGAGACACTTAGCTTTAACACGATAATACAAACCGTATTGCCGAAATTCAAGAATGTTGATGTCGACGCTATTTTAACAAAAGCTTTTCCAGTTTTAAAGCCAAAATTTAATTTTCACAATATCCTCAGAGATGCAGTTCCGTTAATGAAAACACTCGGTGAGCTGGACATGAATCAGCTTCTGATAGCTTTATTCCCTAGTGCCGCAAATGTAAACATTGATTTGGATAAAATTTTGAAACAAAGAAATCCTGCACTGAGAGGGGATCAAAATATCGAACGCTTCGTAAGCGAACGTCTTAAAAACATTGCACTTCCGAACTTAGAAAAGATCATAATGACTGCCAATAAAAATCTAACGAAGAAATCCCTTTTGAGCGTAGTAAGAGCTTTAGAAAATATAATTGGAAGAAATGGAATTGATGATCTAACGAGTCTTGTTCATTACAGTGTGTTTCCCAGCTCGCAAAGGGGAACTTCGTCCATTGCTGAGATTGTCACAAGTAGTGGATTCCACAGACCAAAGCGTTTTCTGGAAGAATTGGCATATGTGGGTATTTTCGTTGGTGTATATAGTTTGTTGTCTGCCACTCTTAAAACCATAGTAACTCCTGAGTGCGTGCAACGATTCGAAGAGAAAGAAGGAGAGACAAAAGAACATGAATATACGGAAGTGAAAACAGTTTTGGAATCCAAGAGTGTTTCTATATCTAAATGGATATGTGCAAACACACGGACTGTGAATATGACATCTAACGCCTATGAACCATCAAAATGCTGCCGACAAGATATTCCTTGTGTCGAGTTTCTGGACCCAGAATGCTTAATAAATAACGGAGATTGTTTAAAACAAAGAGAAGAACAATTTAAACAGGCTCAAGGTTTATTCAATGCAACTTTATTTGGCCCATACTATAAATTGTTATTCAGTGAAAAGGAAGTAAGTGACGTTGCTTTGCAGATAGAAGAAAATCGACTTCGTAGACAGCTCGCTTTGCAGAATATGCAACTCATTAAAGCACGAGTGAATCAACTTCTTGCCTTGAAAAATACAAGTAGGAGTGTATTCGAAAAGATGAAAAATATACCTGAAGTCGAATTAGGCTTTAAAATCAAGAAAATTGCCCAGAATTCGTTTGTGGGTCGTCCGTTTAGAGTAACAGATCTGTCCTTCAAGACTGTGTCTTCTACCTTGTCTCAAACAAGACTGCCTTTCCAGGCAAGAATTCAAACCCAGAGTGGAAAAGATGTAGCTTTAGATTTCATTATCGACTTTGAAAACATGAATTCATCTTTAACCCAAGCCATAGAAAAGACTCTTAGCCTCTTTAGCTCTTCACACAGTAGACAAAGAAGAGCAGTTGAGCCAAATAAAAGTAGAAATGAAACTCCAACGATTTCCAACTGCTTCTTAGTCAAAAATGCAAGTATGTACTTCTCAGATATTCTCAATTCGCTTCGCTTGGCGGTAGAGTCGCACAGCGAACAGAAAAGAAAAATGTCGGACGAACTTAATAATCTCGATACTGCTGTTTCTGTAATGGAAAGAAACTTTCCTGAAAATAGTTCCACTAAAGGATACGTTCACGTCCTATCAAAGTACAAAAATGAAAGACAAATACAAACCGAGATGGCGTCTTGGAACGAGACCGTGGTCGCTTGGAAAAACTTCGTTGAAAATGTGACTGAAATGAGACAGTTTCCAAACTGTTCTGGATCGCTCGACTGCGTTGAAGAATTAAACGAGAGGCTTGCGTATAATTACGCGTCATTGGGGAACAAAAGCAATGTTCTTACGATGGTTTCCATGCTAGATGAGTTAACTGCTGGTTTGAAAGAGCTCTTAAGTAACGATGTTCCAGAAGAAAGAATCAGGACTCTGCTTCAACAGCTTTTTGTTCTTCTTAACAGCACTAAAGATCAGAACCTTCTCTGTGGCGATGAACCACAAATGCTGACAACAGCTAGCAAAGAGGTGAAACTCCTCAATGGTGAAAGTATAACTCTACACTGTAATGCCTCGAGTAAGTCGAAAATCAAATACTACTGGAGAAGAGATGAAAAATTATTTCAGTCGTACAAAAATGGCACTTTGGTTTTAAAGAATGTCCAGGAAGCTGATCAGGGCTTATATCGATGTGAAGCCAGAAATATCAAAGGAAGTGGGTTTTCAGGAACAACCAAAATTATAATTGAGGTTAAACCACTGGTACTAGAACATCCAGAGTCGGTGCAATTTCCGTTGAATAAAGATCTACGCGTTTCGTTCTCATGTGTCGGTACAGGTAAACCACTGCCCACGATAAAATGGCTGTACAAACCTCCTTCATCTAACTTCTCAATCGTCTTACATAACGAGAACAGTAACATCTTAAGCATAACTCCAGACAGTGTGGACAAGAGTGGGTACTATTATTGTGAAGTTTCCAATGCAAGAGGAGTTGCGGCCAGTCGCGAAGCAAGGCTTGATGTATTGAGTGTTACACTGGCAAACCCTAAAACTGCCTTCGTATTCAATGCTACTAAGTATTGCAAGGCCAATCCATGTCAAGACAATCGACCCATTCCCTCTCATCTGGACACAACTCTGAAAAACAACATCATGACGATGGTCTCCAAGTCTCTGAGCGTTTCAAAGGGAAGCATCTCTAGGTTGAGATATTGGCGAAGAACCGCGAAACTTGGGCAAATTGCAATGTATGTTTCATCTCCTTTGAAAGGCAACTCTGAAAAGGTTTTTTCTATTGACCAAATGGCGAAAAATTTCTCAGAGGCAAGAATGGATCTAATCGGACATTTTAAACGACTTCTACACGCTGTGAACACGACCATCTTAATGTCTGACAATGCTTCTGCCCCGTTGATTGGTATAGTTGGTACTCTTGGATATTTGAATGTTAACCCTGACTGCCCTTCCGGTCAGTGGCTTCATGAAGACGGATATTACTGTGGTAAGTTGATAAAATGTTAGATTTGATGGTCCATACATAAATTTCCAGTCATCACCCCGACTAGCATCATTAGCATTATCATACCACAAACTGACATTATCACAACCATGCATCTATCATATCACCAATACCATAATGATACAATAATATGGAATACATGTTTTTTTATCTAATTGTTTATACTTAAATAGATTTATTTGGGTAGTGGTCCTAACTAATACCCACAAAAGATAACATGGTGTTAGGACAATTATCTAAACAATATTTTTTAACGGAGAGAAGAACGAGTAACAGTAACAATATTTGTTAACGCAGAGAAGACCGAGTAACAGTAACAATATTTGTTAACGCAGAAATGAACGAGTAAGAGTAACAATGTCTTATTTAAGGCAGAGAAGAACGAGTAATTATTATTATTATCACATCTGAGTCTTACAAACTAGATCATGACTATGTTAGTTTCCATCACCATATCCACCACCACTGCATGGCATCATCATCATCAATTATCTTTATTGTCATATGACTAAAGGAATGAATGACACCATTATTTAGGTTTAACCCTTCAGGTTAATAAAACTTGTTATCAATGGGAACCCTGGATTGCGTTAGCTTTTCATCACGATCTCCACCACACTTGTCATCATCATCATCATCATCACCATCACTAACAACACCTCCATCATTACTTTTCCAGTGCAATGTCCACCAGGATCATACAAGCTGGGACCGGAAGGCCGTTGTATAAGTTGTCAAGTTGGTACTTATCAGTCCCAACCAGGACAATCAGACTGCTTGCCTTGTGGTCCTCACGAAACGACTCTACGAGAAGGAACTATTCATGCTCAAGGATGCATCAAGAAAGGTATATGATATATGGCCTGTTTTATTGATTCGCAAAATAACGTTTGAAAGCATATGATCTATATGTAATACACACAATATTCGCGTCCGATCTGTATGGAATATACAATGTCAAGCCGAAGGCGAGACACTTTATATTCCGGATATTCTATATTACTTATGAAATGTCAAGATTAATTCTGCTATTCTAGATTAATATTTTTGAAATTGGATTTAAGCTAATCTTTATGCAAATCAGGACAATTTCTGTATCAGATATACAGATGCCTTCACTGTAGTGGTTTTCTATTGTTCTGGGTTCATTAATTATTCATGAATTTAACAATACGTTTTAAATTGGTACTATTTACTCTTTTTCATGGTCATGGCATAATATATGGCATCAGGGATCTGCACTTATGTTTTGATTAGTAATTCTTATTTGATCTTTAAATGGAATCGGGATCATTGTTACTGGTACCATTAAATTATTTGGTCAGACAATGGGAATCAAAATCAAAAGAAAATTTGAGATCAGGGATCAAAATATTGTTAAAAATGAGTTCATGTCTAATAAAAGCATACCATGTCCGTCACGACCTTGGGTGATTTTTATAATTAAAACGCCCGCCTGGGCAGCATCGATCTATCAAACCAATATAATGCGAGAAGATTAAGTGTTGGTAATTCTTAAGCATGTTTGTTTTTCTAGCTATTTGTCCACCAGGCTCATTTGCTTCAAGGATAAACAAGTGTGACAAATGCCCAGTTAGGACATACCAACCTCTTGCTGGTCAGACGTCATGTCTTCCTTGCCCATCGGGAAATAGACTAGAAACAGGACAGAAAATCTGCAGAAAAGGTAAACAACAGTTGTGTAACACTGGGAATACCCAATACTCAACTAGGGAAAATGTATGAAATTGAAATTCGACAGAGTTTATTTTCAGTCGTACAGAAATCATGGGCAGTGGAGTGGTGAGATATTGAGCTACAATCTTGGACATAAATAGTTGAGACATCTGACCCTCCCTCCCCCTCCCTCGATCAATGTTGTTATTCATGTGAGAGAAACACCTTCAGGGAACACAACATTGCTTTTGGGGGGGAGGGGGATAATTGAAAGACCGTAAAAGTGATGTATTACAGCAAACATACTCAAGAAATGTGTAAGCGTGCTCAGAGTCTCAACATTTATGTCCAAGATTGTAGTCTCTCGTCTCTAGCTGCTGTGATCCCATTTCAAACAATAATATGTGAGTGGGCGATATGTGAGCATTTGTGTCAATTCAATAGTATTCAGACAAATGCCTCACTTGTATGATGATTGAAACAAATAGTTTTGTATTGCAAGCTCTGCTATAATATCTCCTATTGATCTTGACCGCAGTAATTTGCTGCTTTTAATACATTTTCAGAGCCCGGGGTTCCTGAAAACGTTTTAGTTAACGTGGCTTCTAGTACAGCAGTCGTGTTTCACTGGAGAAAACCATCACAAACACGTGAAGCTGTCCACTACGAGCTTGAATATGGCTACCCAGGTTCTTCACCGTTAAGGACGGTGAAGATCAAAGTACCGAAAGATGCTGGTTCGTTTGTTATGTATGGGGTTCGTGGACTTGAAAAATACACCATGTATAGCGCTAGGGTTTATGCAGTGTTGAGAGGCCAACGTGGAAAACCTGCTGCTGTCTCGTTTAGGACCAATGAAGATGGTAAAGAACTAGTAATTTTATCAGTATATAATTAGCTTTTTGCTTGTTAGAGTCAGCACGCCAAAACTCCAATACGTAAGGCTGATTTTAATTCGATGCCGGAATTAATATACAGTGTTACCCCTCTATTCCGGACAGTACTCGGACCAAAGAAAATGTCCAGTTTGAAGGGAGTTCCTGTTTACTGCGGTTAATTTTATGAGGTATTGGAAAAGTTTATATCAAAGTTGTTCGGTTTAAAGAGAATTTCGGTATATTGAGGGGTTTCATTGTCATACAATAAAATAAATACATTTTTGGACTTATTTTATTCTTAGCTGCGTTTATAAGGCGTCCTTGCATATAGAAATATTCTGTCAAAACTCAAATACGGAAGGCTGATTTGTATTCGATGTTTCAATTTCTGTAAAGTAAAGCTCCCTTGCCCAGGAACGCTCGCTCTAGTGTCATAGTTTTTTGCATACAGCTGATAACCACATTCTATGTTTCAGAGGCTTTGGTTGCAGTATATATGTTTAGGATACTTTTATGATTAGGATACTTTTATTTACTGGGTTTATCAGTTTTGAGTGCCTAGAGGCTAAATTAATTAAAAGTTGTCCCGTTAGCCTTTAGAACAATGATAAGCCGTGACATTAGGTCTTCAGAACAATCTCACTTACTTGTGTTGGTTTACTTGTAGTTCCGGAACGCCCACCTACCATAACGTCTGTAAAAGCCATTAGTACAGAGGCTATTGAAGTCAAATGGAAAGAACTCCCAGTCAAGGAGAGAAACGGAATCATTGTCCGTTACACCGTATTGGTTATGGAGAATGCTTCTCCACAATACATCACAAAGCAAGTCGATGGTCAACAACGTTCTGCTGTCATAACGGAGCTAAAGCAGCATACTATCTACTGTGTGAGAGTCATCGCATCAACAGCTGTAGGTCTGTCTCATAACTGGAAGAGTAGCCCGTGCTCGTGGGTCACAACCAAGAAAATATCCATGTGAATTGGCAATTGTAATACTTGTTTTTCTTTCTTTTTTGTTTTGTTTTGTTTGGTCAACAAGTGCTCAGTATAGGCTGTCGCTTTTCAGAAAGCTCCCTCCTTGCAGTTCTATTGTGTCAGGACCAAGAAAATTTCCTTGTGAAATGGTCATTTAAGAATAATGTTTTCGGTGAACTAATTTCAATCGTGGACGACAAACTACTATAGGACACAAGACTCGAGAAAGCTTGAAGCTGGAAAAAGGGTCCTTCAACGCGCTTACACATGCAAATAATATTTGCGCATCGATTATTTTGTTTGATTACTTTTATTTTCTCTCCATTGATCCTTGCGCGTACTATCCCAGAAATTGTTGAAAGGCATGGCGTTTCGAGATCGTGTTCCAGAAGAAAGCTCCCTTGCATGTAAAGTAAAGTTTTTTTTTCCCTAAAATGTCTTTTGATTCTAAATAAAACATACTAAATTGAATAAAATGAATAAAATGATTGTTCTTTACTATTATTTATCGATACTTTTATTCTGTTTTTCTTATTCTTCGTTAAGGTTGAATAAAAGTATTCTACAATTTGTTAAACTAAAAATCAATTTGTTATGTAAAAATATGAGTTTTTTATATTATTCACAGTTGTAAAATATATTTCTGATTTGGACACTGTCCAAATTGCAAATGCATTTCACAACTGTTTCTATGGAAACACTGACGCAGCCCACAATAGTACTTTAAGCATAGTTTCCACATAATCGTTCACGATCGCCGGATCGCTGAAAATAATCGTCAGCGATTACATGGAAACAATTTTCAGCCATCGAAACACATGGAAACAATTGACAGCGATCGTGAGCATCCTCGCATCAGTAATTTCAGCGAACCGCGATCGTGAGCGATTATACGTACACTATGTTTTACTAGTGTTTATCATAGAGTGAAAAAAACTAAAAACGTACAACATAGATATCACTAAACAGTGTTAATTTGTTGTAATTCTATTGTTTTCTAAAATAGGAATGGCTATTGCACACATTTAATGTTTGTACTTTATATTCGTCACAGTTATAATAAAGATAAATTGCACACCGTAAAAGGATCAAGGATAAAACAATAGAATTAGCATAAAATAGCACTATTTAGTGGTATTTATGTTGCACACTTTTAGTGCGTGCACTCTATTTACTACTAAAATAGTCACAACTGTTGTACACATTTAGAGTGCACGCACTAAAGGTGTGCAACATAAATACCACTAAATAGTGCTATTTTATGCTAATTGTATTGTTTTCTTTTGTTTAATTAGTGCTATTTACTACTACATAGTGACAACTGTTGCACACATTTAGTGTTTGCACTCTAGTGCGTGCACTCTATTTATTACTAAAATAGTGACAACTGTTGCACACATTTAGTGTTTGCACTCTAGTGCGTGCACTCTATTTATTACTAAAATAGTGACAACTGTTGCACACGTTTAGTGTTTTCACTTTACTATATCAGTCACAGCTTATTCTTTTTGCTTTGCTTTTCGTTCAGTACGTCCTTACCAGTTCGTTTTGGCTCACTACTAGTAATTCTCGACGGTCATCTAAAAATCATTTTTGATAGTAAGGGGCTTCCATTACTCTTGTGGCAGCGGAACGCCGTACTTGAACTAAGGGCCTGTTCATACTAAATAGGGTTCTCCTTGGCAAAAAACTATGCCCTACGTGGTGGGGGCTGGGCATTGGAATTGCCTTAATTCACTATGACGTCATGTCAAAACAATCTTCAAAAAAATCTATTGTTTAAACACAAGGAATCATGGTCGTAGAAGGGGGTCGAATAAACACAAATTCGCCCTGAACATTATTTGGCAAATAAAAACATAATATTACATTCCAAAACTGGGCTATTATGGATTAAACTGTTTCGATGACAGCAATTTTTTAAAGTTTTCTATTGAGTTTGGCGCAAGAGAAAATGAGAGAAGAAAACCATCCCCGAACACTATCAGGAACCCCGCTATTTTTACAAACCTGTCATCAATCCCGCACAACCAATATTAGTCAGTCGCTGGAAATGGCGGCAAAGGTCCCACGTCGGTTGTTGGAGTCAAGCATAAAAACGTACTAAAAAGAAGAATTTCTCACAGAATAGAGACCGAAGAGAAAGAAACTCTTCCTAAGCACTTTCCGCCATTTTGATCCTAGAAGGACGCGAAGGAAGTAGCTATGCGACCTAGCCACCTCTATATTGACTAATCACTCGGGAATAATCAATCGACTAAACGAGGCTTATGATATGTGCAAAGCCCAGTATGGGGAACTGTTCTCTTAGCTCATTTTCTTTTGGTTTGGTGATTTTATCCTCCACGTACATAAGAGGTGACGTCATAGTGAACGACGACTTGTTTGTACCCTAGAAGAACACTAACTCACATGAAAAGGTCCGTAAGAAGCCAGTGAAAGACTCGTTTGTAATCCGTTATATTATTTTAGCGTTCTTTAAAACGCTTTATATAGATGAGGCGATTATGTATATTTATGAAAATCGCTTATTCTAGTGCATGTTTCGTTTAAAAGCCAACTCCTTGAAGTCCACGGCATAAAAGCGAGAATTCTTTAACTGCTTCTTTGAGTCTCCTGCGATGGGCTCGTCCCCTGAAACAAACAACACAGAATGGGACTTTTTCCAATGTACTATTGAGCCCAAAACTCATTTATTTGCTTCTAAGCTCCGAATATTCCATTTTTCCATTGAAAGGTTTTATGAAATAGAATTAAACTTTTAAAAGCTTTTAAGTTAAAGGCACACAATATGTATGCAGGAACAAACCTTGTGAACTGTGGATTCTACTTTGGTGATTTTCCAAGGCCACAAATCTCGGGAAAAAATCAATGAAAACCTCCAGAGGTTGAAGTGGACAACTTTATCTAACTGGCAGCCATTTTGAATTTTGTTTAGAAGAACAGGGAACCCCAAAAAAGGAAAATTACACAGGAACCCCCACGAACGAGAGTTGTTTGATATAAAATCTAGCTTTGAGTACCAAATATGGTATCAAGTATATGCTAATCAGTTTGAATATTCCGGAGCATAGTACAGAAGTTGGGTCATGGCTGCACTATTGCTAATAAATTTGAAAACACAACTTTTATTCTGAAACAATGGCAAACATTCATTAAACAATATAAGTTGTACATTTTTTCCGGATTCATGCAGATAAGTGTATAAAGCGATAAATTACCAGGTATAGAGCATGTTTTGACAATGACAACGTCTTGAAATTATATATTGACAACTACTTTAAATACCTTAAAAGAGAGCTGGTAAACTGCTGTTTTTGTTCGTTCGTTATGAAAGCTGAAGGAAAGCCTTGCACTTGCAGAACAGCCTAGAAAATATCACAGATAAACTATGATTACACAATGATTAGTACTGGAGATACGAAAAGGCAGACAGAGAGACAGACGGAAAATAGACAGATAGACAGACAGACAGACAGAAACAGACAGATAGACAGGCAGTACGTACCTGAAGCCATTTCGACAAGTTTTCTATACATCTTTTATTAAGGCTGAACAAAATCTCAGCCAAGTAATCATTGAGATGGGCATGACGGGATACTCCTCCACCTATCGCCTAGCAACAAACAAACAAATACTAGTAAACAACCAGAAAAAACAACTGAACAAAAATCCCACACAAACACACCCCCCAAAAAAAGAAAAAAACACAAGAAAAGGTTGTTATAGCTCAGTCATAGCACCAATGTAAGCAAGCTGATCCGAATAACAACAAAAAACACGCCTCCACGTACAAGAAGCCTCGAAAGAGCTTTGGCTTTACCGCCTCTAATCGATTGCAAGTTTGGTCGAGTTGCGCAAAAAAAGTGAAACTGTTACAGCTTGTCTAATATAAAGATTGACGTTTTTCGTAGTATGCTTTTCGTCGCGATCAGAATCGCAGCGGTAGTAACGTCATAATGTTTTTCATTATACGAGGTCATTTTCTGAATGGAATCCCGAGTAAAAGTTACATCATCATCATCACCAAACTCATCATCACCATCACACCTACCATTAAGACCTGCTGTACTAGATGTTGGCCATAGTTATTCAGTATTTGCCTCGTCTTCTCGTGAGTTTCATAGGTTCCTATAAATGTTACCTACAAAATTCAAATACTTGGTCATTCATTTCATTTGTTGATCCGTTTATTTTTTTATTCACTTATTCGTTTCTATTTATTTATTTACTCATGAACACGTTTTTTTAAATAAATTAAAAAAAAAAATCAATTAAAAATTTCTCAATTATTCATTCATGTATTCGTTTACTCATCCAAGGCGAATCCCCCATCCATCCATTCATTTATTAATTCATTCATTTATTCATTCACCCATTTATTCATTCATTCATTTACCCATCCATTCATTCATTCACCCATCCTTTCATCCAGTCATTCATTACAAGAAATGTCTTACCATTAGATGACATGCTGCTCGTACAGTGTGTGTTTCATTCACATTGATCGCAGACAAACCTAAAAGTACAGGAAAAAGGTGTATTTCAAAAGCGGAGAAATTGTCGATAGGCGATAGCCTTTTTTAAGACTTTTTATTCATTCACACACATTTACATTTTGCACATATTTTAGAAAGGAAAGGTACAAATATACAATTAGGATCATAAAAAAATAAATTATACAAAAAAAGCAATTAATGAAATGGTGTACGTGGCTGTCGAAATGGTGAAACCTTCAAAGTGGACAGCCACATCATAATATATATTAATAATATAATATATGGCAAATCCATTTGAAGGATTTAAAATTCATATAATTATGAAAACAGGAAAAGTAAACCAGATATCGCACAATGCGCATGTTAGGTACCTGCCTGAACGTCATTTCCGTCATTCGGACTACCATGTAAAAATACAAAAAAATTGCTAACTTTCGCATCGAATAACTTGGTGGTATTAAATCAAATACCCTTAAGATATACCTCATTTGAAAGCTGACAGTGAGTAGAATTAACTACATAGATTTCATTCAAATGGTTATAACCACTTTAAGCAAAAAGCTTGATATGTTGGAGGAAGTTGTATGTCCTGAAACATTGGCTCGACTTTTTCGTGATTTAATTCCCAAAGAAATGGTTGTAAACTTGACTTACCACACTGATAGATATGCTCTGGCATCCCTTCACATTCAAACACCAACTCTGTGTTAGTTTTTATTGCCTGTTAACCAATGCAAGACAATTACATCTTTTGCTGTTCATTAACGACACTGAAACATTCACTCAAGAGAAAGATGATTACCATTAACGCGATGAGGCATTCAATAATGTGAACACTCAGTGAATAAGAATGGTTCCTTAGAAATAAATTGTTTGCAAACATTGTTTTCGCTGTTATTGAGCGTTTGTTCAAGTTACTGAATGTTTCTTCGCGCTAATGGTAATGCTCTTATGCTCGAATGAATGTTTCAGTGCGGTTAATGAACAGTAAAAGATGTATTACCGCAAATAACAATAGAATGATCGAATGATCAGTGACATGTTTCTCATTACATCATCATGAAGTCTCTTGAAGCTCATCGGTGATTGGCTCAACAAACAATAGCCTTTGGACGTGTGTTTTCAAAACGACCAATGAAAACATCGAATCATATTGTTCTCTACGGCCAATCGAAAAAGCAATTCAAAACATATTTGGTACTTCTACAGCCTACGTTCCTAAGTCGGACTCAGTCGTTCTCTGCAAGCCCTTTTCGTCGCTCCCTAAGTCCTACTAGTTGAGTGAACTACAGTGCACGCAATAAAAGTGTAAAACATAAATACCACTAAATAATGCTATTTTATGCTAATTCTAGTGTTTTCTTTTGTTCAATTAGTGTTATTTATCACTAAATAGTGACAACTACTGCACACTTTTAGTGCGTCCACTCTACCAAAAAAGAGCACAAACAGGGCTTAAACGATTCAGATACCGAGCATGAGTCCCATGGTGATCTATGGTATACTACATATACTCACTCTTTGTACAAACGACATATAAGATTGAAGTATATCGGGATGTTCTTGTAAATCTACAGGAAAAAATAATATCGTATGATTTTGGCTACGTCCACACTAACCCGGATTAATTTAAAAACGCAACGTTATTTATCCGGTTAGGCCTTCCATCCTAAAATAAACGAATTGGCCATTTATTAGTTGCGCAAGAGACTGGGAGACTGGGTAGGACGTATTGAATTATTTCATGCTAATAAACCTGAAGCATGATGACGTTTTACCCCCGTGTCTAGACCAGAATCCTTTTCACATTGCTTTTGTTCACTAATTATGACTATTGTTTCTGTATTCTCGAGGGAATATAAAATTTGAATATGAAAGGATTTTAAAAACTATTATGGTATAGAGACGGGGGAAAAAACGTCATCACACTTCAGGGCTAGTCTATTGTTTAATAAGTAATTTTTGTCACGGTATCGGAACAAAAGTTGCGTTTTCAAATTTATCCGGCTTAGTGTAGTCAAAGTCTTTGTTGAACAGTGGTAGAGCAGGGTCCTGAAGGGGGGGTCCCAATCCCGGTTCCCGGTCGTTTTTTTGGTCAACATCCCGGTCCCGGTATGCTAGTGCAGTATGAGACCGCTGAACGTAAATTCGCAGGTTCATGGGACCAAAATGCCCTAAACTTACGGATTAGGGACCTCTTTGATTATGGGCCTTGTTATAACTGTCAACATGTTAAAAATAACATAAAGTACTTCAATTCTTTCATGACTTTTACTCTTTTTTATTATCACTTCTGATAAAGACACTTCAAACAGGAGAGATTTGAGACATGTTGAGAAAATCCCGTTCCCATTGAGGCATATTGAATCCCGTTCCCGGCGACCCAAATCCCGTTTTCCCGGCCTAAAATAGGGCCAATCCCGGCTCCCGTTTTACCCCTTCAGGACCCTGGTAGAGAGATCCGTGATTGATCGTCACGGTGTTGAAGAAAGGTTTGATAAGTTTTCCATTTCATGCATTGTATGAAAGTATATTGTACATCAAACTGCCTGAATGGTAAGAATCTATAATATGAGATATGCCACTAACTTGATAAATGAACAAATAATAGTTTTGATCTAGAAAATGTAATGTAATGTAATGTAATGTATTGTAATGTAACGTAACGTAACGTAATGTAATGTAGAATACATCGCCTAAGTTAATTTTCTAATAAGGATTGACTTACTACATTGAGGATTTTGTAATACCATGGTTGATAATCTTTGAAAGGTCAAAGCTATTGTGTGAATATGTTGTTTTTCTGCGCCATACATGCCAACAAACTGCAATAGCATATAAAGCAATGTTACAAAAAACACTATTGTATTTGCTATGGCTTTGCAAACATACTATTTATTTTGCTTGATAATTTATAATCATCGCAAACAATAAGTAAGGGCAATGACGACGACAACGACGATGACAATGAAGACAACAATGGTGATGATTAAAATGATGACAATGGTGATGACGACAATGATGACAATGGTGATGATGATAATGATGACAATGGTGATGACGACAATGATGACAATGGTGATGATGATAATGATGACAATGGTGATGATGATACTGATGACAATTTTCTAATGAAAATGATGTCAGAGATGACGGAAACGATGATGGTGACAATGTTGATAATGATGAGATGTCGAAAACGATGGTGATGACAATGATGATGATGACAATGATGATGATGACAATGATGATGATGACAATGTTAATGATGATGATGGTGATGATGATGATTGTAGTGGTAGTGGTGGTGACAGTGATGAAGTGGCTGTAAGAACTTTGCATGAGACTGTTTCACAAGACCAAATGGGACGAGATGATTACGATGACATTACTGATGTTGCTGATGATGACATCAACATCTCTCACTAACCATTGTGGCCGTGTCCAGCAAACAGCTTTGTGGTATTGAAGTAAAACAGTCCAATATCAACTGTGCTATTTCAGGCACTAGACTGTCCATGTGATCTCGGACTGTATCGATGGCACGCTCCAGACACAGACAAACATCCTGAAGAACAAATAGATATGAATAAACTTAATATTCACAGGAAAAAGTCCCTGATTCCCACAATGGGTTTATTTTGGGTTATCATTGGGAAAGTGCTTCCAAACTCAACATTGGGTTCAAATTTACCCAAATTTCTCCTAATAAATGGAAAAATTTCCCAAGCAATTCCTATCTTTGGACACTTTGGGAATTCAATAGGCGATTTTCATTATGTCGCCATTTTACTACCAAGACCAGCATTCTTTGCAAATTTTCTTTTATATTCAAATTTTAAGTAAAACAATTTGCACTAATTGCGATACAAAAGAGAGTCGTCAAAGAATTCTAGTATTGGTAGTATATGACGCCATAATGTAAGTCGCCTATTTTTTTCCAGTGATTGGTACAATAGTTCCAGTTCACAAACACAACAGTAGAGAGTTTAAGCAGCGCGACGATAACGCTAACGGCGACGCCGCAAAACGGAATAGAATGACTTGCACGCGCAGCAATGGCGCGTACTTAAAATCAGTTAAGCAGATCCGTAACGCCAGATTTAAGACGTGAAATGTTAGTTTTTCATTTGTGAAAGAAAAAAATGCGTTTACAATCCTTTTTACGTATATATTTTCACTTAAATCAGTTAGAAATCATCTATTAATCAGTCACTGGGAAGAAGTAATCAGACGATGAAGAGTAGTGAGAAATTACCGAGTGACACAAAAAACTAATGCGAAAAAAAACCTACGACCGCAAAAATAACTTTCTTGCTGAGTTCCGTCGATTGTAAGAATCTAACTAACGTTTCCTATAGTCAATAAGTCTACTAGCTTGCATATTTTTATAGCAAGAAAGCCAAAAACAACAAAATTTACTCGCGTTGTAATCCGACGCCAAAATCGCTTTTCTCGCGTTCAAGAGCCGTCACGTCCGACTTGAGCATGCGCACTACACTTTATGGGTTTACCCAGCAGTTTCTCGCGCTATCTCCCGTCGCCGTCGGTGTCAGCGTCGCGCTGCTTAAACTCTCTAGTATCTTTGCACTCCCTCACATTGCTCTTAAAAGGTTCGAGTGCTAGAACATTTAACCTGAATCATATTTAATCAATGGTAAACAAGTGCAATGTAAAGGCATTAAACCATGTGGGATTGGCTTGTGGAAAATATAGATTGAGCGTGTGCAGTAGATACGTTGTGAAATTTTTTGATAACATACGTCACTTCCAAAATGGTTTTGGCGCGAAAATGTTTGGTGTACGCGCGCGTTTCATTGATAGTTTCAATATTTTGAATAAATTTTAACTGACAATCCGGTTTCAAACCAGTTAATAACCAGTATGGAATGCGGGGTAATGATAAACAAGACCGATACTTCAAACATTTTTTTCTTAGTTTTACCAAAAACTAAGGAGGGTAATGAGCGTAAGCGGACTTTCTGGGCACAATGGTAATTAGCTGATACTTTCGAATACCCATGTCACCCTATTGTTGTAACAAAGCTATAATATTTTAACCTGTGTAATTTCATTGTCGCTTATCCATTGTCCTATTGATTTCAGGGACGGCATGATTTCTTTTAACACGATTGCAGACTGTGGATAGAACACATCAAGACACAAAGTAATTAAAGTCATTCAAAGAGCGCATGGGGACGGACCATTAGATATTTGAAAGGGGGGGGGGGGGGGGCAAATAAAAAAAAATTCGAGCAAAGCCTAAAACAGAGAAAAAAATACCGTACACGTTAGATGTGCAAATGAAAAATATCGAGCAGAGAGGAAGAAAATATGCTGCACAACTATCACATGGGAAAAAAATATCCTGCACAAAAACATTGCCCAACCCCCCAACCCCCTTCTCAAATATCTAATGGTCTGTACCTTACTACTAAATAGTTATAACCGTTGCACACATTTAGTGTTTGCACTCTATGTCTCCCATGTCCAAAGAAACTCTTCAACATGAAAATGAAGTTTGAAAACAACAAATGTGCCACCTAATTCAGATGGTTGTCTGGTTAACTGACTTACAGGGTGTCTCTGCTCTGCCGCTATGGAGCTTGGGTCCAAGCATTTAAACAGCACAGCAAACATTTTCAGATAAAACTGCAATCTTGGTTTGAGATCCTTACTAGGCTGCAACAAACAATAAAAACAATAGTTGGTGTACACATGTACCAAGATGCATCATTCTTAGGTCATTTCTGATAGGAATGAATTGTAATAATCACCATCATCATCATTATCATGACCTCAATAATCATCACTATGGTGTCCATCACCATCGCCACAATCATCATCACCATCACTATAGCAACCATCACCAACACTACCATCATCACCACCATCACTATAGAAACCATCACCAAGACTACCATGGTCGCCACCACCACCATCACCAGCAGTACCACCATTTCCTTTACAATTACCATAGCAACCATAACCATGACTACTATTGCATACCTGCTGTGCTATTGTCTGTGCTAATAATTGTATATATGGTCCTATTGCAGTCTGTAGTTTATCTATGATGACAGTGTGCGGCTGTACTGACAGTGCATACCCAATACACTCCATGCATCTTATTCTCTCTCTTTCCTAAACACATACACATCAAAACAAGCTCATAAGTAACCACTAGTGCAACGTGAATAGTAGAAAATAGTGTTAAACACAAACACATCACAACAAATTCATAAGTAACCACTACTAGAGTACAAACATTAAAAGTGTGTAATGTGAATAGTAGAAAATAGTGCTAAACACAAACACATTAACACAAATAAGTAACCACCACTAGGGTACAAACATTAAAAGTGTGCAATGTGAATAGTAGAAAATAGTGTTAAACACAAACACATCACAACAAATTCATAAGTAACCACTACTAGAGTACAAACATTAAAAGTGTGCAATGTGAATAGTACAAAATAGTACACAAACACATACAACTACTATCATGAGATAACATCCAATTTCAGGAGAGGTAAGGATCAAGGAATGTGTTCAGGGGGGTACATGTCATCATCAACAAGAATTTAGAAACCACACACAAATATTATAGATAAAAATGAATAATATTTAAAAAAAAACCATTGCTTGGCAACACATTTATTTTGTTGAATTACACACTTACTTTAATAATATTTCCAGCAAGAGCAGCCTACAACAAAATATAGAAATGTTGGTAAACAAGCAGACATTAGTTCTTTACTGTTGATTCATAAAAATGAGGGGATGATATTTAACAGTAAAAGCTATCCTATCATCATGTATGTTATTGTGTGTAATTAGTTTTGGATGGGAAGGATGGAAGGCAAGCTGGTAGCAATGGAAGAAAAAAAGGAGGAAAGGGAGGGAGGGAGGGAGGGAGGGAGGGAGGGAGGGAGGGAAGGACAGAAGGAAGTAAGGAACAAAAGAAGGAAGGAAACAAAGGAAGGAAGGAAGGAAGGAAGGAAGGAAGGAAAAAAGGAAGGAAGCAAGGAAGAAAGAATGATAAAAATATACAAAAAAATAAGTAAATAAGTCAGTCAGTCAGTCAGTAAGTAACCAACTAAGTAAGTAAGTAAGTGGGTAAGTAGAGTGAGTGAGTAAGTAAGTAAGGATGGGAAGCTTATAATCAACCAATTTGAAAAGTAGTGGTCCTTTATACCTGACAATGTGAGAGCACCTGCTGTACAATGTCCTGGTCTAGGTCATGTATACATTCCTCACATATCCCCCTTAGGGCCTGGGTAGATGATGAAGCCAAGTTGTCCTTTGTCAAACCACTAAATAAAACAGGTAAAACTGACCGTAACTGCTCTGTATGGCAATTCAGCCATTCTGAATATGAACCTATAAAAACACAAACAGTGATGTTAACTGTGAATACTTGAGCCACTCTAAATATGAAACTATAGCAACACAAACATTGATGTTAACTGTGAATACTTGAGCCACTCTAAATATGAAACTATATCAACACAAACATTGATGCTCATGACAAAGATGGTCTGACACTTGATAGTGACAGTGGTTGTAGCGATGGTGATGATGACAATGATGGTGATGTTTATTGCGATCAAAAATTAAGATAGTTGTGATGTTTATTTTGGTGGTGGCACTTATGATATTGATGATGATATGATGTAGTGTTGGTGATGATGGCAATGATGATAATGATAGTGTTGACAATGGGGATGATAGTGTTGACAATGATGATTGTATTGACAATGATGATGATAGTGTTGACAATGATGATTGTATTGACAATGATGATGATAATGTTGACAATGATGATGATGATGATAGTGTTGACAACGATGATGATAGTGTTGACAATGATGATGATAGTGTTGACAATGATGATGATAGTGTTGACAATGATGATGATAGTGTTGACAATGATGATGATAGTGTTGATGATGATGATAGTTTTGACAATGATGATAGTTTTGAAAATGATCCAAAATACCAAGTGATACCCACCAACCATGATCAGCGCTGTTTGAGAGACCTTAGGGTGCACTGGTAACCTTGGCAACAAAGATATAATAGCAGGCAAGAAGATATCTTCCTCTGGTTCAACATTCTCAGATACAGCTTGGATTAGATACAGTGTTGCTTCTATTGACTGCCATGATGCACTAGTGGTGCTTGAGAGTAGATTGGACAGAGTGGCATGAAGCTGTTGCAGTAGCAAAGCCCCAGTGACACAGTATATATACATCTACAAATTATATTATTGATCAATAAATGACTTGTTATATATGTCACAGTATATATACATCTACAAATTGATCAATAAATGACTTGTTATGTATGCCACAGTATATGTACATCTACAAATTGATCAATAAATGACTTGCAATAATATCACAATATATGTACATTTTGTTTTAATCTGTTTGTCTCCCCATCTGTCTGCCTGTTTGTCTGTCTGTCTGATTGCCTGCCTGTTTGTTTGTCTGTCTATCCACCTGTCTGTTTGTCTGTCTGTCTGATTGCCTGCCTGTTTGTTTGTCTGTCTGTCCACCTGTCTGTCTGTCTGTCTGCCTGTCTATGTGTAGCTATATACAAAGTACTTGCCATAGTATCAGAAACATCTTGTCTGTAGTGTTGAAATTGGTCTTTTTCCTCTAAAGACCAAAATTAGTAAACATAAATTAATTTGTAAACAAAAGATTGAATATATTTATCTGATATTTTGTGTACAGTGTATAAGGTGGAAGTTTGTTTACAATATTTAGCATAAAAATTGCAGACTGAACAAGAAATTTAAAACTAAAAAGACAATAGCTATATAAGTAATCTATGGACTTTTTTTTAGCTCCCACATATGAATGTTTCAAGATATTAGCTTTCAAATTTTCTGGGTGGCAATGAGCTCATACATTCCTTGTGAAATTAAGAGATTTCTAAACTTGCATAACACAAAAGCTAGTTTTATTATGTTTTTCAAATATTCAGAACAGTTTTGGTGTAAATGTGGCTCAAAAGTGAAAGTCCTATTCTAATGAAGCAAAAAGTAAACATTGACGTCATCAATACATTGGCCTATACAAAACTGCTAGGTTAAAAAAAAAAAGAAATACAGCAATGGAAATAAAGTTATTTACCTAAGCTAAAACCATTCCATTCACTGTCACTTGGATACTGAACTTTCTTGAGAAATATCTGATAGTGGAAACAATTATCAATGTCATCGTTATGACAACATGACTTAAACTATTTTAATGTAGAAAATTCCTGGTGTGTGTGGCCTGATCATACTAATTCACGCTAACTACTAACCCCTCATGATTGTAAGCAGCGTGGCTGCAGGATGCGCCTTAAATAGCAGTCTGTACAACAAGTCAATTGTAAAGCGCATTGAGACTTTGTGACTTTGCATCAGATAAGCACTTCGCATTATTATTATTATAATGTCATATCACCTACAACAGACTTGATTTGTACTCAAAGGTCTCAATAGCCAGGAAAACGTAACTTATAGGCACACAATCCAGATGAATCTTGATTGGTTAGTTTTCATTCAGGTGGTAATTAGAGCTTTGATTGACAGGAATAAAAACACTAAATCACGGTAACTGTTGATTTGTCCGAGTTTGCAGAAAACGAAAAAATTGCTGTACAAGCTCCATGACAGAAATATTTATTGCAACCATTTTCATAAAAGTGTGACATTGAATCTCAAAGTCTCATCTAGAAACTATAAATTTGGGGGATATCAATCAAAAAACCGACAAAGTGTTTACAGTCAAACAAACACAACAACCTCTGGCAGATAGCGAATTTTTCAATGTTTCGATACGAGACTTGTAGCTTTGAAGGTCACGCTTCAACAAAAATGTTTGCAAATCAAACATGACGATATACATGTAGCACCTAGTCAGTGGTGTCTAAATTGCATATCGGTGTGTGCATACCTGACATAAACTAATAAAGACAGGCTCGTATGTGGTTCTCAGGTGTAACTGTAAACCAGGTTCCTGAGAATAGATATCATCCTACAAAGATATGGGAATAAACAAATAAACAAACAAACAAAGAAACAAACAAACAAACAAACAAACAAAGAAACAAAAAAACAACAACAAAGAAACAAACATACGTACAAACAAACAAAAAACAAACTAACTAACCAACAATAAAAAAAAACATACATACAAACAAACAAACAAAACAAAACACACAAACAGAAAGATTAATTGATTGAATAAAAAAGTGAATGAATAAAAGAATGAATGAGTAGACGTGTGAATGAATGAATACAAGAGTGAACAAAAAAAACAAACAAAAAAAAAAAAACAGAATGAACAACCAAGTGAAAAACAAACAAAAAACAAATGGATAACTAGCTAATTTTGCTGTAAAACATGCTCACTTGTAAGGTGAACCAGAAATTCAGTGGGATTTCACTGCACTGTTCATCAACAGGATACCAACCAGGAGCATTTGTACATTCCTGCATGAGAAAACAATTACTACCATTTAACCGTCATACAGTTTGTTTACATCACACATCATACAGAGATATTCCTTTTCAGCATGTAGAGATCGGGTACAATTATTTTAATTAATAATCAATTTATTGTAATTTCGGCTATGATGCCAGTGCAGTTGGTCTTGTGGTGTAGTGGTTAACATATCAGACTAGAATACCGAAGATGTGGGCTTGATTGCCGCTAAGGGCATATGATGTTTTTTTCTCTTATTCTTTATACATGTTTGTATTGAACAAGAGTAAGATCTTAGGCGATATGTGTCTAAATAAAATATTGTATTGCATTGCATTGCATCATCATACAAATGATGCACTTGTCTGAATTCTTTTGAATTGACCCAAATGCTGCACTTGGATGATTTAAAAAACAAAAGAATTTTCCATGGCAGACGCAGATCTAATATCTGCGGTTATTTTCTGTAGGGGAGTTTGTTAATATTTTTGAGAAACAATAGGAGAGTATCTTTTAAGGGATAACAATGTAATACATTTCTTCTAGGACTTACAAGAATAGCTTGTACAATCTGCATCCCAGTCATGTGTCTCTCTGTTGTATCAGGGAATATCATCAATCTGGTGTGAGTCTCAGCAAATGATATGAAAAGACGACACAGACCACAAGCTATATCCTAAAATATTAAACATAAAATAAATGTAATGGACAACAAGCAAAGAGAGTAATGTAAAGAGAAATGATTTGGTAGATGACGAGAGTACTGGTTACCAGTGATTATGTAAAAGAGGAGTTGATTTCAGTAAACTTGTTGTGTTCTAAGTTCACGGTTATTAAGCATATTTTTTTCAAGATTAATCTGTATTAGAGACAAATGATTGAGGCATTAAAACTGAGCAAGGCTGACCACTGCATATTGTGTGTTGTTAGGTGTTATGACCTTAGCAGATCAGTTTGAGATTTTGTAGGCTCTTTCATGTTGACCAGTCTTTGCTTAAAGTTAGCATTCATTTAATCCACTGTATGAGGTTGAACACAGCTCACTTAAGGCCGGCACACACTAGGCGACAAGTCGCAGCGACTTGTCCCCACGATAGGTCGTAGCGACAATTTCCCCCTGTGTGTACTAGGTATTTTTGGCGGAAATTGTCGCAGCGACAAAATCAGATGTATTGGCGACAAATATTGAACCAATGCACACTGAGGCGACATGTCGTGAGGACAAGTCGCTGCGACTTGTCGCCTAGTGTGTACCAGCCTTTACAGCTCACTGTTTCAAATCCTGTTCATATTGCATAGATAACATTAAGGTTCCTACCATATCAGGTGTCTGTAGTGCTTGTTGTAACATGGGCAGCAGTTTGGCCAGGCTTGATGCAAACTTCCACACACAATTAGGATACCTAAGTATACATAAAGTAAAAATTGAGAATTTGAGCCTTTTTATTTTTAATTATGAACTTTATTATTTAGAGATTCGGCCATACAATTAATACTTGGCTGAAAAAAAACCCTGGCATAACAACACGACATTGTAAATTTCAACAAGACACCTAGTTATGTTTGTGCAAATTCATTTATGCTGGGATCCCGGTATGTTGCACGGTTGCGGGTCCGCACAATGAGGTACTTCCCGCACAATTCCGCACAATTGAGGAAATTTGCTCAAAACCCGCACAATTCAGAAAAATATGGCATAATTTATGCTCTTATCTTAATAAATGTCACTTTAAGAAGTTAATCTGGTGATTTCAGGTCCTTTTTTCTAACTTTTTCGTCAAAATTCCACTCACTCGAAGTGAAATTTTCAAAACTCGTATGTCAAAAACAAAATGGCGTCCGTTCAATTGAGAGAGACTGTGCTCTAATAAAAAAACGCAAGGCGTTCCAAACTTGTGTCATACGGGCTCTCGCGCTCTCGCGACTTTAGTACGAACGATAATCTAGCTCTGGATTCAAGATATAAACTTTGCAATTAGAGGTATACTTGATTAAACACTTATTCTCTGCCCAAGACTTTGCAGAAAGGCTAATTTTCTACAGAAATACGAAAAAAACGTTTTTGTAGTTAAATTATTATTGCGCAATCCCGCACATTTTACCGCACAATCGACAATTTTTTCCGCACAATTTGTCCTTGAATTCCCGCACAATTTGAAACATTTTCCCGCAACCTACCGGGATCCCAGTTTATGCTGGGATTGAATGCAGTAATAACCTTTTAACTTTGATTCACAACACTAAAACTGGAAAAGGCTACTAAGTTACAGTCTTCTTCAGAGTGTCAGTCACAGTTAAATCATGAATTTAAAAAAATGTTTTCTTCACTCCTGTGACTAAATTCAACAATAAAAATAGAAATTACAACTAAAAATCACCATTAGAGTGCAACATAAATACCACTAAATAGTGCTATTTTATGCTAATTCTATTGTTTTCTTTTGTTTAATTAGTGCTATTTACCACTGAATAGTGACAACAGTTGCACACTTTTAGTGTGTGCATATAATATTAATTCAATTCTTATAGCAAAATATCTTACTTGTGACTGGTAGGATGGCTAACTATCTCAATCAAGAGGTCAACAGCGCCATCAAACAGCTCATTATGGTGAGTTGCTTCAAAGATGACAGGAAGGAGTGGATCTACCTCCAGGATATTAATACCAAACTGCACCCAGCTAGTTAAGCATCTCAACGCCTGAAAATATCATAATTAAAGCTTTCTTTGAACCTTTCTAAAACCAGACAAATAAAAACTTCAGGAAAAAAATGTGCATTCCCAATTTTCCAAAGATGGGAATAGCATATTAAAATCTTCTCATAATATAATGGAGGAAATATGGGAAAATTTGAACCCAATGTTGGGTTTGATATAAATCCAAAATAAACCAATTGTGGGAATCGCCAAATTATTCCTGTGTGCACATTATTTTCCTTATAGTAAAGTACTGTATGTGCTAGTGATCAGCTGGAGTCTCTGCAAAGCCCATGAAAGCAGCTGACTTGTAAAATGCAGCAATTATTATTATTATAGATCATCAATGCCACCATTAACTTGGTATTAACATTGTCAAGTAAATGACCACCATTATCATCACCACCATCATCACCATCATCACCATCATCACCATCACCATTACCACCATCACCATTATCATCACCACCATTATTGTCACCATCATTATCATCATCACCATTATCATCACCACCATCACCATCACCCTCATTATCATCACCACCATTATTGTCATTACCATCATCATAACCATTATCGTCATTATCATCACCACCATTATCATCATGACCACCATTATCATCACCACCATAATTATCATTATCATCAACATAATTACATATCACTAGAATCATCTACCTGAAGTTTATCCAGTTCAGAAGCAGTAGGCGAGACAAGTTCATTTTGTGTGATCTGTAACACTACAAGAAATCAATAATTTTACTGCAATTATATACCCATAACTATACAACATTAATAATAATATTTAATAATAATTAAAGTGTGAACATGTACTCATAAATGACTTCATTGTTAGAATATTGATTTCATCACTTGAGTTCAATATTCATTATTGAAAATGACATCTGAAATTGAGTGCATAAATCAATTAATGTTCCTATTTAGTTAGATGACAAAGAAATTGATTATCAATAAGCATACCAATAATTTCTTACCATGAGGGACAATTTTCTGCATTTCACCCCTCAATGTCATTCTCCTTGTTGAAATATGTTCTGAAGACAGAAACTAAAAACACAGAAAACATTTTATCAGATTATCGTCATTATCGTCGCTTCCATCATCATCATCCTCACCATGGTCATCATCATCATCATCATCATCATCATATCAGCAAATTTATTAATAGTAACTGTCATCAGCCTTACTATAACATCAAATATTTTGTCAGTTTATTTGTCTTGTTTTTGTTTATGACTTCTCTTCAGTTTTTTGTTTCTCACTTAATTCTCATCAAGTATATACATAAATGTGTACAAACCTCTTCTGGTAAAACTGTCAACAGTTCTAACAAAGCATTATATCTTGCTCCACCCTAACAATAAAGATTATAATTAAAACACAATCAATATGTTTAAAGAACACATACCCAATAAAATGCTCAATCTGCAAGAAGGGATGATTGACAATCATATTTAAATATATACCTGTGTAGATGACTGCAATGTGGTAATGATCTCATCTGTAGCGTTTTCCCAATGGTCTGGTATAGTATGTAAAGTGTAAGAACCAAGCTAGAAAAAAACATCAAGGTATCTTTGTTTAAGTGTCCAACACATTTTTATATACATTATCATATGCCTCCAAAAAATGGAGAAAATCCTATTTACAAATTATTTGCAGTTGAAGACAACAAAATGCCATTAGATAATTTACTTCTTATTATTAAAAACAAAAAAACTAAATTAAAATGTTTTGACAATTGAATTGTTTATTTTTTCATACATTTACCATGAAATTTCATTAGATTAATTAGCATTCTGCATCCGGCATTTTGTTTCTTCCACATATCAATTTGAAATGACATTTTGAAAGTTAAATTTAACAAAAAGGAAAAAAATAATAAAAGATCCAAGTCAACCAAGTATATAATTGTTGTTATCACCACCACAAAATTAACAAATATCCTTGCCATTTATACCATGATCATCACCATGACAACCAAAATGTTATTTGCACTTACAGCAACACAGAGTCTTGTTAAAACAATCTTGGGTCCTTCAGAGAAAGCTAAAATATGCTTGAAAATCTCTGACTTTAGCGGCTCATACTGCTCTTCTGGTAGTTCTGACCTGGTCAAGATACATGATTGTATTGAAGGGTTTTAAATGAAAATGGCCTATGTGACGATTGCCACTAGTGTTCAAATTTTCAAGAAATCCCTCAAAAAAGACATCTAACAACTTGTTTTGGCATGAAAACATATACTATGCATAAATTCTGAATAATTTCTTTACAACAAGCTAGTTCTGTATTGAACTCATTAATAATTCATAAGGCAAAAACAATGAAAATCAGGACCCATGAAGGCATCTGTAAATTGGATAGATATTCATCCTGATTTGCTTAAGCTTTAATCTTTATTTTCTCAAAATCAAATGAACTAAAAATATATTTTCAATTTTCTTCCACAAAACACTTGTACTATGTTGGGAGTTTGATAAATGATATACATTATTCAAGTCTGATCTGCATGAGAAACACAATGGATGATTACTAATAACTTGCAAAATCAACTGTGTGCAAATATGTGTGTAAAATTGTTAATGTAGGGGTAGTGAGTGTGAAAGAAAGTCTCCCTAATTAGTATGCTAAATGCTACAATTACTTAGAGACTATAAAAAAGTTCATTATTATTATTATTATTACTTACCAGTACTTAGAAATCTTGAAATGCAACATTGATGCACCAAAGAACTGGATTTCCGCAGCCTGAAATCATGTTAAATATTTATTTACGAGATGAGTATGAGCCTTTTAGTTTTGGTTACCTTTTAACTGTTAATTTAATGTCTTAACTACTTGTCATTATGGGATTATTATATTCTAAAACACAAAGATATATAGAGTGCACTCACTAAATGTGTGCAACAGTTGTCACTATTTAGCAGTAAAAAGCACTAATTAAACAAAACAAAACAATAGAATTAGCATAAAATAGCACTATTTAGTGGTATTTATGTTGCACACTTTTAGTGTGTGCATTCCATACATCTATTACACCCTTTTTAGGGTTAGCCTGAGTAGTGAATAACTTGCTTTGGCATAGACTGAACTAAATACAAAGGTATACAAATGTGTATTGCGCATGATATCATAATATTTCAAATGATACATATTCAGTATTTTGATTTTTTGTATTCTATAGGTAATAAGCTTCAAGTTCAATTTGGAATTAATGAATTGCATGCCTTTGTTTTTCAAAGAGTTCCTGATTGCATGAGCCTGTAGAATTTGACTCTTTGAAAAATAAAAGAATGCAAATTAATTCCAAGAATGCAAATTAATTCCAAGCTGAACGAGACATCATCTTATCCCCTTTTAATAATGTAAACTTGCAAAAAAAAAAATCAATAATTTTCTTGATTTTTAAAAACCTTTGGTTGACTATTTGATTCAAACTTGAAAGAGCACAAGTTGACAATAAATAAAAAAGAAATAAAAAAAGATGATTATCTGCATGGGGGGAATTTTTTAGAAATACACCTAAAAGACATCTTTCAAAAGGGCAGGGCTTCACAAATTTTTCATCTCCAAAAGATACCCACCCATTACACCCCCCCCCTCCCCTGGGCATCTGTCCTTGCATTGCTAGTGAAAAACCAGGCTTAAATTATCCCACATTGAAAGTAAGTGCGACCCTGGTGATTACCTTGTCCTTGGCCATGAGTCCCCAGCAGAGTTGCCAGGCTTGTGGTGATTTCTGTGTGTGTAGCAGCCATTGGTGAGCTGTGTGTCTGTCCTCTGATCCCTTGTTATTGTATAATGTCAATAATGCCTGACATAAAAAAGACAAACATATAAATAATAAGCCCTAGTGGTTGTATAACTTCAATGATGCCTTACATAAAAAAGAAAAGCATCACACAACATACCAAAAGCAAAGAATTTAAGAAAAAAATTATGACCTTTCTTCTAAACAAAATAGTCAAAATATTCTATTTTTTGAACATGCTAGAATTACAATTGTCAACAAGTGTTTGATATATATTCAGGCATTCTTAAATTCTGAGTCCACCTGCTTTCTTTACTTGTGTGGATTGACCTAGAATTTTCACCATGTACATGAAGGGTAATTGATAGTTCTGTAGAAGGAGGTCTCATACCAATATGCCATTTAACGTCTAGAGGCCCCCTTGCCCTTTGTAGTTTTGTACTTTTTTGCTATATGAATTGTAACTTTTCTATTATTAGGCGAATAAATAAAAATAAAACATATGAGGCGTAAAAAGCCCTTGTGATTGTATTAATAATGCCAATAATGCCTGACATAAAAAGGATACACATAAAAAAAAGTATAGTCTTGTGTCTTCCACATATGTTTATTAGGTTGAACCGGGCTTTCAGACTACTGGTCCATCATCAGGGCAATACAAACTGAAACTAAACTACAGAGTTTTGCTAGCTTGTGCGTTATTTCGTATTTTAATTCTTGACATTTGTAAATAGATTTTAGTTTCAGTATGTAATGCCCTGATGATGGACCAGTAGTCTGAAAGCTCGGGTCAACCTATTAAACATATGTGGAAGAAACAAGACTGTTTTCTTTTATAATGATGCCCACATATAAATCAACTTTAAGATAAACATAAGACATGTAATAGGTCCTTACAGTGAGGACACTCAAATCTTGAACACTTCAGATATTGATCAAATAGGATCATTTGGTATTGACTGGTTGACATACTTTGCCAATCATACAGCAGCTCATTGATCCAGATCACTCAATGGGGATCAATAACCCAATGGTTCATAACCAATGACGCATTGGTGATCAACAAGGATCAATTTAGGATGATCAACTGCCAATCAACAAAAGGTCACATCAATTTTCCCAATGAATTGATCATCAGCTATCCAACGTTAATTGATTGGAGAACGACGGGAAATAATAGATAAAATCGGCACAATCGATTTGAAAGTTCAAGTTAACCATTTTTCGAAAATTAGTTTCGTTTACTATTCAACATTCTCTCATCATTCTCTCAAAAATTAATAACCAGCTTTAATCGAATGAATTTAATTATTTATTTAACAAATTAATAGCAACCTAGAATACAACCTATGAAGGCCGAATTGATATTTGAGTTGATTTTGCGCCATAACTTATTTGCTAAAACAAACCTGTTCACATTGGAATAGTAAACTCTGCAAGTCTTGATCATTCGCATCCATGATTCAGTCAATTTAAGTTCCATGTGTAGTATTCGATAGTGTAATTGTGGTTTTTCTCAACATGCTTTTAGAGAAGAAAGAAAGGAAGTTCTTAATCCTTCCACAAGGCCGCGGCCATTTTGAAAGGTTTACAATAACATGCGCATTGTTAGAGGGGGAAACTTCGCAGACAAGGGTATATGCGGGCTCATATAAAAAATTTCTGGTGCTTCTCTTTTTTTCCTTTTTTAAAAAATCTCGTTTATTATTGTTTGGTTTCTCTTCTTATTAATCTATTAATAGGTAACTAGGGTGTTTTTAATGAAACAGTAGTGGTGAAAACGTAAGTTATACACCGTGAAAAGAAGAGAGTACTTACTGACGTTTCGGACGTGACTGTCCCTAGTCGGTGTAAAGAGCAAGTACTCTTCTTTTTAGGGGCAGGTGTATAAGTTACATTTTAACCACTACTTATTCATTTATTAGTTTGTATTGGAGACCAGTTTTTCTCCTCCGCACAACCTCTAGCAGTGAGAGTAAATAGCAGTTGCGCACCTCGGCCGTACTTGTGTTCCTCGAGCGTAGGGCGAGACACAAAAGACCATACATCTTTATTTATTGGATTATTCATTTATTATTTATTATTATTTATTGTTATTTATATTTATTTATTGGTCTGTTTGTCTGTCTGTCTGTCTTTCTGTCTGTCGGTCTGTCGGTAATCACTCTAGCATCTTACTAGTTTTTTATCTCTTTGTCTGTCTGTCTGTTTCTTACTGTGCGTGCATGTTTGTTGCCTCAGTCGTGTTCTGGCCATGTACACTGTCTTCTAGGCTGATGATAGTTCGTGTTGCGATCGGCATCCCACAGCATGTGTCTCTCCAAACACGTGTAAAAACACGGATTACAAGATGTTTACAATCCCACATTGGCGTACTGCCATTGTTACTTGGTCAAGGTTCAAAAGATAATGATCTCTGATGTATTGCCAAGCATGAAACTTTTTCCAAAAAGTAGTATTATTCATTTAGTTCCTGCTACGGGTTTTGCGGATAGTTTCAAATTACTTAGTCAGACACTATTAAATACAGCGTGAATGTAGTTTTTTTTGTATTGTGCATAGTGTACATATGTTGATTAGTCAATGTTTTGAAACTGAATACTATTGTCCAGGAAATTGAGGACTTTGAACAAGGTCGTTTTACCTGGATGTTTTCCAAACACGCTTTATTTATTGACCAAGCTTACTTCATGTTTTGATGGTTATATCAGTGGTATTCTTTCAAATCGGAGTGAAATTAAACAACTCAATTTTGCAACTCAACCTGCTTTCACTGGATTCACGGGCAAAGTCCGGGTGCAAAGTACAACATTTTGTACATTTTTCGTACTTTTGATTCAGACGAAACCTCTCCTAACACTAAAATATTTTGTACCATCTGCTAGCCCACCAAACCATATATTTCAGAAATTGCTTTACATGTAGATGAACACAGAAAAATTGAGAAACGTGAATGGAATTACATTTTCCAGTTTCGCGAAAACAAATATGGGAATCAAATGTCAATGAGAGTGGCACTTGAAAATCTGGCGTGTGAGCAAACCTATTCATATGAAGGACGATGCACGACTCACTTGTTACAGTTTGATTTCATCAAGTCAAAGTCCCGCGTATGTTGGTTTGTTTGTTTTGCTCTACTTTGTTTTTGTTTGTTTGTTTGTGAGCAGTTTTTCTCCACTTGTACAATCTTGGACAGAACACTTTAGACAAAATGCAAATTTTTGTACGTTCTTGTGGTTGTTGCTGTCCCCTCCCACCATGCAGAACAATGTTGTTTTCGTCTAAAAATGACCGTTGGGATACCTGCATTCCGGGCAACAACATTGAGATGGGGGAGGGGTGGTCACGTGTCACAAAAAATGCGCATGACTATGTAAAATGCATTGAATAAAAATGCGTTTTTTGCGCACGCAGTATCAAGTCATGTTGTCCAATATTGTAGTAAAGTTACCATCTTACTATCAACACGTAAACATTAAAGCTTTAATTGGTTTCTATATGATCGTTATGATCGCCGGAAATATTGAGCAGTAGCAGTTTTTCCGTGTTTTTTTATTTCTAGAAAAAAAGCCATTTGCATAGTTGTTATTAGTTGTTATCAGTTCAAACCACAAACATTTATCACTTTTTATCTATGCACTTATTTGCTAATATTCGTGCCTCTCTCGCGGCAATTATCAATGTTGTAGGCACTGTGCGGTGACCTTTCGTGCAGCCTGACGGTGACTATCAGTTTTGTACAAATTTGCCAAATTCTCACTTTTTGGTATATTCTTGGAGTGAAAACCCACTGAAACTCATGATTTTTGTATCTTTTAGGATTGAAAAATTTGTGAAGCCACGTGTTTTTGAAAAACGCCCGGTATCTTTTAGGGGTATTTTTGAAAAATTCCGACGAGCATCCCCCCCCCCCCCCCGGGAACTGCAGCAACATTGCTCTTGGGGGATGGGTGGAGGTGTTGAAATGAAACAAGCATTGACCTCCAAAAAGAGGACAAGAAAAGTTGCGAAAGAAAATGAGAGATGAATGGTTTGCATGCCAAAACATTTCAAGCAATCGATGTTATTCGTTATTCTGGTGCAACAGCAACGACAACAACAAAAATAGTTTTTAACTCCGTGTAATTTACATCAAATTAAATTTGTGATTTGATCATTTCCTTGTTTTCCTTGCATTAAATGTTTATTTTTAGAGAATTGCTTTCTTTTGTTCGAGACTTTCAAAATATTTTGCTGACATTTTTTAAACTTCTTGTTGTTGAATACTCCATCAAATATAATTTCTTTATTTTTAAAAGAGACCACATTTATTTGATCGAAAAGTTGATGTTAACAACCATAAGACACCTCGGCCGTAGTAAGTTGTAAATCATGCATTTATCGATCTGTACGAACAATAACAATCAATAGGTGATCTGCATTATGGCTTCATTTTAATACAACTTCCAGCATTCTTTGCGAATTCTCTTTCATATTCAAATTTTTAATCATTTGTGCTAATTGCGCTACAAAAGAAAGTAAGCAAAGCATTCTGGTAGTTGTAGTATATGACGTTATAATGCAGATTGCCTATTCTAATAACATTATGATGATACAATCAAAACAATCCTAAACTTTTGTTTTATTTAAACGTATTTTTTTTTCAATATGTTTGCCCAAGAGCAGAGCTCATCTAGGGGCTTACATACTAATTACAAATTTACATAGATACAAAACGGAGAAGCAAGGCGAGGAAAAAAAATTAGGATAATATTACGACAAATATCTCCTAATACATGTAATACAATAAGTATATACGTTATGAATTAGAAAGTGTAATTATTATATTATAATATAATATATAATAAAGAAAATAACAAAAAATGTACTTTTGAACTGATATTACTGTCACATTTTTCTTGAAAACACTGTTCTGATACTGATGGAGTTGATTATGATCTTGCATCCGAATACGTGCCGGAATTGTCTTGTTACATTATATCCGATATACCGGGGATTATTCTTACGATAGGATATCCGGTCTCTTGACATTGATCACTTAAAATCTGCTAATTCAGACGATTTTCATAAAATTCAAGTGAAATAAGATTTGATTGATTGATTGATGACGATTTTTCATGCACAAATAGATGAAATGAAGAATGTATATAAATATAAATTCCAGTATATAAAACATACAAAAATTATATATAATTTAAAAATGTGCTCCAAGTAACTCTCTCACGTATGTGATTTTCAGAGAGGACATGAATGTTCATGATTCCTATATTTCATTGAGAATAAGGAACTGGTCAGAAATTAGCGGAGAGGGGAATTTATGATGTGAAATGGCGTCCATGATGTCTCCCTCATTAAAGCAGATATCCACTCTTATTCGCCGTCTTTCTCTTATTTCCAGGCCCATGCATTACCACACCTCTCCCCTCCCCCTTCCCCTCCCCCTCACACCTTTCCCCAATTCCCCAAAACCACCACTCTCACCACCAAAACCATCGAGGAACATGTCAAAAAGTATTTTCTTAATCGAGAAAGACACATGTTGTTGAAAAACATATATTGTATCATTTAAAGCACTGATTTCAAGCACTGACCGTGATTTTATGCCTAAGCCTACGATTTCGCAAGTGAAAACTTGTCAGGCTTTAAATTATTTCTGGAACTTTATATGACCGGAGGCATTTTATGAGACATTTAATTTTCGTTCGTACTTGTTGAATATTTTATGAAATTCATAAAAACACGAATCAGCTTGTTTCTCATTTGACCTTTCGGTATTCTTTTCAAATTGCACAATATTCCATCTTCTAGATCATGTCATATGTCAAAATATGCGCAAACCGCAGACTCAGCAAAAAGGTTTTAGACACAGTAAGAGGTTAGGAATGATGAAACCAAATAGGCAAACAGGTCATATTTATAACGAGAAATTATTTATTTCTAGAATAATCATTTTATACGGACTTTTTACGAGCGAGATTGGAAATTACATATTATTACATATGTAATGCCTCATAAAAACTCTCCCTAAAAGGAAATGATCTAACGTTACCTAATAGTGGTTTTTGAATATTCCTATTTGTACAAATGCTGCATCATTTCACATTTCTTATGTACATTCGTTTCTTAACTGTATTTTAGGGTATAATTATGTCTTTTTTATCGCATGAGAAATTTTCAAATAAGTTTTATGACTTTTATAGACTGAACCAAAGTAACGTGACGCAAAGACTTATGGGACTCGCGATGATCTCCACCCAGCTCGCAAGCGTGAGCGTGGATCTCTCTCGCATGAACTTTCTCTTTCTTTCACCTTTTCGAACGTACTTTGATTTGATAATATCAACTTTAAATTTGTTCTCGCTTAGAAGAAAACGCTAAATAGAAGGCCAAAATATCAAAAACTCATCAATATCTACTTACAATTTATGAAGAAGTTACCGCATAATTGGGTAAAACAGATGAGCATACATACATCTATTTGAAAGTATCCATTTAGAACATTAATATATATAATAACCAAACAATTTAAATTATATAAATAGGATGGAAATCAAAAATACATTTTTTCATTCCATCCGTGTGTTATATGTTTAGACTGGTTGATATTCTCTACGGGGAACTTGTGTGGAATTCACGCTAGCACAAAATGTGTGGGCTCAAACTCAAATTTTAAAATCTTCAAATTTCAAAAAAAGGCAAAATGCAAAATTTCAAAAGCTCAGCAAAAACATCAGCAGAATTTTACACTCCTTAAATATTATTATATATATACGTGCAAAGTATGAAGGAAATCGAAGAAATTCGACCTATACCGTGTATGTTCGATTATGCTCAATTTTTACAGAAAAATTGCCTCTTGACCATTACAAAAAGTTCACATTAACGTGGTGATTGATGGCAAATGTGGTGTGTATAGCTACGACAGTGTCATCCGATGTAGATGTTGGTGGAGTGGTTTCATCGCCATCATCCAGCATCATCGGCATCATCTGATTTTTTATAATCATCATTATCAACAGCATTGTCTAAATGATCAACACTATCATCGTATCATCATTATTACCTAATCATCGATCATCATTATCAACACGATCACTGATCAATTGATACAGCATCGGCATCATCTCAGTTTTCTTAATAATAATAATAATAATAATAATAATAATAATAATAATAATAATAATAATAATAATAATAATAATAATAATAATAATAATAATAATAATGATAATGATAATGATAATAATAATAATAATAATGATAATTATCATCATCAGAATCATCATGATCTAATCATCGAATATCAACCCGATCACCGATCAATTACCATCCTTGCTCGGTATCTGATTCTAATCAAATGTCTGAGCACCGTAGTTTTTGTACCTGCCTGGCCACACAAGCAGTTACAAGTGCTTCATTATTGCAGACAAAATACACTACAGCAAGTGACTGCCTCGTTCGCTCTTACATTTTATCTCTTCACAAACCACTAGCTAACTTCACACGATGGATGGATGAATGGAAAGAGCAACCAATGCAAGCCTTTTTGTCAATAGATTTTAATTTGTCTAATCACGCTGGAATACCTCTCAATGTTCTCATTGTTCGTGGACTTAAAATACGGAATTATTTATAATAGATTAATAATGAAATAGTGAAAATAACTAAATGAATGAATGAATGAATAATTGCATTACAATAGGTATCAGGTAATCCATTGGAAGCTTCACACTTAAACTAGTTTAAACGTCATTCCAGTTATACAGCTTTTTATTCGCATTTTTTTTTTCGCCTGTAGATCAGTTCAGGTGACAAAACAACATTATCTAGGGAGGAGAAGGTCGTTATGGAAGGGAAGATAAAAATTTGTACATAACACAGAGCTGTGAGTATGTCATCTATTTTGTCCCGCTTGTAATTATTCCGGATGCATCAAAGTTAAGTTATCATCAATCATATGCTCTCTAGTCTTGTCAGTCTACATCCCGTCAAAATCGATCGCTGTAATGCTACAATATTTATACACCTATAAAAAAAAAAGTTGTCGAAGAGAAAGGCCACACTGACCGAAATGAATCATGGATCTTTTTAAAAAAACATTGATATAAACATCAATATGAGCAAATCAATAATGCTGACTCCTTAAAAGGTCCATGGGTGACAGATAGTTATATGGCTTGTGCATGAACGCAGCAACATATTTATATGAATAATTTGAAACGTTTGTCCACAAACCCTTTCGCTTTGACTTTCTCCTATTTTATCTCTGACGTTTTTCAGTTTTTGTCGAAACAGGTTTCCCGGAAAGTTTGTTCAATTTTTCATATCTGGCGTAATGTAGAGCATGAAACTGGTTTCTCCTACATTTCAAACATAGTTTTAACTTTTAATAAGTTGACGCTTTTCTGTTTCCGAAGATTATGCAATGCAAGCTACAGTTGTGCAATAGTCCAAACGGGACATAATCGGCACGATTAAAAAAAATCAGGTTTTTCTTCATGGTTTGTTTGTGCGAAAAACTCAAGACCCAACAACTTTTTTTTATGAAAAAGTAAGCTTTTACATCTTATTTTCAAAACGTATTTGATATTTTTGTTAGGCCAATGGTTATTTTGCAACTTCCTGGCATAAGTAGAAAATGTCAGTCACAGCTCATTCCTAAAATCTATGTCAAGATCACAGCAGAAGATCTAAACTAATCCCGGGAGGGAGAAAAATACCTGAACCATGGGTTTCAGTGAGCTAGTATCAAAAAGTGAGGATTTGACAAATCTCATATTTTAAACCCTAAAAGAGGCCAAATCTCTGATTTTTATCCCTAAAAGATATGACGGGCTTCCCCAGTCGTTTACCCCCGAAGTGTCCCCCCGGGCTGTAAATGAAAGATTCATCTAATAAATGTTGTGATAGGCCTACACTGATACAGACTAACTACTAATCAGCCTCATGCTTGTAAAACCGGATTACATACTATAAATATTAAAGATTGTAAAGCGCATTGAGACATTATGTGAAATGCGCTATATAAAATTAAACACTACATTACATTTAAAAAAATAACATCAAGTTGGCATTGTGGAATATGCACCGGATCAAGAGAATATACGTAAATCCATGGAAAACATCAAATTTATATAATAATTCGAAATGGCTAACTTTCTTCAAATCCATTTTATTGTAATTTATTTCACTTAACGGCAAATCTGTGTAACTTATGTGACGTATTCGATTGGGCAAAATTGCAAAGTGACCAATTTGGGTGGTCAGGTCTTATAAAATCAGCTGACTCAAGAAACGAAAGGGCACATGATCTGCTAATACATTGTTTATATCGCTATTTATCGACTCAGTAAAATATTGATTGTATTTGATAATTCGCTGAAACCACAATAGATATGTATTTTGTATATAAACATCCCTAGAATTTTCGTAGAAGTTTGAAATTAGCTTGGTGATTTTTGCGTCTTTTAGAATTCTCACAATATCTTAAATTATTTTTAGAACATGAAAATACTCCTTCTGTAGGATAGATAAACTTAAGCCATGAAATTTGTCAATTATATAAAAAGGGAAAAAAGCATTCCAAGAAATGTTTTTTTCTTTTTGATTGAGCCGAGAAGTTGTTGATTTATTTTTAACTATAAAATAATTATGATAATCAAAAATCTCTTTATTTTCGTTGATTAACAAAAAATGTGACAAAAAATTGATTTAGAAAATAAACATTTCATTATTACAAGTTAAACAAGTTTTTGTATTAAAGGGCTTGTGGACCACCTTGAGCGATATTTGACTAGAAAACACTTGTACGTCAATAACTGAAGATAAACTTTGTACAAATGTGTTAGATATTTTGACAACTTTTATCGAATTCCTGGCACCCTGGTTCACCCAGTTTACAACAATAATTGAAAATCTTTTTAAATCCCTCAGCTTCTTGATAAGCTTTATGACTTAACCAATTTCCTTTCATTAGTTGTTATTAAATTTTGTCTTTCCTCGAGAAATATAGCAAAAATAGGTGAATTAGAAGTTGCAACTCCGGAAATTTTTAATTGAAAACTGTCTTGAACTGACACTGATTAAACCACAAATTCTACACTTTTTAATGCACGAATTGCAACAATTTTGCTACGGACAAAACTATTGGAATATCTGTATATAAGATTAGGTTTTAATCTAGAATGCTGATTTCGGTTTCAGCAATAACTAAATCAGAAAATGGACTTTGAACCCAGCCGGAAAAGTTGATCTTTGTGATTTCAGCTCTCAAGAAAATCCTGTTACAACGGTGAAGTGCAAAGTACCTGAAAAAACCCTCACAAAATAAGAAAAACGTTACTGAAAATTGCAAAAACTCGGTGTTGTTTCTAGGTTGAGATTCAAAGGTAATGTTTTGACATTGAAGTTAGAAGTGTTATCTTCGGGACATCGAAATGCCAAGGTCTTCTCCACTAGGTTCACCTGATCGCATCGTGTAGGGTTGACGAGAGCTGTCATCGCCAAGCTGAATGACAACACAGCATTCCGAAAGACTCTTGGGGTCAACTTTGTCATGTTCGTTTAGCGAAATAACACGGATTTTATCATGTTAGAATAATAAACCAAAAGTTTGAATCCCAGTTTATCTATTCATCTCAAATAGGTTCTAGTTTTGAAAATGTCAATAAAACTTATCTTTTTTTTGTGTTGAGCAATTGCCTTTTTGATAACACTAAACAACAAGCTTGAATTACATTTTTAATTATCCATTAATAACAACATGAAAATATTTAATAAAATCTGTACAAAAACTATGGAACATTAAAACAAACGTAGAGAAGATCAATTCAAGAAAACAGATATTTGTGTTTTAGGTTATTATAAACCCCTGGAATCGTCGTACTTTGTACTCCAAAACTGTCAAGTGATCTGTTCGCAGCATGATCTTGTTTGGACACATTCGCGGTTTCGGTTTGCAAAAGACGATAATATGATTGGGCAAGAGAAAGATTAAAAATCACATGACAGTATCCTATCATTTGTCATAACAGCGAGTATAAAAGTCCAGCAATTGCAATATTTCGTACAGTTCGAGCCTTTACTTGGTAAAAATGCTCGCAGGCAAAATGCATGCACTAGCGATAGTGTTGTTTGCCACTGGAGCTGTGGCCGGTAAGTGGACACAACTATTCTTTCTTCTTGTTTTCATTCTTCTTTTCTTGTTTTTGTCCATCATAAATAGAACATCTCGCATTTATTTCTAGCCTTGTATATGAAGTATCTGTTTTACTCTGTGATGGTGACCGAAAACGATTTTTTTTTGCTTTGCTTTCTTGCTTGCTTGCATTAACATTGTGTTCCAAATTGCGAGATCGCGAAAAATACGCAAACTTTGCTATCACTCTTTCAGAGCTCTTTCAATTAAACGATTCCTTGGTGCTATAGTTTCATGATTAGTTTTAGTTTTTCGTTATTATGTTGATGAGATTATACCTCAAACGAAATTCTTCTTATATGAAAATTTTCCGTCGATTGCCAAGCGGCAGTTCATGTAGAGAGGTCACAACGATTGATTTATCATCCATTGTTTTCCTTGCGCGTTTTATTAATGCACTTTGATGATATTGATTATTTTTGCGCGATTTGTGAATTTTTTTACTTTTGTATCGCTTTGTTTCTGGATGTTGCTTTCGAATTTCAATTCAGAAATACGCCACCATTTGATAACTAACATTTTAAATCTTTGTCTTAAACAGCGCCATTTTTCCAAGGCTCACCAAGCATCCAAAAAGACGAAGTGCTGTGCACAAAAAGTAAGTATTTTTACATCCATTTTTAAAACTATTTGAAATAATTCGGCATAGTTTATGCTATTGTGATAGACTTAAATTGCAACAGATTTTTGAGCAGTTGAAGAACATTTCTTGATGATGTATCCAAAATATTTCTTGTCACAAGACCAATTATTAGTTTGACCTTCGTATCACATTGCATGTAATTTTAACATACATCAACCGGTTTAAACCGGTCTTTCCTCGTGGGGGACACACACGCAATTGCATTTGATGCATATTCATTGCATAACAACAACAGCATGAGATTATTTTAATTTCGTGACCAGTAATGGCAAATGACTTGAGAAAAGTTCAAAAATAAATGGGTTTATTTCTGACTATTCGAGAATTGAAAAAAAATCTGAAGGGAAATGAACTTCTGCTTGAAAGATTTTTTTATCTTTTTTTTACTGCGAAGAAAAAAAACGTAAGGGACTTGACTTATCAAGATTAATGCGATTATCTCGCGGCAAAACTTTGAATTCCTATATTTTGTAGTTTTTCAAAACTTAGCAAAGTTTATATACTACATTTGTTGTTTACAAAGACAACTTAAAACTCTACATTAAGCGGATCTAGCAACGGAGGCCACCGGAATCTCCTGTCGATGGGGATTTCCCGTTATTTCGCCAGTGGGGTTTGTTCATTTTGCTTGTTTTGTTTCAACATTTCTTGTTCTTGCAAAACTAGACAGATATGTTTTATTAAAAAAAATTACTTGCAATTTTTAACTGGCCTTCATTTAGCTTCGCCATGTTGAAACAAACCCATTTCCCCTGGAACGTTGTAAATAACTCAAGTCTAAAACAAACTCATAAATTCTTGCTCTTTCAGACAAGCAAATACCTTCAAAATCCACCTAATTTTCATTGCTAAATGTTTTATATTTTTTTCAGAATCTGTACGATTCCATTATGGAAAAGAATACTCCTACAATTATGTAGGAGAGACAATTACCAGCGTGAATGGTACTTCGAATGCTCACTCAGCTTTGAAGATCAAAGCACGCTGCAGTATCAAGACTGTTGGCAAATGTCAACACGTTTTGAAGGTAAGGCACGCGCGGAAGCTCGCGTGGAACGTGGAGTGTGGACGTGGAATGATGTCTTACCTTTGTCCTAACCCGCGCGAAGAATGTCGGGACTGTATCGCTTTTTTTAAATTTGGAAAGCAGTTCCTAAGGCTTCTTGAATAAGAGTGCAAGAAAGTTGAATTTTTAACATTTTATTCTAAAATTCGCTTTATTATTTGTTAACCCTGATTGTTAGTGGGATTTGTGTCGGCATTTCGAGTGTAAACGTGTCACGTGATTACATCTGTCCTTGGCCTTAAGTGCTGTTTGGCTAGCTCGTTACTCGATACTCGGAGAAGAACTTGTGTTCTAAATCAGTATGGGGATTCGATTTCTCTAGATAGATCAAACTGTGACCCAATCTTTGAGTTAATTTGTAAACTATGCTAGAAGTCCATTGTTGTCAAGAATTTCGGCACACGAAACATTCTTGAACTCAATTGTGTTGGAGCATTCTTTTGTCACTAAATTCAATGTTCCTTTTCTGGTCAAAAACTTGTTTCGGTTTTAAATCAAATCTTTATTTGTCAAAATTGCATATTTTCGATCAACGAAGCACTTAATTTAATAACAAATAAATGCCAACCAACTCAATACAGTGCAAGTATGTCATGAAAAAGATTCAGGGACGAAAAGTCCGTTTTTCAAGGAGGTTTTGCTCACCGATCGATCCACACAAACAACAAACAAACTTAGGGGCGAAAGCGCACTTAATTTGAATGTTGGTGCACCCTTTAACTTTAAATTGCTATACACGGATTCCCTTGGGCCTATTCCTGGCAAACAAAATAACACGGCTAGAAAAAAAAAAAAAAGCATTCGCTTTTTGTTACAAATATCCGTATTTTAAAAACTATGTATTCTTCATGAAATTACTTCGTAACATAACGCGTTGTTGTTTAGTTATTGTAATCAAACCTGTTTCGAACAATGGACAGAACTCGTCCACCCTGGATCCTGTTTTGATTAAATTTCTTTTGATAAGGGCATGCTATATGACGGCTCGACATCCTATGTTCATTAAATGGTGATTAATAAGCAATCACTGAGCGACGTCTCCGTCCTGTGGGCTATTAAGTTACTCAATACTTAGCTGCTTGCCTTTGCTCGCACTAACCCTATTTTCTGACCTTGGACATATAATAGGCTTTCTTGCATTCTTTGTGTTTGGTCGGTTTCCTGTCGTTCTCTTTTGGGGTTTGACCGTACGAACTTGCAACTTTATAGGGTTCTATTCATCGGTAAAATGTTATTTTGCCATTGCCTTGGGTTTGGTGTGACGGAGGGTGTGTTCATAACGGGGGGAGGGGAATCCCGCGGGACATTACCGTTATAGCGTTCTATTCATTGGTAAAATGTTATTTTTCAAACGACTTGGGTTGGGTATGAGGGAGGGTGTGTTCATGACGGGGGGAGGGGAATCCCGCGGGGCATTACCGGATATACAATGAACGAACATATCTCGGGTAGTCGGGTATACGGTTTGATTTATCAGTTAGCACAGTGTTCATTCATTTGTAAATGGCCCATTGGACCTGTAACATAAAATGGAAGCATTATTTACTAAATAGCTGTTCCATATATTCTGTATTGTTTATATGCAAATACCCGGTAGATATATTTCGGCAACTGAAGTCTCGTGATTGAATAGAAACCTTGACTATTATTGCTAAGAACTGTAAAAATCCCGTCTAATCGGATATCCGTTATTTTTGTACAAATCTTGGATTTATTGTGTACATATTGTGCATGAAAACACTAATCCTACCACGGTCATGTGATATCTGGTGTTGTAAACGTTATCGGATCAATGTACAAGTTTCGACAAGTTTGCTCAATATCCTCGGTCGCTTATGCGCTTAGAATCCCTAATACTTATATTTCGAATTATAATGGAGAGAAGAGAGTTGATCTTCGAATTCATTGTATATTCTCTTCTTTTAATTACATTACTTTAATGATTAATGGCAGGCGTTCCTATGTGTTGCCGTTAGTTCTTTCATGTGCTTAGTTATTTATCATCATGCTCATGTATTGATCTGTCATTAATTCCATTTATTCATTCATTTGTCTTCGCATTTGTTCATTCATTCATTTCTCCATTTTTCATTTATTTATTCATTCAGCAATATTCATTCGTTAGTTCATTTATCCATTATTTTATTCATTCATCTTTCTATCCATCAATCTATTCATCCATCCGTTATTTGTCTTGTTGATTTAACCATCCACACAATTATTCCAACATTTTGACTTTATTTTTCATTTCGTTATCTATCTAATCGTCCGCTTATTCATTGTTAAATGTTAATTTATTTTGTTAAATCATCCATCCATTGTGTCTTTCATCATTTGTCCTAACTCATCTTAATTATTATTCTTGTACATCATTTCAGATCGACTCCGTAGAGCTCTGGGAAGCCCAGGGCAAGACCGTCCCTCTAAAGTACAAGCTTTCCAGGGATACCTCAGCATTTGCTCGAGAGCTTCAAGCTCATGAACTGTTCTTCACCTCCAGCAATGGAGCTGTTGTTAACGTCTCACCAGAACTCGGTGAATCGTCGAAGATTCTTAACATCAAGAAGGGTATTTTGAGTGCATTGCAAGTTCAGTTTATCAAGAACAAACAAGCCACACTCAAAGAGGTGAGAAAAAATTGTTACTTTTTTGTTGTAGTTGTTGCGTTTGAGTTCTGTGGTTCTGAAACTTTTAACTGGTTGGTTTGTCGTTGTTTTTTTGTATGTCTGTTTATTTTCTTGTATTGCTGTGCGTTTTGCTTGTTCGTTATTGTCTGTAATATTATAGTTGAGTCCGCAGTTAAACCTCAACTATATTTATTGTTTCAAAAAATGTTGAAGTGAAGCAATTGATTCAAAAGAATGGTGCTCGGCCCAATGCCTCAGAAACAAAAGAGTTAACCATTGCGGGCTCATGCATGATGTTTGTTATTATTTTTCACTTGTCGATTACATATTTATTCGCCTGAATAAATTTTCTTTCATTGTATTTCTCAGACCGATGTCGCTGGTAAATGTCCCGTACAATATCTCATCCATTCGAAACATCTGAATGGCCGAGTCAAGGTTGTTTCCAAGACAAGAAACCTGAAAGAATGCAGCGAGAGGACGAAGACTGACCTTGGAATCCACTTCCACAAATACAACGAAAAGGTACTGGGCATGATACACGTGTTTTGATCTACTCATTTTCAAGACGTTTCCTCAAGGTGGTAGGCAATTCCAAGCAGGAATGGCATTGAATACGTTGGTTATTTTAAGATGACAGGGGAAGACAAAATTCAAAAAGGACCGTGAAATGCACTGCATAAACTTGTCAAAAAAGCGTTTTTTAATCGAGGACACTCTAATCATGAACACTTAGTGCTTTTTAAATACTTTTAGCATGAATAATAAGATGTATGGATCAAAAATAACTGCTATTTTGATGGTTTTTTGAGCTCAACCCTATTTTGTCAGAGGGTTTGAAGCAACACAATTATAGCCTCGGAAAAGGAAAACATAACTAAAGCCCAAGTGTTCATGGTTCGAATGATGATGATATATTCTATGCAAATGATTGAGTAACCTATGTTTTTTGTGGCTTGTTTCAGTCCTTCAACCTACTCCAGTCTTCCAGCAACTGTCGTTACATCTTGACAGCCAAGCGATATGTACAGAAGGTCGTCTGCTACGAAAAACACTTGTTCAGACCATTCTCATCTGGGATCAGTGCTGGAGCTTCTACCGTCTCAAAGTAAGAATGGTTTACTGTCAATCACGCATTCTTTTCTATCACTCATGAATTCTTTCTCTCTCATGCATTTATTTATTCGTCTGCGTCAGTTTGCTTTTTTGTTTGTCTGTTCGTTCATTCGATCATTTACTCACTATATATTTTTCCAAGCGATTTAACAAATGCCGGTCACTTATTTTCTGTGTGTTCCTATAACAATCATTCGAACAATTAATTCCTATGATCTACGAAGCCTAATTGAGTCTAAACTGAATTTGTTAAATTATTTTTCCTTCCTGTATAGGCAAGTCTTGACTTTACAAAGCACCAGGAAAGTGGAACCACTCTCTACCATGAACTATGAAGGTTAGTATCGTATCGTACCTTAATATGTTTTTATTTACAAATGCGAAAATGGTAAAAAAAATCAATTGTAATATATAAAACAAAATGGAGCAAATTATGGCAAATTAGTATCAAGCATCACCATCGAACGGCAACAACAAAAATCAGGACGACAACAACAGACAAAACATAAGCAAAAACAAGCGAATGAAAATGCCATTAGAGTGCACGCACTGAAAGTGTACAACATAAATACCATTAAATAGTGCTATTTTATGATAATTCTATTGTTTTCCTTTTGTAGAATCAATGCTATTTACAACTTGAAATAGTGACAACTGTTGCACACATTTAGTGTTTCACAAGAAGGAATAACAATTTCAATAACAAACTAAACACAACATGAACTCTATTTTCCTTGTGCTTTCTTTTACTATTCAGGTCGCCCAACATTCCCTCTGTCATTCAGTCACAGCGAAACTGAACCCGACAACCTCGAATCACAGAGAGTCATCGAGATGATCCAACTTCTTGCCCGTCAATCTATGGACGAGACTAAACCTGAATCAGCCCGCCTGTTCTCCAAACTTGTGTTCTCCATGCGTAAGCTGGAGACCAGAGCCATGACAAAGGTTTGGGACAATGTCTTTGACTGTGACAAGACTGGTGTCTGCCGACCAGAACAGAAAGAGAGAATGCAGTGAGTATTTTGTTTGGTTCACATTTTCACAGATAATCAGTCTTTCAGAGAGATTTGTAAGGAAAGTACTACTGTCATTTCAAAATAGCATTGCCCTCGAACAATATTTGAAATCCTTTTCACGTAATATCTAAAGGACTATCGTATAGCTGCCATTTTTAAATTACTACAGTTTTAAACATCATGTAAACATCATTTTTAAACAAAAATAACCGTGAATGAAACGCATTTTCCAAATCATCGTTATCAACTAAAACGCACTGTCAAAAGGTCGGCTGTACGCGTTTCAATTACTAACAGCATCAGCGTTATCATCGTCATCACCACCATCATTATCATTGTAATCAGCATGCTATATCCAGCATTACCTGTATCATTATTATCACTATCATCACCATTATAATCGTCATCACCACCATCATTGTCATTGTAATCCAGCTGCCATATCCAGCATTGCCTGTATCAGCAACATTATAATCGCCATCATCACCATGATTATTTTTATTGTTATCAACATCGTCTTCCTCACTATCACCACCATCATTATTATTATCATTATTATCACGACAAGCACCATTATCTTCATCGTCATCATCATCGTCATCATAATCTTCAACATCACCATACTCAACATCCCGTATTGATTGAATTGGTCTTTTCTATTGCAGGATGTTCCTCCTTGATGCAATCCCACATTGTGGAACCTCCGGCTGTGCTAAAGTGATCAACCATGCCATCAAGAACGAGCTTGTGAATGGCGAACGTGGTAACATGTTCCTATCTGGTCTTGCCCTTGTCAACTCGCCAACTGAGGAGATGATTGACCATGTTCTTAGTCTGTGTGAAGCTCGACCAAGCAGAACAGCCATGCTGACTCTCGGTACTCTTATACACAAATTTTGTGAAGACAAAGGATGTGACAACTTGGTAAGTCCACAGGATAATGGAAGGTTGACGAAAAGCGATAATAATGATGTTCAACCGTGAAAAAAACGCTCTGCATGTGCATTTACATTTACCACATTACAAGCACTCCCTCGCTACGAGGGTATTATGCTCCGATTGGCCAGAGTTTTTATTCATGTATCGAGGAAGAATAATCATGATGTTGATGATAATATGCTGCTGAATGTGATGATAACGATATTATGATGATGGTGATCATGTACAAACAATTGTGGTGCTGTTGGTAATAATGATGAAAGTTAATAAGAAGGATTATTATGGTAGTGATGATGGTGGTGTTGATGATGTTCGTTATTTGCTTAACAGTACATTCTTATGTTGTGTTTGTAGGAGGCCAATAGCCCAATTCTCAGAGCTGAACGCTGGCTGCAAAACATCATTGGCAAAGGCTGCAGCTTTAATTCACCTGAGAAAGCTGAACAGATCGTTATGGCACTAAAGGCAATTGGTAACGCCGGTCGTCCTTTCAGTGTCCAGTACTCCATCCTGAAATGCGCCATGAGTGACATTCCAAAGAACATGTCCATTGCTGCATTAGAAGCTCTTCGACGTATGCCATGCTCTGATGACATCACCAACCAATTGCTCAGTATCTATGGCAACCATCACTTTGACGTAGAGATCCGAATTGCAACCTATCTTGCCTTGACTCGCTGTCCCAGTGTGAGCCTCTTCAAGAGAATCACTGAGATCCAGAAGAAAGAAGTCAACAAGCAAGTTGGATCATTCGTCTGGTCTCATGTTACTAACGCTATGGAATCCACCGAGCCTGTGTACGGCCGACCAATGGCTGATATGATCAAGAAAGCTTTAAGTGGAAAAGAACTTCGTGAGTTTAATTTGAACAGACTAAGATTCTCTCGTGCTATCGAGGCTTCGTACTACAATGGTAAGTTAACGCGCTTATAGCTACGAAATATCTCTGTATGATTGATTTGAGATGATGAAACAATAAAATAGCTTCAGACATTTTTGTGATGATGGCCTGCAGTGATAAGGATGATATATCCCCATAGTGATTGTGGTGATGACGTTCTTTATGGGAATGTTGATCGTGGTGATAATGATTATACTGATTGATGGCATAGCTAATTGTGATTGTGATGACAGTGATGCGGTACAAAACACATTTAAAATCCAAATGTTAAACAAGCGCTTTTCTCGTCTTCAGAACTTCTTGGTGCTGGTGGATCACTTCAAGGACACCTCATCTACCACCCAAATAGCTTCTTCCCACGAAGCACGAAACTTAACATCACCGTCGATGTCCTTGGTGCATCCATCAACCTCTTAGAAGCAGCTGCCAGATTTGAGGGGTTCGAGACATTGATTGAGCTATACTTTGGTGAAGATGGCTACTATCCAGACAAGAGAATAATGGAAATGTTTAACCTTAAACCTCACGAGGAACGACCTAATGAAGAACAGAAACTTGACAACAAAATCCGTGGAAGACGAAGCATCGTTGATGATATCAACAAGGTTGAGCCTCAACTGGAAAACCTCAAGAGAAAGGTTAGTATATTGTTGGAAATATTTCAAACAATTTTGTTAACTCTTTCAATGACTCTACACTGTTGAAAGTACAATCGAATTTTTTTTGGCCACAGTATATCAATCAACATTTATTTTAACTTCTTATTGAGAAACAACTTAACTTCACATCAAATGATTTGTTTACTTCATCAAGCTCATTGTGATTGTCTCTTCACTAGATGGACAATATGAAGCACAAGCCATCAGGGGACGTCTCAGTCAAACTCTTTGGCAATGAAATCAGAGTCGCCAGTTTCGATGACATTACCTGGCTACAGAGTGAAGCTGACAACATCAACATGGTGGACCTTCTGATCAAGCTGTCACGTGGTGGTAAAAAGACCTTTACCAAGAGTCTAATGTTCTTGGATGTCGAAACAACTGTCCCAACCATGGTTGGTCTTCCACTGAAACTCGACGCCAAGGGTACATCTGTTGTAACTATTGAAATGAATGGAAAGTTTGACATCAGGAATATGTTCTGGGGACCCATGGCTTTCGACGTTCGTGGTAACCTAAAACCAAGGTAGGTTTAAAGAATGAAATTATCATCACCATCATAACAATCGGTCAACAGTGAGTAAAACACTATCATCATCACCAAACTCATCATCATTGGTCCACGTCGTGGTCATGACTTATGTGAAATGCGTCTCTTTTTCAGCGCTGTTATCGAAGTTGCTGGACGCATGGGAGTTGATGCCATTTTTGCCGAGGCTGGTGTCCTATTGAACACATCCATGTACACATCAACCGAGATTAAGGGTAACGCTACCTACAAACAGGGACAGATCCTCAAGTTTGAGCTCGGTGCACCAACCAAACCTGTTCAGATCTTCAATGTTTCGTAAGTATCTTTCTTCTACTGTGCTGCACTCTACTTTATTCTAATTCCGTTTTTCTCTTTTCCCTCTTCTTTCTTTACATTGTTAACTCTACTTAACAACCATTACTCTTCGTTCCACATCTCAGCTCAAAACTACTTCACATTTAATCCGTCCGATGTGTCCGTGCTAAACAAGATTACTCCTTGTTATTTTAGATCAAGCCTTTTTGCTACCTTAAACGGCAATGAACTTCAAATCCGTGGAACCGAGCGACGTGTTGAGGTAAGAGTATTGATTTACAGCTCGTTGTTGTTGTTCTTTTTTTGAAGTCTACCGCATTTCAGTTAATATCGGTTTTCAAACATTGTGCTCTATACAGAGCATCTTAAAGTAAGACTGAGACTCTTAACTCAACATTTGCTTTAAGATTTCTTTATTTGTCCATTTATCCTTTCATTTCCCAATAGCTCAATGTGATGTATTCAGTATCAAATAAGTTCACAATTCAGCATCGGTTACCTCGAATAGACATATTTTAGTGTAGCATAAATGTCATGCATTTAAATGTCGAGTCATACACTACTTAAAGCAAGTATATTTTGCTGAAAATCTTATATTTGATCGCTATTTCACACTCATTAATGCAGTATTTTCTTTATTTTTCTCTACAGCCAGCACCATGCCTGAACTTCACACGTGTCCTAGGTATCGCTGTCTGTGGAAGTATGTCTCTTCCAGTCGCCTTCCGTGATCTCCAAGCACCATTCTTCCCTCTGTCAGGCCCTGCATCCTTTAGTTTGTCTGTCCTCCCCACAGATCCTAAACTGCGTGTATACAAGCTCGTTGCGCACAGGCTACCCACCGAGGAAGAAAGCAACTATGACATCATCGCAAAGATCTCCACCCCAGGTGCTACATGGGAACGAGAGTTTGAGGCTAACGCTTCCTTATGGCTTAACGATAACCAGAAAAGCCTAAGCATCTCTACTGGAGCCCTTGGGTACAAGTTCGGAAACATCTCAGCTTCATATCACAACATTACCAACGCTGTCAATGTCACCTTTGATGCCCGTGATGTCATTTATGGCAACCGCATTGTTCTTAACGGACAATACTTCAACAGAACCAACCCAGAAACCAGTGAACGTGAGATTGGCACCAAATGGACTGCTTCCTACAAAAACTACACAGTCACCCAGCTGACACAGATCTACAACCATTCTAGTACTTACGGTATTCTGAGTAATACAACCTACTGGCCTGGCAAGTACATCTTTGCTAACGCTGAGCTGTCAGTACCAAGCAAGAGCATCAACATCATTGCTAACCATACCTGCACCAAAACGTCTCTGAGATTCAAGGGTCAGCTAGGAGAAGAAGAGAACACAGTCCACTTCAACTTCTCTACTGTAAAGAACATCAGCATTGAGATGAATGGCGCCATCAACAAAGTCGAGAAGAAGGCTATCCTAAAGACTTTCATCCTTCCTTGCAAGCAGTCCTTCACAGTTAAGAGTGCTTTCGTATCACAAGAGAGCGAAAAAGGACTTCACTTCAGAGCCAGTCACGATAACAAAAACCGTGAATTTGCCTGGTACACTGGTTTCGTCAACCAAACCAACGAAAAGACCATCAAGACCAACGCTTCAGTTCTTGGCAAACCTTTCGAAGCCAAGTGGACGTTCTTCAACTATACCAGCGAGAAGGGCATGAAGTTTAATGCTACTGCTATTGGCAAGTCTGTCAACGGTGCCATCGCCATGATCGTCAAAGACGGTTTGAAGAGCATCAAAGTCAATGGCTCAGCTTTAAACAAGACTGCTGAAGCATTCTGGTCTTACATCAATAGTGGAGTACGAAAGAGCCTGAACTTCAATGCAAACATCGTCAACAAGAACTTCACTGCTGATTTGACCTTCCACAATATGACACAGATCAAGAGCTTGACATTCAATGCTACAGGACTAAACAAGACCATTGCTGCAGCCTGGTCATTCCTTAACTCCACCAATGACAAGATCGTCAAGTTCAATGCAACTGCTTTGAACAAGAACATCGAAGCTTTATGGATGTACTCAAGAGCAGATACTTTTAAGACCATCAAATTCAACGCATCTGCCCTCAACAAGACCATTGAATCCGCCCTGTCTTTCTTCAACCTCCCAGAAGAAAAAACCATCAAGCTGAACGCTACTGCCTTGAACAAGACAGTTGAAGCTCTATGGACCTTCTTCACTCTATCAACAGAGAAAGGCCTGAAATTCAGCGTCAAGGGACTAAACAAGTCCGCCAGTTCTGTCATCAGCTTTGTCGACATTCCATCTGCTAAGGCACTCAAGTTTAACGCTACAGCAATGAACAAGACAGTCGAAGCCGCCTGGAGCTACCTTACCAGCGACAGCGAGAAGACCCTCAAATTTAATGCCAGCGCTCTCAACAAGACTATGGAAGCACTGTGGACTTACTTCAACCTTAACGCTGAAAAAGGTCTTCGCTTCAACGCCCAAGTTATGAACAAGAGCGTAGAAGGGTTCTGGAGCTACTTCACTAACCAGGCTGAAAAGGGGCTGAAGTTCAACGCAACCGTCTTGAAGAAGACCGCCAATGCTAGTGTATCATTCCACAGACTTCCAGAGAGCATTGGGGTACAGTTCAACGCCAGTGCTTTAAACAGATCAATTGGTTTGTTCTCAAAGATCTTAAAAGACGGAGATGATAAGACAGTCTTGATTGGCGGTGCCTATCAAAACTACAGCGCTGCTTTTGTTGCTGCCCTCAAGAACATGACCTTCCACAAGAGTCTATGCATGCACTCTGTGTTCCTTGGAAAGCGTTATGGCCAGATCTGTGGCACCTTTTCCAATAGCACCATTGACAGAAGCATTGCCTTGAATATCACCATGATGAACCGCAGTGCCGAGATTAAAGCGCAGAAATACGAAGAACCCAATTTCTGCGGACTTCGCTTCACAACCAAGTACAACAACACTGTCTACTTGGAGACCTGGCTCAAGTACAACCACACAAAAAACTTCCGATCAGTTGGCATGAACATGACCATTCTCAAAAAGAGCATCGGTACTGAGATGTTCATTGAACGCAAGCCAGAAGACTCCACAAGAACAATTGGAGCTAACATCAACGTCATGAACAGAACCATGGGAATTAAAACTACGTTAATCAACCATTCAACTCTAAAAGAAATCTCAACTCACGTGATGTTGAACAATACTTCCTTGGCCAGCTCTGTGCTCTCCTTCCAGAACATGACTACAGAACAAGTTGTGAAGCTTCGATACCACATTGGACGCTATGCTGCTGTTATGCGTGCTGAACACAGACTGCGCAATGAACAGCGTGAGATAGAACTGGAGACGTTAATCAGAAATGGCACAGAGAAGATGTTCCTTAGCAGTTCTCTCGTTACCTACAAAAACAAAGACCAGCAACGAGAACTTACCTATGTCTTCCACATGTCAACTCTGGGCAAAAGTGTCAAGTACGGATGGGATTTAATCCACACTAACAGATCAACTGAATCATCAATGAATCATGAACTAAAGGCCGCCTTGATGTACTCAAGCAACAAGAAAGTCTCTCTTGCCTACAACATAGTGAACAACAAAAACGAACTCGCCAACACTCTAACAGTTGAATATCTTCCAAGAAAAACTGTTCGTCACAGCATTGTCTGGTACAAACAGAACAATAACATTATTACCAACATTGAAATTCTGCCACGAATGCCGTTCAGAAACAGCCTTGAATGGAACACACGCGATGGCTTGTTTGTTCGCAGCACAACAACTATGTTCCAAAAATCAATGGAAAGCTACTTCCGTTTCAGCCAAAAATCTGAGTACTATGATGGAAAGATTGACGTTCTACCAGGCAGGACTATCACTTTCAGCGGTCGCTTCTCAAGACGAAACGGTCTCCTCATCACCTCCACCATCGAAGCTTTTGCCAAGAGATGGTCACAAAAACTCGACATCAACAAGGAACAGCGCAAGTTCTTCATCTCGGTGGAACTCATCCCACAGAAACCAGCTACCTTTGAAGCTAGCTGGGATCTCGTCGATGGACTAAAGATCAAATCCAAAATGTCTGCTCTAAAGAAGACCTTCAATTTCGACACCATCGTTCAGAAACTTTCCAAAACATGGAAGACCGACATCACCGTCATGAAGGAAAAAGTTTTGTTCTTTGGAAACTACGACAAAAACACGAAGACATTGAACGGAAGTATAAAGATCCGTGACCGAAGGATTGGCTTTGTTGGCCGCTTTGACTTGAAATCGCTCGTTGCAAGTGCCCATCTTACCTGCAATGAACACATGACCGGTTGGTTCCTGAAGATCGACCGCGAGTCTAGAAACATCATCTTCAACACAACACTGACATCGCGTATCTCTGGACAAGTCGTTGCTGAAATGCCCAACAACAGGCAACTCCAAGTTACTATGCAAAGAAAACTCGGTGTCGACGTTGTTAATGAGTCAAGAGTCATCTACAAGCTCAGCCCAGAAGCTAGCAGAATCTTCCTTACTTGGAACACCACCACAGTCAACTATGTTGCAACAAAGATCCAATCACTGAAGCCCATCATCATTAATGAAACCATGAAGCTTTACAACTTGACTTTGGTTGGAGCCAAGAATTTGACCAAACAGCTCGAGATCATCGCTAAGAAGATGGAAGGAAAAGTAAAGCCACACGCAATGAAAATGTACAAGATTGTTAAAGACTTCGACTACAATGGTGCTTACAAGAACATCAGCATTTTTGCCAAGAACATTAGCATTAAAGCTGTCAACTTCACCTCAATTGCCTACAACATCAGCTCCAAGGCTCTTCAAAAGGCCATCAAAGACCTTCCCATGCTTGCCCGTAACGCTTCTGAGCTGTACAAGAAAATCCGCTTTGAAATCATGAAGTTCAAGAACGAAAAGATCCCCAAGATCACCAAACAACTCGAAGTACATCTCGAGAAAGTTAAGGGACATCTCAAAAACATCAGCGCACACTTGATAAACATCAGCCGTGATCTGCAGAGCTGGGGCAGCAATGTCACTGTCATGGTCGGCGATATCCAGATCAAGAACGTAAAGATCAGTTACGTTATCAAACGCGTTGCAAAGGTCCTTTCAGAACTTCAAAAAGAATTGATGAAAAACGTAACCATTCAGGCAAAGAAGTTCCTTGCTAAGGTCCGTGCTATCGAAATCCGCAAGTTGAAGATCGGTGAAATGGCTGATAAGCTCATGCTTCAAGCTCGTGAACTCACCTGTGACTTTGATGGCAAATGCACATGGAAAAAGATCTCCGATGCTATTGTCGAGTTAGGTGAAAAAATCAAGAACCTTAAAATCAAAGAGAAGACCCTTGAAGAACATTACGTCATCTTAAAAGACAAGACCATCAAAGCGAGCAATGACGCCAAGGTCTACTCCATGAAACTCATTAAAATGACACCCAAGTTCATCCGAAACTCAACGATCAAGACAATTCAAGCTGCACGCAACCTCACCATCGAAATCAAGAAGTTGTCAAAGATGATCACCAACAGAGTGCAACTAGCTGCATCAAAGATCTCAGTCAACGTAGAGAAGTACACCAAACCACTGACTAAGCTGATTGTCAAGGTTTCAGTCTCTATCTACAAACGTGTCAAGCCACAGGTTGTCATGTACATTGAGCGCATCCAACCCTCTCTCAAGTATGTCAAGGAAATCTACAAAGATGTTGCAGCTTTCAACAAACCAATCTTCACACCTTTCGTACCCCTGTCTCAAGAACTCATGCACCAACTCATGAACATCACCATCAAGAAGGTCCCAATCGGTGTGGCTTTACACAAGAGCATGAAGCTAACCATTGATGAAGTTGCAGAACTCCTAAAAGAGTACAACCACACTATCACCAGCAACGTGACAGCTATCTTAAAGTTCATCAACGAACTCTCAAAGAAATCTCCTGAGGAAATCATCGACATCACTGTGATGAAAGTATTCAAGCTTGTCAACCACACCAAAGAACTCGTCAACAAGACCATCGAGTACACTTTTAGCCACTCCAAGAAAGCCTTACAATCCTACAAGGAATCAATGAAAATAATGAACAAGAAGATCCAGAAAATCATGCAGATGAAACCCGAGGATGTTGTTGAGCTTTCTATCCAAAACATCCATCTTACCATCAAGAACATGACTGCTTCAATCAAGAACTTCTCTATTGAAGTCCAAAGTGTTGCCAAACAGCTTCAAAACCTTGACTTCACAACACCTTTTATGAAGATGTGGAGCGAAATTGACCTCATCAACAGATACAGCTCTCTTGCTCTAGGTGAGAAGTGGAACAAGATCGTTGACAAGTACATGAAAATGTTCAAAGCTTTCAACCTAAAAGAACGCTTGATGGCCATTAAGACCCGCTATGAAATCCACGGACAGAGACTCATGAAAGAAGTCAAAGAGGTCGCCACTTTCGGTGAGAGGACAATGAACTTGACAATGAAGCTGATCAAGATGCAAATCACACGTGAGGACTTCATCAAAGAACTCCTGTCCATCATTGAGGGCTCAAAGATCATGGCCAAGAAACACTTCCACCTCGCTAGAGACGCAGTGTTTGCTTTGTACACTCTACGTAATAAGCACTATAACAGCACTGTTCAGTCCCTCACTGGCTATAAGGATACCACCTTGAACAAGATGAAGGATACCTACAAGAAGATTGAGAAGTACATCGTTGATTTTGGTAAAGAACACGAACAAGAATTTAACGAGGCTTATGAATTCTACAAGGATATTGCTGTTGACATCTATGAAATTGCCGAGAAAGAAACACTTGTTGCCAAGGGTAAGGTTATGAATAAACTCAACGAGCTTAAGATCAAGCTTGACGAACTGAAAAAGAAAGTTATTGTACGCTTGGAATCTCTGGTTCTTAAGATCAGACAGTACGAAAATATGACCTATGAGGAAATGGGTATTAAGGTTTACCAAGTCTCTAAGAAATACGGACTCGCTCTCTACAAGAACTACAGCACTAAAGCCATTGCATTGTTCAACAAAACAAAGAACATGACCTTGAGAGCCTACAACCTGACCAGAGAGATGGCCATTAAGTACTACAAAATTGGTAAGGTCGAAGCTATTAGAATCTTCAACAGCACCAAGAACTTCACCGTGACATACTACAAAATCTCACGCAATATGACCATCACGTATATCAAAATCTCTCGCAATCTTTCTCTGAAACTATTCAACATCACTCGCAACATGACTCTTCGTGGAATCGAATATTTGAACAAGACAGTACGACCACAGATGATCGTATACTATGGAAAAGGCAAAGTCTACTTGATCAAACTGTACAACGACGGCAAAGAGCGTGCCCTGAAAAGCGTCGAGGATGTCAAGATGTGGTACGCCGACAATAAGGAAAAGACTGTTGAGGAACTTTACCTCGAAGCTTATGGAGCTGTTGAAGCAAGAGTAGACAAATTGAAGGCCCGAGTGAACAAGCTTGCTCTTAAAACTAAGGCTCAGTTGTTGGAAAATGTGAAGATGGTCAACAAAACAATCAGGAACATTACCGCTGAAATCATCTCCGTCTACAACCAAACCAGAAACGTCTCTATCATCGCTGGTAAACAACTCATTGCCATCTTTGCACCATACGCCAAAGTTGCTCAGGATAACGCCATTGCTCAGTATAATGAACTCAAAAAGGTTTACAACGATATGGACTTTGAGACTATCTACAAGCTCAAAAACATGACAATGATGTATTTGAACAAAACCAAGACTTTGGTCATCCTTCAGTTCAACAAGACAAAGAACTTCACCATTGAAGTGTATCGTAACATCACCAACCGTAAAGATTTCAAAGAATTCATGGCTAAGCATCAAATAAAAGAGCGCTACGAGAAAATGATCACAAAAGCTAAGGAGATCATCGAGAAAGTGAAGGCATTCATCAAAGAATCACGACCCAAGCTTGAAGCCAAATACAGAGAAACTGTGTACTACTTGAATTACACTCTTCCTCGATTGATCAAGGAAAAGAAAGCTGAAATCATTGCAATGATAAAGAACAAGAAGGCTGAAATCATGGCTGACCCCAAAGAGTACATTCGATCCATCTACGCTGATGCTAAAAACAAAATCAATGAAAAGATCAAGGATACAGCTGTCGAAGAAATCATCATGCATGAGATTTGGAGTGACTATCTCGAAGAAATCAAACAACACGAATTTTACCAAATCAGTCAAGAAATTGCAGAAATCGGAAAAGCCAAAGCTGACGTTGCAATCACTCAACTCAAACAGAAAGCCGAAGTTTTGAAACAAAAGGTCGATGAGCTCAAGATCAAATTGAAGGTTAAGGTCGAAGAAATCAAACAAAAAGCTCAAAAGATCTACAAAGAAACCAAAGCAACAGTAGAGAAAGGATTCGAAGACCTCAAGCAAATGAAACTCAGAGAAATCGTTGAGCACAGATATGTCTTCAAGACCATTGAGTTCGCCAAGAACACTAGCCGTAAGATCCAAAACATCACAATGCAAGCCAAAAACATGACTCTGAAATGGATTGCTGTTGGAAAAGTCTTCTACAAGAACATGACCATCAAAGCTCAAAACTACACCAAAATCATCCAGAAATTCGCTCTTGAATTAAAGAAGAACTGCACCCTTGCTTGTGAGAAAGTCAAGATTATTGCAAAGAAGTACATCTTGGTTGCAAAGAACTACACCGATATTGCCAAGAACTACACAATTAAGTACTACAAAATTGCACGAAACTGGACAATGGTAAAGGTCAACGTTACCCGAATGTGGGTCAACAAGACTGCTGAGCGATACATCGAAATTTACAAAGTGAAAGTTGTTCCATACTACAAGAACAAGGTCGTGCCATTCTACACCAACAAAGTCGTCCCAATGTACCACAAGTACAGACAGCTGGTCATTGAGGTAAGCAAGAACATGACCAAAATGGCTTACAAGACAATCATCAACAGCAAGGCATACAACTTCACTTTAAAGACCTATAATCTTACCATTGAAGTTCTACGTAATGCAAGTAAAAGCACTCCACGACAAACTGTTCTCAAGATCAGACAAATCTCGCTTATCGCTTACAACTTCACCATGAAAACCGCCAACAGAGCCATCAATTTAACCAAAATCGCTTACAAAGAGGGCATCAAGAAGTTAAACGCTACCAAGATCCAACTCAACAAGTTGTTTAACGGTACTCTAAAAGCTAGTATGGAATCTATGAAGCCTATATTGCCAGTCCTCAACTTCACCAAAAACGAGATCATTGAGACCATAGTCTTCATCGACAAGTACTATGGAATTGAGGATCTTCTCCGTGAGAGTGTCAAACACCACTACAAGAAATTCCATGCAAGATACCAGAGACTCAACATGACCTTCAGTCACCACTTGAACAAAATGCAGAAAGAATCAGAAGAGTTTATCAAGACTCTCCCAGGACTTGCCAAGTCATCTGCTTATGAAGCTTTGGAACTTGTCAACAAGACAATCAGGTATTTAACTAAAACCATTTTTTTTCTATTTTATTTTGTTTGTTTGTGTGTGTTATTTTTGTTCATTCCTTTCTTTGATTATTCCGAGTCTGATTCTAATCCTACACTTAATTTGTTCTTCTGATCGTTTTCTTTTTCTAATGAGTGCTTGTCTGTAAAATGTAACAATTCGATTAAATTATGGTAATTAACTTACATTGCGTTATTGATTCGTCAGGTTTGCACACTACTCAATTGGATATGTCAACACAACACTCATCAACCTCAAGAAATCATTTAAACTGTCACTTCCAGAGCTGAGAAACTACATCCGCATAGATGATGGTATGATTGTTCTTATCATCCCACATCCAAGACCAATCAATGGTGATATCGTTTCCATCTGCAACGATGCTTGTGAGAAGGTTAAGAACATTCCCGTCGCAGCTAAAAGAATGGCTCGTGAGGCTATTGACAAATCGAAAGACTATGCCAACAAAGCTATAATCAAAGCTAGACAGTTCCTCGAGAGATCAACAAACTGCCCAGTCTACAAGAAGGTACACAACATTACCATGAGGCTCATTAACGCTACAAAGAACCACCCCGTGGCCAAGAAGTACTTGAACAAGACCATCATGTTCCTGAGGAAAACTAGTGAATATATCAACAAGATCGATGTCCAAGGCATGTCCTTGAAGCTGAAGAAAAACCTGCGAATCAGGCAATTCATCGGAATGACTCAATTGTACTTGATCAGAATTGGAGAAGAACTGAAGACATACGACTACAAGAAGATTTCTAACTTGACCAAACACTACGCTCCTATTGCCTACAATATGACCAAAGAGATGCTGGCTATTGGTTACAACACAACTCGCAACTACACCATGGTCGTCACCAATATTGCATGGAACATCACAGTTGACTTGTACAACTCTACCTCACCTCAACATGTCCTCTTGAAGGCAAGAAACTATACCATCAAAGCCTACAACATGACAGTGAAGGAACTCCAAGCGCTTTACAAGAAAAACCAACCAAAGATCGAGAAAATCAAGGCATACATTGAAGTACAGAAGGGTATGATCATTGCCAAGTCCCAAGTTGCCCTTAACAAGGCACGAAATGTCTCTATGCAGCTGTTGATTATGACCAAGAACAACCCAATGGTCCAAGACTATGTCAACTCTACCATCCACTTCATTAATGTGACACGTGCTTTCTTGAACAAGATCAACGTTACAAAGATTGCCAACATGACAAAACACTATGTACCCGTCGCCTTCAACATGACCAGGGACATGTGCGTTGTTGGGGTCTACTCTGCCAAGAACTTCACTGTGGGTGTTGCTAAACTTACATGGAATATCACCATTGACATCTACAACTCCACCAGTCTACAAGAAGCACTCTTAAAGGCAAAGAACCATTCTGCCAAGGCATACAACGAGACTCTTCGCTTGTACCGTATCCTCTACAACAAAACCATGGCCAAGTACGCTGAAGTAAACAAGACTGCACGTGCCCTGTACGTTCAGATCTACAAGCACCGTATTACCCAGAAGTCATTGAGTCACGCCCGACATTACTATGGACACTCTATGAAGATGATTGAGTCACGTGGTCGCCACATGCACCATCTAAAGAGTTACTGGAGACATAGAATTGCACACAAAGCTCACTACCTAAAGAAGATGTTCAACCCAATGAACTGGATCCCACCATTCAACAGTAAGTGATATTTCAAATCTTTCCTATTTATTTCATAATCTTCTAAACGCGTTTGATGCATACAATTAAAACGGTACTAAGTGAATTTCTTTTCAGTGAAATTGGGTAAAATTGCTTGTTGAACGCGTTAAAACGGCAAATTACTTTGATTTACCTATTGTGAACAGGGCTATGCTTGGTGTTGATACATGTTCTGTGTTTTTTTCTCGCGCTTAAAACCTGTAACACAACGTAGGCGATATGTGACTTTAGCTGTTTGATATACCTTAACATCACTAGCTAATGACAGTTTATGCGCGCATTGCAAAGTGTGAAACATCTTGCATTGACGCTTTATTATGTAAAACAATTTCAAATATCAAAAGCATTAATAAAGGCTTGAACTAATTTCACATTGTTGTGTTTCCCCCTAGGCACAGCTGTGATCTTTGGTAAGGACCATGTATACACCTTCGATAGTCAATACTTTAGATTCCCAGGTTACAAAAATGAAAGATGCACGTACGTGTTGGCTCGTGATGTCCGTGATGATAAATTCACCTTGATGAGCCAAGAAAAGGCTCTTCTCTTCAAATCTGAGGACGCTAATGTCAAGGTGTGTATAAATTGTGTGTTATATCAGAGAGCTTTTATCATCGTGAGAGTTCAGTAGTAATCATAACTGTGTTACCGTCATCATCATTACTGTCAACAACCATCAGCATGATAATCGTTGTCTAAATAGCATCATTCTCAGTTATTAGTGTCATCATTTTATTCGGTACTCTTCGTTATATATCATCTTTATCATCATCATCATTGATATCATCATCTCCATATAATTGTGATAACTGCCTACATATTTTCGTAGCAATATCCTCCGCTAGTTTTCTTCTCTGCTAAACATCGGCGCTTTCCATCGTGTGTTTGCGTATTGTACCAAGTGTTCTGGTCCCTAGCCTAACCTCATTTTCATCATTTCACTTAACAGATCCACTCGAACGGCAAAGTAGAGACGATGATCAAGATCACAAAAGACGGCCAGAAGATCCATGACGGTTACGACAGTGAACTTCCAGTCCAGAGCCAGAACATGACAGTCTTCCGCGAAGGACAGTACAACGTCTTGAGACACGACATCGGCATTGAAATCCTTTGCGACATTGAACACGAACTATGCACTTTCAACATTGGTAAATGGTATCATGGACGCCTTGCAGGTCTTCTTGGAACAAACAACAATGAAGGACATGATGATATGATGAAGTCGACAGGACATCTCACCGAGAACCTGATTGACTTTGTCAACTCATGGGAAGCTACTAAAGATCCTAAATGCCAGATCAAGAGACAACGTAAACCCAAGAAGGTAAACTAACTCACTGCATACCTGTCTTGATTTATGTACATAAAAACTAGACGATAATGGTTAAATCGTCATAAAAATCACGATAGAGACTAATGGGATGTTTAACTGTATCAATTTGACATATTTCGCGAAGAGTGCTCTATGACGTCACGAAATGGCAGTCAAGTGATTTATTGATTTTATCTTTGTGGTCACATACAGTGTAATTCAATGAACGAAATAATCACTGACTGAAAACTCGCTCACAACTGCCATCTGGCATTTCCAAAACATCACTACCTGCTCGTAGTGGAGATCATCTTTTTCAAAAACATTGTGCGGTATAGAGAGAATTCCGTCCGGTATAGAGGGGTTTCATTGTATTTGTAATTTATCTAGTTCCCATCAATTAAATGCATTTGTTTCTCTGTAGTGCTCACCAAGCAAGTACATACATCGATGCAACGATCTATTCAAGAGCCTTAAATCTCCACTGGCCCCATTCTTTAACATCATTAACCCCAAGCCATTCAAGCTAGCATGTGAACAGGACTACGAACGATGTGATGTCAACATGCCCAAAGACATGAAACATTGCAACGTCTCCGCAACCTACATCGAGCTGCTGAGAATGAAAGGACAATGGGTAGACCATCTTCCTGAATGTGGACGTTGTGGAAACAACGAACTTGATAGAAAATGGTTCCAATCTGCTAAAGGACAGGTTGACGTCATTCTAGTGGTCCCAGAAACTGAAGGCATGAAAGCTTACGCCCAGAAAATCCCCAATTACGTCCAACAGATAGTCGGAGACCTGGAGAAGTTCTCATTCCGATTTGGTCTTGTCAGTTTTGGAGGTGAAGGAATCCATTACCATCCCCACCAAGTGACAATGAATGGTAAATTCCTTGGCACTGCCGATGAAGTCCAGCACGCCGTTGATCATCTGAAATTCTCTACAACCAAGGACAACGAAACCGATGGCTTCGAAGGTATTGAAATGGCAACAAGATACCCATTCCGCGCTGGTGCCACTAAGATTGTTATCTTCTGGACTACATCTGAGCGCTCTGCCCATGAACATGCACCTTGCTTGAGAGAAATGACCAGAAAACTTCAAAGACAAGATATCACATTGAACATCATTGGAAAGTACAAGAAGTACGTTGGAGAAATCAATGGACAGGACTTCCAAGGACGCGTCTTTTATCGCAAGATGATCAAGGGATCTAACTCGGGTGCTTCTCTCCCTGAAGGTAAGATATCTTCTAGTTATTCATATCATCGACATAATAATCACTGTCGTCTTATATACCATTATAAACATTCAACCTACGTAATGCTAACTGTATCATTTCCTTAATAATGGATTCATCATCTCAACCATTTATATTTTAATTTTATAATAACTATAGCCAAGATCATTGTTTTCAGCACTGACCATACTCCATTGTTTTAAGAACATCAAATGGTCGCCTCAGTAACTAATTTATGTTTTATTTACAGGCGAATTCATGAGCCTGATGAAGAACACTCAAGGATCTGCATTCAGCATCACTTCATTTGGATCTGACGCTGAAAAGAGAGCTCTGTCAATGCAGAAATCGTTTGTCTACACTTTGAAAGAACAAATCAAGCGAGACCAAGTGATGTGCAAAGAATGCTACTGCAAACGTGGACTTGTGGGTGAAGGACGTAGCATCTGTAAGATCAACGAACATCACAAGTGCTGAGCATGGTAAGTGATGGTGGAATAGCTGATGATCATGACAATAACAGCACTGATGGTAATGATGATAGTGATGGTTACGTCCAAGAAGGTTGACGTAAAGGAAAATATTGATGCTCAACCGTGAACGAAATGCTCTGCATGTATCGAGAAAGAATAATAATGATGATGATAATATGCTGGTGAATGTGATGATAACGATGATGCTGATGATGACGAACATTATGGTAGTGATCGTAGTGATGACGAAGACAGTGGTAGATATATATATGTTGATGAAGATGGTGAAGACGATTGTAGTGGTTATGACAATGTTGATGATGATAATGATGACTACATCGTGATAAGAAGAAGATCAAAAATCAGATTCGTGATATGTTGATTGTAATAACATGATCGAATGATTATTTTAATTATTACTTTAATACTCATAAATTGTTCTTTTCTTCTCTTTTCAGACAAAGTCAGTCCTTGTGAGCTCTTTGTTACGGAACCCGCGTCGGTCCACATGGAAATGTATAAAGGACTCATACGTTAAAAACACATCGATTACAACACGTTAAAATTAGTATTATTTTTTTTTTGTTAGATAGAGTATTGCTTTGCTTATGTAGTTGTCAAGGAATCGGTCACGCACCTTAAGTTTCCTTGGAAACGAGAGCTGCTGAATCACATTCTTGCTCAGTGACCGTCGTCACTGCGTCGCAACTAGCGATCCTTGGCAACGTCGTTCATTGCAATCAGTTCTGTTATTATAGAAATATTTTGGTTGATTATTTTCGTTCTGTAATTAAACAAGCCTGATGTGGCGAGACTGGTGGCAACCAAAGCGGGTTTTAGTGACGAGAAAGTATTTAGTCCGTTTTAGGGACTAGGAACAAAAGAATACAAATGAATCATTGTTAAACAAATCATATTTATTTTCAAACATATTTCAATATTTCCAAACTAGTAGTTTATGCAGTATATGTTATGAAGAAGTTAGTCGAAAAACTTACTCAGTTGTGCTAATTTCGGATGTGATACTGTTAAAATTACTTAATTCTTGTTATTGTTCCATTAAAAATTATTGAGCATTTAAAAAAATGTGTGTCTATTTTTCTTTGTGTCTGTATGTTTAGAGATGGTCATGTCAAAGAGAGCGTGCATGTTACAAAGCTTTTTAAACAAACAAACAAACAAACAAACAAACAAACAAACAAACAAACAAACAATTTTATTTATCCAGCCAACCCTATACCAAAAAATCCGTAGCAATTTTCTAAAACTGTGTAAAGCCTGTTTCCATATAATCATTCACGATCGCCGGATTGATGAAAATGATGTCAGCGATCGTCAGCGATCATATGGAAACACTTTTCAGTCGGATCGAAACAAATGGTTGTGAGCGATGATCGCATTAGTATTCACGAGCGAGCAAATATATATAAAACTCGGCTTTAATGAGGAATTTGTAGCTGCAAAGCAACTGTACAGTAGATATATTTATAACAACTGTTGTAGCAGCAAATTTTTAGTGATTTTTTCAAAATCCACGTGTTCGAGTGAATTGCCTTCGGCGTTTATAGAGCTCTTAATTAAAGTCATGGACGAAAATAGATTCTTTCAAAATTCCGAACCATACATGGCTAGCCAACCGGTTAAGACGGCGAAGAAAAGAAAGGGAGAGAAAGGATAAAAAAAAAGCAAGGAAATGAACAAGAAAAGACTTGCAAAGTTACGAAAGAAAAACGGATAAAAAGCACGCGAACAAATTCGAAGGAATAAACACGAATAAACTCACAAACCGCAATGAGTAAAAAAGTAAGTGAACGATCATTGTATATGAATGACAAATGAACGAAAAAATGAATAAATGAGTCGAATGAACAATCAAAAATAGAATTAGTATTTATAAAAAGAGAATGCAGTGTCATCCGCAGATATAGATATACAAGCCGTGTGCTAATAAATGAAAGTCCCCTAATGGCGCTCTCATGAAGACATCTTGAAGTTGTGGACGTGATCACGTCATTGATGTACAGTAGAGATTATGGATGGTGCACTTCTTTAAAATTGCCGTGCAAGTTCTGAATTATGTTTGGCCTTTATCAATAGAATATTTGGCAAGTTGTAATTGTCAATTTTTGATGTTATGAACAGCGGCGGATCTAGAAATTTTGAAAGGGTGGCGTGCTACTAAAAAAGTTATTGTATTATCTATGAAAATAAATCAGGTCATCCCAAAAGCGGGGGGGGGGGGGGGGGGAGGTTACACCGCCGCCACTGGAGTGCACCTGGTCCGCCACTAATTAATGCATGAATCGGAATGCACTAATTTATCAGTTTTTCAGTTGTAGAAAAAGAGAGAAATCGTCGTATCCTGGCAATTGTCTTTATAGCTGTCAGAGAGAGAGAGAGAGAGGGGGGGGGGGGGGGGGAAGGGAGAGAAAGAGAGTAGAGTCGAACATGAACATACCTTGCAAAAGGAGCTGATGGAAAAATTACATCAGTGCCAAACTAGATTGAATGAAATTGTTAATTTCATGTGTTGAATTTTGACAAGAAGTAAATAAGTTCAGTTTTGTGATTATTCAGTTTTAACTGATTGATTCTTTGTATCCCGGTTTGTATAGTTCGTTGTAGATCACTTTCCTTTATAGATGCAGTAGAGAAAAACAAAGTTTCCAATGGTAAACCAACAAACAATTTAAAAAGAAACTTAGTAAACAAACAAATAACCCAATAGAACAGAGACAAAGTATTTTGGTAAAGAAACACAAAGGAAACGTTCAATAACATATTTTGATTATTTTGAATTGATAGGAGTTTAGACGACATGCTTTATGACACAGGAAACCCAATCTGAGCAATTTTGAAAATGACTAGTCTAGTTGAGTCTGATAAAGCAAAATAAAGTACTTTTTTCCAAATTTATCGCATTTAAAACCCACAGCTTGCTAAGACGATAGTGTTCTTGTGTTTTTAAGCAATTTGGACTATTTAAGGGTGATTATTTGACTTTGAAAATATGTTATGTTTCTCGGCCGTTCACAGACAGAAGGCGCGCTTCACGCTCCATTGACTTCCGGTTTGACTCAATTACAATCACGTGTCATTTGAAGTGTAAATTTATTTATTTGTTTTCTTCCCTTTTTCCTTCACTGAAATAAATCAAAAACATCACTTATTCATAAAGTACCGAAGTAAAATAAGTTTAGATGTTGTGAGTGTATTTAGGAATCGTTTTTCGGGGTTTTTAGAATATTTTTAGGATAAAATAAATTTATGCAAATATGTGTAAAACCTGTTTGGACATTTGCATAAAGTGTGCAATCAACGAGCCAGCCTGTCAACGAGATTCTACGCTGAGTTTACGTTGAGTGGTAGTTTTTAGGCAACTTCTACCGTTAAATCGTAGTGTTTTAGACACTATTTTAACACTAAAAGCTGTTTGACTCACGCGTTTTGGATTAAGTTGGTGTTGTCGTCGTTGTGTAGAACTTTGGAGCGAGAAAATGCCTAAAAAAAGACGAAAGGGAAGTCAAAGCGAAGAGAAGAAAGCCGAAAAAACTGACGAAACACCAAGTACTCCAGGACAAAACTTCTTGACTTCGATTAAAACGTTATTATGGTCTTCTCCTTCTAAAGATGATGATGAACGAGGAACAAAGAGGCGAAGGGAGGATTCTGACATCGAAGATGAAGAAGATGCGATAATCACTTCAAATTTGTTGAAGAAGCGAAAATTTACAACTGAAACTACTTCTAGTACAAACAAGTTTCTACATTCAGCCCACGAATCCAACGCCTGTGACTCCAGTCCAAAACGAAAGTCTATTTTAGGAACATTATTTTCTCCCGTGTTTACACTGTTTGGTAAAAATGGTCAAATCCAAGTGAATGGTGAAGAAGCGAAAGTTGACCACGAAAGTTGTAATGGCGTCGAACCAACGAAGGGCGACGAAGAACATTCAACCGTAAATTGCGAGGAGAATGTTGCTTTGTCGCCTACTAGTGCTTGCAACGGCGATGTAAATGGCAACGTGGATGATGATGGCTCTGACTGGGAAACTTTTGATCCATTTTACTTCATAAGAACAATTCCTCCACTCAGTGATGACATGAAATGCCGTATCCCGGTTTTACCCCTCAAGACAAGAAGCACTCCGAAGCTCAGCCTAGTTCTAGATTTAGACGAAACTTTGGTACACTGTAGCTTAAACAAGCTTGAAGATGCTACGTTATCTTTCCCAGTTTTGTATCAAGACATTTCATATCAAGTGTTTGTGCGAACAAGACCTCATTTGAAGTACTTTCTTGAAAGAGTTTCGAAGTCATTCGAAGTGATTCTCTTTACAGCCTCGAAGCGAGTGTACGCGGACAAGCTCCTCAACATCCTAGACCCAGAAAGAAAATATTTTCGTCATCGACTTTTCCGCGAACACTGTGTCTGCGTTCAAGGAAATTATATCAAAGATCTGAGTATCTTAGGACGGGATTTATCTAAGACAATGATCGTAGATAATTCTCCGCAAGCGTTCGCTTATCAAATTTTCAACGGAATACCAATCGAGAGTTGGTTTGTTGACAAGAATGATCGTGAACTCATGGAACTTTTGCCGTTCCTGGAAGATTTAGCTAACCGTCGTGAAGATGTGCGAGTTCACATTAGGGATCGATTTCGACTTCATGATTTAATTCACCCACCTTCTTACAGAAATTTCAAGCTCTCTTGATGTAGCGAGAGTCCATGTCAATTTCATGTACATTTCATGGAGACAAGAATAGTTTCTAACGGTGAAAATATCACAAAAAGTCATTATCAATAACCGATAATGTTACTTGGGTGTAGTGTTTAACAATATTGATTGTTTTTTCAATGCTTTGTAGTTTTTATTTCAAAGCATTTATGTTTTTATCGTGGTATTTTTGGGGTTATTGAAATGTACGAAAACATTTGGCTTTCTTCAGAGAAAACATTTAGACAATCTGATTATTACATTATATATATTTCGTGTTTTCCTTGTATTTATCTTACATTTTTACTATTTTTAGTTTCAGTAGTGTTTTTATTGGTATTTTGGTAGTTTAGTTGGTATTTTTGGGTGTTACGTGAAAACAAACAACTTTTAGCAATAATATACTAATTTTCACATCATGTAGCAAATTAAACACTTTTCATATACATATCTTAGCATCGCTATATATTCTACCTTAAATATTTCAAAATACTATTTTTAATGCATCAACTTTGTAATAATAATGTTAGTAAGGAAAACTTTCAGATTGAAACTAATGTATATATCATATGTTTATGTACTGTATATTAACAAATTAATGTTTTGATATATAACCATTACTGGAAAGGTTTTTATGTATAAGGCTGACATCCAGCTCCTTTAAAAAAGCATACAAAGCTTATCAGATAATCTAGTAAAAAAAATATTGTGTCAAGTGTCAAATTGAAACCAAAAATATATGCAAAGAAATTTCTGATGACAAAGATGTGAAACTTGAAAAATTATATTGTTTTTGTGCATACGAGAAGCACATTAAATTGTTTTATCATAACACAAGGAATTCTACAGAAGTCGATTTTTTAAACCAATATTTGCTTTTGAAATTTTGTGTGGCAAATAGAAATTTAAGGAGAAGTTTCATTTTGTATAAATTTGAAAGAGTTCTGCGAGCAATAAATTGAGGCTTTTCATGATCATAGTTTCCCTTTTGAAGTCATAAATGATTAAGAAGTTCAATGACTTTGTCTCATTGTTTCTTTCAAGTATACATATTGTTCTAAAATTTAATCAATTATTAAAAGTCGCCCTTTCTGCTCCACAGGACTCTACGAATATTATATTGTAACTACTCTCAGATGTGTTTCAAAAGCATGTGAGACTACAATTATGTAAAAAGTATAGACAGTCAATTGCCTTTTTATGTCTTCTGTAAAACTCAAATTTTAATTTTAACTTACAAGTGTCATTGCAAGCTATTAAAAAACATTTAGTTTAAAAATGATGTAGGACCCCAAGTTATTATTAAATTACTTCAATGGACTTTAATTCCAATTTCAACAAAGAAGTCAATTTAATCATCATCTTTAAATTGAGGCATATGAAATCTTTTTTTATCTTGAATTTAAAAAGTGAATTTACAGATGTAGTTTGAACAGATGGAAATAGTGGTCAAGGAAATCGTTTTTTCATCTTTTACTTTTAAGGAAAAATGAAATTGACCATATTACAAAAAAACAAAGTTTCAAAGAGAGAGCTCATAAACTTGCAAAGATATGATTTTTTTTTAGGATTTTTCTGGCATCAAAGATGAATGAAACTTTACAGTGAGGACACTCAAACCGTGAAAACATTGTGCTTCCTTTGAGTGAATTGATCTGATAACATTTGAGTTTGAATGAGCTTTTTTAGAGAATTTGAAGCGTTAGAAAGCTCAGAAAATGAAAAGCCAAATAAAGACAAGTTTTGAAGGGTCGAGTGTCCTCGCTGTAAAAGAAATGTCTGTGTTCAGCATGGAAAACAGGCTTCGTAATGTATATGATTTGCCCTCTATCCAATATTTGTTTGCAAAAATGCATAGTTTTGACAATGCGCATCTTGAGTTTTAAAGGTAAATCTGAGTGAAACTTTGGGAAAACGATAACTTGTGTAGTACAGTGAAACCCCTCTATACCGGACTCTATTGGGACCAAATAAAATTTCCGGTTTAGAGGGGGTTCCGGTTTATTGAGGTTTTTGTATAACCATTGAAAAACACACTGTAAAATGCAGTACAATAGCTTAATTTCAAATTAACATCATTTTTGTATCGTCAAATTTATATTGTGTACACGTTATATTCATTTACAGTTTCGTTGTCAACTTCATCAATTTCTCCGCAGATCTGAAATGCTTTGACAAAATAACGAGATTTCAAACAATCAATCCAGCCGTTTGAATTATTGAAATCGGCTTTTTTAGATTGGCAAGCTTACTCTTGAATGGTTAGCCCAGAAACAGGAATGTTATTTGATCATGCACATTGAAACCACTGGAAAATAAGATCGTTCAGATGATCATACAGTTGATGCTGCTGAATCCTTTTTTCTTGTCGTTGCTGTTTTTTCTAATATGTACTCTGACTTCCTTATTGACTTTGTTATAAGGGTTCTCACTTTTTCCCAGCAAAGTGGATGATTTTTATCACAAAAATCATATCCTGCTTTACACCCGGACGATGCTAAAGTGTCAATCTTCCTTTTTTTCAAATTTCAATAGACCCACAGGAGTATTTTTCCGGATTAGCGGGGTGAATTCTATTGTTAAAGTTCGCTTTGAAGAGAAATTATTGTCCGGTTTCCGGAATAGAGGGGTTCCGGTTTACTGAGGTTCATTTTACAAAAGATATATAGGGGAAATTTCCGGACCAAAAACATTGTCCGCTATAGAGAGAATTCCGGTAAACCGAGGGTCCGGTATAGAGGGGTTTCACTGTATTACATCATAATATCTTCCACTATTGGGGCCTAACAGCTGTTTCATGGCTGACAAGTTCTCTACTGCACATGCTCAATCTACATTTTCCATGAGCCGCACCCACATGGCTTGTTGCCTTTACACTTATTTCTAAAAATTTGACTTGACAGCTATTCCTGGTTTGCTTTAATTCCTTAAAAATTTGACAGTCTTGGAAAGTCAAATGAATAACATTTGCACAGATAGGATTGTTGACCAGTATTATCTTGACAAGGTCTTTCAGGGGGGATCCAGGATTGTTTTTAGGAGGATGTTTACTATCTTCAGAAGGGGGTGCACTACCAAGTAAATATACTGATTAAATATTTTGGGAAAATATTGAAGTATACAAAGACGTGAATTCCGCCATTGTCTTTGCAGTGCACTAAGGAAACTACAGTCCTCGGACAACAAGATGTCTCTGAACTGTTATAGTACAGGCTAGAAGAAAGAAATCTCTTTAAGAAGTGTTTTTGTGTTGACCAAGTACCATTTTCGTAACTTCATAAACATGAATCCCTATGTGCAGTTGAACCTTGATTATCCAGACTTTTCGATTATCTGGAATTTTCTTCTGGTCCCGATTTTTTTCATGAATATTAATGATTCTGTATTCTTGATGGTTTTCGAAAAAATAGGAGCAGAATAAGATTAGAAATAGTTGCTAAAACTAGAGTTCATTGTTTTGGAAGCAACGTACTTCTCAATTTGGATTGTAAATACATATCTTTTAAATGACTTCGTTTGAATTTAATTACCGTAGAATTGTACCTCTCCAGAATAATATTGATAATCATATTTTTGTTCCGGACTCATTAATATTCATATTTCCGATTGTCCAGGCCTTTTTGCTTGAACCAGAGGAGTCTGCATAGTTGAGATTCAACTGTACAACTTGCCTCAAGAAAGCTCTTTATGGATACAAAAGCACAAGACTTCTTCTTTATAAACTGGCCTGAAATTGTCTATAATCAGTTCTGATGTGGTATGGTTCCATTATATACAGACTGTACAATGATCTTGAAGACATTCTATTTGAGTTAAACAGCATGAAGTGCATCTTAAAATTATTAATAATTATTAGCCTATTACGAAATCAGTTTACTTTGAATAATTTATTAATGTTGTAGCACTTGAAAAAATAACAAAAAACTAAGTATGTGTATTCACCTGATTTTGCAATATCCAAATACCTAAACGTGGCAAAAAAGGCTTTTTTTGGAAAATCTCTGAAAGAAATGGCTTTTTTCCATGTATAGTTATTTGGGTATTGCAAAATCAGGTAAATAAACACACTTGGTTTTTTGTAATTTTTCAAGTGTAAATTAGAAACCTCAACTAGATGTGGCTGGATCAAAAATGGCATAAAATAAGTCACAAAGTGTGGATGGTACAAACAAGTGGATGAATTCTAAATAAATTTTATTCAGTGGATAGGGTGCACCAACGCCTCTCCCTCCCCCCTCCCTCCAGGAAAAAAAAAATAATGAAAAATAACTGTAGCTATTTAGGGGCTGTTTATATGGAGTGAGCCAGCCTGCTTTAGTGGGCTGGTTTATTTTGTGTTCAAGGCCTCAGTGCGTAAAAACAAAGGAAACCAGCAAGCTAAGCCGATCTGGCTCACTCCATATATATCGGACCCTAAGTGTCTAATAACACCTATTTAGTGACATGCTGAGACTCACTGAGGCATAGAAATTAACGTTTTACCAAATAAGAGTACTAAAGTGATGACTTCACAGAAAACGTTTTCAGAATTTTGGTTTTTCAATAACATTTTCAGAAAGTGCTTGTGAAAATATGAATTATGGTTAAAATTTGCTGAAAATCAAATTAATATTGATGAAGATATGAGCAGTTGAATGGAAAAATGTCACCATACATTTTATCTTCTTTAAGCGTCTGTTTGCACCTTGAGGAACCAGCGCCAAAACAAGAGAAAATATATGGCAATATTGTATCTTTACATTGAATTGGTTCATATCCCAGCTAATATTCACTCAATTTTTGTCAAACTTTCACCATAATTCATGTTTTTGCTATCACTGTTTGAAAATATTTTGAAAACTTAAGAAAAAAATTTATTTTGTCATGTTTAACTTTAGAACTCTATAGCACAGTTGATGCAACCTCTATTGTTTGCAATTGCTTTATTTGAGTGCACGCATTAAAAGTGTGCAATAGAGGTACCACTAAACAGTACTATTTTATGCTAATTCTATTGTTTTCTTTTGTTTAATTAGTGCTATTTACTACTAAATAATGACAACTGTTGCACACATTTAGTAATTGCACTCTAGCACTATTTTGTGCTAAATAGTAACTTCATAGATTGTTATGTACACGTGATGTTTACATGTTTGCACAAAATGCATGTTACTAGACACAACAACTTTTATTTAACAATTTTTAGTGACCACTCTAACGTTTAGCAAATGGATAAATGTAACTATTCCAACTTTTGCACAACCAACCTCCAGCCTGACAATCATAATATATAATGCTTTTCAGTGTGAAAAGATATGAACAAGTAAACTTCAATGGCTCTCATCATGGTCGATAGATTCAACCTGGGACTATTAGTACATGCAGTCGAGGCCTCACAGTCACATAGATCATCGTCAAGTTGGTTTATGGGAGGGGGATTGTCAGTGAAGGGGGAAAAGTGAGTGGGGAGGGAAGAAGCTTTCTGTTCAAGAGTGGATTTAGAGCTTTGCTGAGTAGAAATTAACTATGGATTGGGTAGTTGTGTTTGTCTGCAAAATTTTAAGGTGTTCCCCCTTGGTTTTGCTTGTGGATCTGCCCTGAAAGTCGTTGCTGGAGGAAATGGGATTTGGGGTGACAGAATCAAATAGCCAAATGCAAAATTGGGAAGGATTCGAGAGCCCTCAATTTACATAAAAATATTTCAATTGAATTGAGGAAAAGTCAAACATAACTCACTATATTTTATAGTTTAGATTCCATGCCATATTGAATATTCCTGAGAATTATTTAAATAACATGCCGGTGACTGTGATATAATTGGGTTTCCTGTGTAAAAACTTTTGATATTTTGCGGGTTTCCTGTCCAAAAAATGTCATTGATCCGGTCAAGTTTATGAAATCTCACACTACAGCAGGTAAAATGAACCGAAAACCAATCAATACAGCCTTCAAAGGCAGAGAAAACCCAAAGAAGAATGACATTTCCGATGCCCTTCTTCGACAAGCAAGAAAGAGTGGTCATCTTAACTTATCAAACCGACAGCTCACAGAAATTCCAGCTAAAGTTTGGAATATCAACACAGATTTGCCACCAGAGGCGAAAAATGTATCTCTGGATTCCACAGAAGAAAAATGGTGGGATCAAGTTGACTTAACCAAGCTAATTTTAGCTTCGAATAAGCTTTCTTCTTTGTCTGGTGAGATTGTGAATCTACCTGCATTGGAATTTGTTGATGTAAGTATGTATGATTGTAAAATTGGACAAGTTTGCCATCTTTAATCGGCTTCATGTGACTGTGCAGGACGTTGCCAGTAATCGATAAGGGACGGACCATTAGGTATTTGAGGGAAGGGGGAAAATATCGAGCAAAGACTTAAAAAAAAAATCGTGCAGGGAGGAAGAAAATATCCTGCACAATCATCATATATAATATCCTACGAAAAAAACCAGCCCCCCCCCCCTCAAATATCTAATGGTGACTCATTGGGTAAATCATTTAGTTATGCTTGATTGTTAGTATATTTGTTCATTCGGCCATTTTTTCATTTGTCATCCATATATTTATTTCATGAAGATTTCTGGACTTCATTTACCTTGATTTGACAACTTGATCTCTTTACAAATAGCCCATTGCTGCAGTATTTTCTTTATTGTCTATTTTCCAGATTCATGATAATGTAATTGAAGAACTGCCAAAAGAGATTGGATCATTAGAGAATCTTAAAAGAATAAATTTAAGGTTAAAGTTAATTACAGTCATTTTTGCATGAGTTGAAAATGGTGCGATTAAGATACAGCTATATGAACAGATAATTAGAATATTTTCTTAGAAATTACAGTTACAATGAAGCATTGAAGAAACAATTTGTACCTCACCTTGGTGCTAGTTATTAAATAACATCCTATTTATCAAGCAAGCCAGGAATTTCAATTTTAATTATAAAAAAACTAGACCAATCTTGCAACCCTCAGTACATTGTTGAAATTATTATAATTTTTATCTTTATTGTTGTTCAATTTTTTAGTCATAACAAGCTGAAATCACTGCCACCCGATATTGGATATCTTAGGAACCTGTGTTCTTTGAAGCTTCAGTACAATAGCTTGTCTTCTATTGGTGATTGGCTGGGAGATTTACTGCATCTAGAGGAACTGGTAACTACTATTATCACACTCTGTTGTTTAGATACAATAAAATATATTATAATATATACAATATGAGCGGCCGATCTGTATGGAGTATACAATGTCAAGCCGAACACAAGACATTTTATATTCCATACAGATCAGACACAGATATTGTATATTACTTATGAGATCTCTACTAGATTAATGCTGCTATTCTAGAATAATATTTTTGAAATTAAATTTAATTTGGCCGAGATATTTCCGTATCGGATATACAGATGCCGTGATTTTTTATTGTTCTGGGTTCATTAATTATTCATCAATTTTATAATAGTGTTTAATGTAAACTATAGGATCGTTTATTTGGACATTTTTAAAACAATTGTTACTCAGTTAAATGTCAATTATTTCCATGGAGATAAGACATTGTTTTACTTGTTAACCAATGAAATGGCTCTTGTGATCGCTCTGACCCTACATCCCGTGGGAATGCATCAATCCAAAAACCTTAGAAATAGCAATGGTTTTGTCTTGACTCTTTTCTTAAATTACCTACGATTGAGGCTTAGCCTGAGCACTGATGAACTTGAAACTGGTCTATTGTTTAACTGTTTATCATTCTTAGGATTTATCAAATAATGCTATAACATCGCTGCCATCCAATCTCTCTGGACTTGGAAGTCTCAGAAGCTTGAACCTCTCCAACAATGCACTGGACACACTACCATCTAGTGTTAGCCATATCAAATGTAAGAACATTCAAATCAAGACATGAATTATCTATGAGTCCTGCTAATTCGATAATATCATCAACCTACAGTCGCAGTCAAAATTGTTGATAACTTTCCTTTTTGGGTAAATTATGTCAAAAATATTGCTATATCATTAAAAAAACACCCACTCTCCCCCAAATCAAAGACTCCTATGTTCATTGACACCCTAACAAATGCAACATTGAGAAGGGGGGAGGGGGAGTGTTATTATTTCACCTCTTGTGTTACAGTAATTTCTGAGAACATGCAATGTGATCATAATTGTGATCAAAAGATATCTTTCAAAATAGCTTCAATTGACTTCTTAGTTTATTTATATTCATATTTTAAGATATTTTTCAATCATTGCAAAAAGTATTTAGACTTGTTAATGCGTTTTTAAGAATGTCATATTATTATTATAATTCTCAAAACATTTTGACCGTGACTGTAGCTTTTGAGGAGAAAGACAACTAAAAAACATAATACAATGGAGATGTAATTTAAAATAGAAAAAAAAATTTCATAATCTCGCTTGAGTACATAACCATGCCGTGTGTCATTTTCCAATTCAGTGTACGGTGATTTGTATTTTTGAATATCTCCTCAGTACTGGAAGACATTAACATCAGTAACAACAAAATAACAACCCTACCACAAGGTAACTTGAAATAGTCATTTTATTTGCACAATTTATAAAGACAAGCACTCTCCATTAATGTAAATTGAGCATTTGAGGTGGATAATTTGTGAGCCATGAGATAGCCGTTAGCTTTGAAGCCAGACCTCATTTAGTTGAGTTTTTAAAAGTCATGCATCAGTAATATATAGAATATGAGCCTGAGATCTGTATAAGGATCTAAAACAGCAAGCTGCAAGCAAACTATTTTAAATCTCATACAGATCAGAAGTGAATATTATATATTACTTATCAAATGTCAAGATTAATGCTGCTATTTTAGATTTGAAATTTTTGAAACTAGATGTGATTTGTTCAAGATATTTCAGGCTAAATCTTACACATTAAATAAGATGAATTCTGTATCAGTATTTCAGTACAGATGATAAGTTTATGAGTTTCCATCACAACTCAAGAATTTATTTTATTTTATTATTACAGAACTTATCACAAGATTCATTTGCTTTGAAAATCACTCCTGAATTAGTTTTATTCTTTAGAGTTTCTTTGCTTATTTAGTGTGTCCAAATTGCAATTGATTGTAGCAAATGATTATTTATAGATATAGGTAACTGTAAACATCTCAAGAGACTTGACTGCAGACAGAACATGTTAGAAAAGTTCCCATCTCTTGGTGGATGTACGTCCCTCAAGGTCAGTCTGATTATAGTTAGGTTGATCTAATAGAGCAATGAATACATGTAATACTATCAGTGTCTGTATAGTACTTTTCACAGTGGTGATGATGACAGTGATGATGATGACAGTGGTGATGAGGGCAGTGGTGATGAGGGCAGTGGTGATGAGGACAGTGGTGATGATGACAGTGATGATGATGACAGTGGTGATGATGACAGTGATGATAATGACAGTGGTGATGATGACAGTGATGATGATGACAGTGGTGATGAGGGCAGTGGTGATGAGGGCAGTGGTGATGAGGACAGTGGTGATGATGACAGTGATGATGATGACAGTGGTGATGATGACAGTGATGATGATGACAGTGGTGATGATTACAGTGATGATGATTACAGTGATGATGACAGTGATGGTGATAATGAAGTCATTGTTTTTATTGTTTTGTTGTTTGTCAGGAGCTGTACCTCGGCAATAACAGGATAACTAAGCTTGGTGCCAGCGACATTGAAGGGTTTCCTTCACTCTCTATCTTGGACCTTAGAGACAATAGAATAGACAAGTACCTAAATCATCATCAACATCGTCATGTTTATCATAATATTGTTACCATCATTCGGCTTTCCATAATTCAAAAAGGGACTGGAGACGAATTTAGAAATATTTATCTAATCAAAACACAAATTTCACCTCATGGAAAATCACATTAAAATTACCAAATTTACCAAGTTTCAGAAAGTGTAAATAAATACTGACTGATTTGTATGTTTTAAAGAAATCTTCAAAATTAGAGAGAATGTATGGTTTTGGGACCATTAGGGGACGCTGTCTTCAAACCCCGGCCCATACATTCTTTGTTATTTGGGTGACTTAAAAAATTGCCACTCAGTACATATTCATTCATACATGCTGAAACTTGGTGATAATACTAAAAATGGTACTCTCTTTCTTGTTTGATAAAATTTTAACTTGGCCCCAGTCCCTTTTTGAATTCTGGAAAGGAGAATTGGTTATTTTTGTTATCATTATCATCTATTTATTTATTTATTTATTTATTTATTTATTTATTTATTTATTTATTTATTTATGTATTTATTTATTTATTTATTTATTTATTTATTTATTTATTTTTAATATTATTAATATTTCTTTTGGCATTATATGAGACCAATTTAATTATTTTTTATCATTATGACCATCATTATCACAATATCATTGTCATCATCATTACCATCATCATTGTCGTCATCATTGTCATCATCGTCATCACCATCATCATTGTTGTCTTCATTGTTATCATCATTATAATCACCATCATAATTACTATGAGCATTATTAACTTTCATGAATCAACTTCTAATAGTATTCCAGATGAAATCACGGGTTTGACTGAGTTACAGAGAATTGACCTATCAAACAATGACATATCAAGGTACATGCATTTAGAATTCTTCTTTTTTTTTCAATTTGGCGAAATGCTGGACATTGAATAACAAACATTTTGTAACAGATGATTTTTGTATGGGGAATAAAAAATAAGGGAATCTTACCTGGTAAAGGGAGCTAGCTGTGTACCAATAATTTATACAGTATGAGCAGATTTGTATGATGCAAATATTGTATGTTACAGTTCTTATCAAATGTCTAGATTATTGCTGGTATTTTAGATTTAAAATTTGGAAACTAGATGCAATTTTGCAGAGATTTCAAGCTAGACCTTAATAGTTTCAAGGGATCGTAAATTATGGGACAGTATTGTAAATAACCCAAATCATATTTTAAATAGTCTTTTACCTAAACAAAGGGGAAGGGTGGGCATTAGACCTAGAGGTCATAATTACATATTGCCAAAGATAAAAACCGAGCGCTTTAAAAATAGTTTAATAAATAGATGTTTATTTAATTTTTTATGAGTTTGTTGTAGCTATACCATATTAATTATTTATTATTGTATATATTATTTCATATTTAATGTATTGTTAATAATTATCATATTAGATTAGATTTATAATTATTATTATATTCTTGTAAATGAGCACGTTTTGTTTGCCCATCTTATTTTTATTATACAACAATAAAGACTTCTTCTACCTTAATATGCAAATCAGGACAAATTCTGTATCAGTATTTACAGATGCAGTGATTGTAAACATCTTGTTCTAGATCGTGCATCATTAATGAATTTGATAAAACAAGTTAAAGCATTCCCTACTCTCTAGTCCATGTGCGATAACATTCAATAGAATAATAAATTGTGTAAATCTCAAAAACCTGCAAGCCTTTTGTTGGTCATAAACTTGAGCTCAAGCTTCCAACCCATGTAATGTCAAGACGTGTAATGGCAGTGGCTGATCCAGGATTTGTTCAAGGAGGGGAACCCATGGGAATTTTCCAACTATTTTCGTTAATATATCCCTTTTTGGATTCTCATTTCCATTTTCTAGTACGTCATTCATTGCAGTTCATTTATGAGAATAAAACACTCAAAATGTATTTGGTTGATATCAGTTATTTTATTTCAGTAAATGAAATGAAAAAATTAAAGTTGCTTTTAAATTATAAAGGAAGTAAAAAAATCAGTACATTTTTTTTGGGGGGGGACAGGGGACAAATCACCCCAGTCCCCCTCCCTGGATCAGCCCCTGACTAGCGAGCTGGTAACTTGTAGAATTTATCATATTTATAAGTGAATAAGATGTTTGTTTGTTTGCATTGATAGTCTTCCTTGTTCAATGGGTGCAATGGAGCATCTGAAAGCAGTTGTTCTGGATGGCAATCCATTGAGAAAAATAAGAAGAGATATTGTTATGGTATTGTTGTAGATTATTAATGATCTATCCAACATCCATCTATTGATTCAATTAATTTATACATTCATTTTTTTCTCATCCATTCAATTCACTCACTTGTCAATTAATTTGTTTATTCACTCATTAACTTGTTCATATATTCATTTATTCATTTACTCACTCGTTGATTTATTCAAGACATTCATTTATTCATTCATATATTTATTTGCTCATCCATTTATTCATCCATTCAATCATCCATTCAGCTATCCATTCATGCATTCATTCATTCATTTTGTCCTTAAAAGTACCATCCAAGTGATATTATTGCATTTTTGCATCATTTTTGTATTTTGTAGTCATTTTATAACAATTTGTCTCTTTTGTAGAGGGGTACTCAGGCTTTGCTAAAGTACCTAAAAAGCAGAATTGCAGGTGAGATCAGTCATTTTACTTGTTATCCAGAGACCCATTGATTGATCCAAGACTTCATTCAGGCTCTCAGGACTTGATTCATTTATACATTCATTCCTTCATTCCTTCATTCATTCATTCATTCATTCATTCATTCATTCATTCATTCATTCATTCATTCATTCATTCATTCATTCATTCATTCATTCATTCATTCATTCATTCATTCATTCATTCATTCATTCATTCATTCATTCATTCATTCATTCATTCATTCATTCATTGGTTAATTCATTCATTCATCCATTCATCCATCCATTCATTCATCCATTCCTTCATCCATTCATTCATTCATTCATCCATTCATTCATTCACTCATCCATTGGTTAATTCATTTACTCATTTATTCATTTATACATTCATTCATTCATTCATTTACTCATTCATCCATTCATTAATTCTATCATTCATTCATCCATCCATTCACTCACATGTTTGATGTCTGCATCTTCTATGTCCAGAGGAGGAAAAGCCAGCCATTGCAGAAAGTAGTGATTGTGTTGATAATAAAGTACTAAGCAGGCCTAGTGTGTCCATGGCTTCATCAACTGATACAATAGATCAGCACACCCTCAACCAGATGAAGACGCTCACTTATAGGTACGTACAATGAACACAGGAATACAAGCCAGAAACGTAGAGGAAGGTGATCATAGTGGCGATAGCAATGGTGTCTTGAGTGATGATAATGTGGCTTAAGGGTCCTGATTACTTAAGCAAAAAGTCATCACGATTTTTTCTTAGAAAGATATTTTATAGAGAATTTATCAATTAATCGAAAAAATGGATAGAAATCTATATGGTTTCGAGCCTGTTTTCGAGATAAAAATTTTTGACATTTTTGAAGAACAAATGACGAAAAATGCATTTTTCACACAAAAAAATTATTATTCAAAAACTAATAAAGCTATTGACGTAGTTTTTACAGGCAATCTCAACCAGAAAATAAATTATATATGTTTTAAAATTTTGTCAAAATTTACAGTTTTGTTTTCGTCTTTGACTTAAAATCGCTTTGAAAAGTGAAACCCTAAACTACTTACCATCGCGTGTAATGTTGAAAAGTCATCAGGATATTTTCAAATCTTGTCAAAAGAAAGATTTTTACAAAATCTTTCAGAAAAAATGAAGAAAAATATAGAGTCCCGCGCAAAAAATGAGGATTTTGGTTGGTTGAAGTATAATTTTCGAAGGCTCCTTGTGTTATTCTTATGTTGTCTTTTGGCGGGATTTGGCGTGCGCGCGGGGTTCTCAGCGGTAAATTGCTCGCGGGCACAGGTTTCAAGTGTTGTTGTTGTCAGGACCCTTAAATGAGGTTATGGTGATGAAGAGAACTTTTTCTTAACTATGTATTTATTTGTATATATTTATATATGTATTTTACCCACTTTTCATAATCATTGTACATTGTAAATTGTAAAGGCATTGAGATTTTTGTAATGCCTTAGAACTGCAATTATTATTATGATGATGATGATGGTAGTGTTAGTGGTTGTGACAATGATGGTGATAAGGGTGCTGCTGGTGATGATGATAGTGTTGGTGATGATGATGATAGTGTTGGTGATGATGATGATAGTGTTGATGGTTTTGGTGATGGTGATGATAGTGTTTGCGATGATGATGATGGTGTTGCTAATGGAGATGATAGTGTTGATGGTGATGATGATGGTGTTGCTAATGGTGATGATAGTGTTGATGGTGATGATGATGGTGTTGCTAATGGTGATGATAGTGTTGGTGATGTTGATGATAGTGTTGGTGATGATGATGATAGTGTTTGTGGTAGTAATATTGATGATGGTGTTAAAGGCATAGGTTTTTGTCTATAAATAAAGTTTGATAGATTGATTGGTGGATAGATGGATTGATTGATTGACTGGATCGCTGACTGATTGATTGATTGATTTGTTGATTGATTTGTGGTTGCATTTTTCAGTAACAAGAAACTTGCAGTAATACCCAGTGAAGTGATTGAAGCTGCTGTGACAGCTCAAGTAACAACTGTTGACTTGAGTAAAAATATGCTGACTAATGTACCAGAAAGGTAACCGATATCTTCTGGTGTTATTGCTTGCTTTTGACCTTTGTCTCTGTTTTCTTTTGGATTGTTGAATTGTTTGCATAATTTTGTTTGTTTGACTGATTGTTTACTTGTTTGTATAGTTGATTGTTTGTTTGGTTGGTTGTCTGTTTGTTTGTTGTTTGTTTGTTTGTTTGCTTCTTTGTTGTCTGTTTGTTTGATTGGTTATTTGTTTGTTTGTTTTGTTGTTGTTTGTTTGTTTGTTTCGTTGTTGTTTGTTTGTTTGGTGCATTGTTTGCTTGTTTATTGTCTGTTTGTTTGGTTGGTTGTTCATATCCGTTTCATTGTTTATTTGTTTGTTGATGTTGATTTTTATGGGGGATCTTCTGTTTTGACTCTATTTCTTTGTCCCTCGTCTTTTTCTTTCCTTACATATTATTGATTAATTTCATTAATAAATGGTTTACACCTATTTCAAAAAACATTGTCTGTGAGAATGACAGGTTGCAGATGTCCATTACACGACTGAAAAGGTCTATGGGTAAATGGAACTTTTTAATGAATAGCTACAAGAGATACACATAACAATTTGTTAACCATCGGAGATCTTTACCATCCGATAGTTTGGTTAAATATAGTAGGAAAGTTAGTCCGAGAAATTATATATTTTTATCTAAATTAGATAAAACAGACAGGAATGCGATATTTCGTTCTTTAATTTAGAACATCATCAGGCAATAGTGTGGTAAACATGTTAACAACTATATTTAAAAGCAAGAGAAGCTATTTACATATGAATTCGAGTTAGAAGGAGATCTTAACCTTGAGGAAAGGACGCTAATTTAAATAAAATCACAGCTTATGTCTTAGTATTATTGAAAGACCACAGTACCTTTTGGTCATTTAAAACTACATCCGGAATCGGTATTCCCTTATTTTACCAGGCAACATGTTTTGAAATAGACGTATATATATTCATTTCAGGCTTACAGATCTTGGAAAGTACCTTACAGATCTTAATCTTGGTTTTAACAAGCTCCAATCTTTACCCGACAACTTATCCTGCTTTACAAAGCTTAAGTTTCTTGATTTAAGGTAGAGTAACACAGCTGTTTTGATCAATGTCTGCTGTACATATTGGTCGATTGTGCTATGTGTCCATCAATCAATCTATTCATTTCTTCATTCATTTTTATTTATTTATCTGTTTATTTTATTGATTAGGTTGTTTATTTTGTGTTTTGTTTATCTTTTTTTTAATAATGTTTATTTCAATCTGGTGAATTAATTTTTATTTCTACATTTTCTTTTCGTTAAATTATTTATTTAACTAGCTCATTCTTACATATTTTGCTTATACTTATACTTATCATATACTATGTTGTTTGTTTATCTATTTATCGTCGTTTTTATCATCGTTGCCTTTTTCTATTCAGAAATAATCAACTTAGTGACCTGCCCACCTCCCTAACAGGCCTTGTATCTCTTATTGAGATAACTTTGTCCTTTAACAGGTAAGAATACAACTGGACATACACCAACCCCAATATAGTAGAGTACAAACACTACATATGTACAATAGAGTGCACGCACTAAAAGTGTGCAACATAAATACCACTTAATAGTGCTATTTTATGCTAATTCTATTGTTTTCTTTTGTTTAATTAGTGCTATTTACATAGTGACTACACAACTACAAACAATTAATGACAACAGCTCAATTCTAAAGAATAATTTACATGATTTCGAGGCTGGAGTTTGATTAACATTGTTGTAAATAAGCCTGAAGCGTGATGACATTTTACCCCCGTGTCTAGACCATAATCCTTTTCGGATTGCGTTTGTTCACTAATTATGATTGTTGTTACTGAATTCTCTCGAGAGAATACAAAATTTGCATATGAAAGGATTTTAAAACTATTATGGTATAGAGACAGGGGTAAAACGTCATCTCGCTTCAGGCCTGTTGGATTTGAATTTTTTTTGTCGACTCATTTTGATGATGACAAGGTCTTTTATTTATTAAATAATTTTTCCATTTTCTGCAATTGATAACGTTGTGTGTTTGCTTGTAGGTTCTCTAATCTACCTAAAGTGTTGTATTCATTACCGTCTTTGCGAACGATCTTGGTGAGTGACAATCAGGTAACTAAGCGGCTGTTTACATAGAGTGAGCCAGCCCGGTTTAGTGGTTTCTTTTGGGTTCACGCTCTCAGGGCGTAAAAACAAAAGAAACCAGTCCGCGAAATCGGGCTGACTCACTCCATAAACTAATCCATGTATTTATTCACACGTCGTTTGAATCTGTCAAACATTCTTTCGTTCATCTCTTTATTTTTTTATATTTCTATTACCTCAATTTTCCGTTTTCTGCGACACTCGGACACATCAACGCTTGCCGCGAGTTCACGAGTCGATCTTTTTGCTCCAATCAATCAAAGCCCCGAATGAAACCTAACCAATCATGATTCATCGTGATTATGTTCGTACAAACGTCGGTGTGATTGGGCGGGTCTAGACAAAGTTCGAAAGCAGCTCGCTGACGTACGTAGTTTTGATTGATGGTTGGCGTTTGAGTTTTTGAGCTCGCAGAAAGCGTAAAACTGAATTAAAATCAGTAATTCATACATCAATTCATTTCTTTCTACATCTGTTATGTCATGAATCCATACATCTATTCAATTATTTTTCTTCATCGATTTGTTCACTCTTTCATTCTTATTGGTTCATGCATCCATCCTCTCATTCATTCATCAATTTCTCCAATTCTCAATTCAGATTCAGGTAATCGATGTCCCTGGCCTGCTTGGGCTTCCTGTGCTGGAGACCCTGGACCTACAGAACAACAACATCTCTCAAGTCCCGCCAGAGCTAGGCAACGTGACAACATTACGAGCGTTACAACTGGGCGGTAACTCGTTTAGAAATCCACGGGCTGCAATTCTTGCTAAAGGAACACCTTCTTTATTGGAATATCTCAGAAGTCGAATACCCACCTCTTGATAACATTGTGTGACATTTGGGATTGCGTTACACGTGGCTGCATGTAATTGTGTTCTCTTCGCCCGACATAGCACTGTGTTTCGTATATAGCAATTTCAAATGTTGTCACCACCAAAAGACAACAGGGCTAGGTTGTTCAAAGCTCGATTAGTACTAATCCTCGGTTAACGCTGAAGAAAACCTTTAGAGTTAACCCTGGATTAGCACTAATCGAGCTTTGAGCAACCGGCCCCAGGTCAATCCAAGACCACTATGAATGATGGGTAATAATCATGACAGAATGTAGAATGGCATCTCGGACATTCCAAAAGATGAATATTGGTCTTTCCATGTATGGAGCGAACAGAAAGCAAATCAAGTCATAACTAAAGGGCATGTATTTCTTGTCAACTGGTGCAATATTTATACCCATAGTTCCTAGTGGTCTTGGAATATTATTGCCTTTTGGTGATGACAACGTTATTTGAAATAGCTATATACATATTTCAAAAATCGTTGTCCTTGGAGTTTTATGCATTCGCATAATGCATACCAAATACAGAATGTCGAATACTGCATTCCAAGACCGAAATGCATCGTTGACGATATATAAATGCATAAGTATTTAATCATGTTAATTTACAAGTATTCCAGCTTCACATTCTCAAGATTTACGTCCAGACTCCATTTTCGCAGTCCACATGGCACTCTTTGCTTCGACGCATTTTATTGTCGACAATGCATTTCGGTCTTGGAATGCAGTGTGTGGTATTCAGTATTCAGTATTCAGTATTCAGTATTCAGTACTCGGTATTCGGTACTCGGTACTCGGTACTCGGTACTCGGTACTCGGTACTCGGTACTCGGTACTCGGTACTCGGTACTCGGTACGCGGTACGGTACGCGGTACTCAGTACTCAGTATTCAGTATGCAGTATGCAGTATTCAGTATGCCGTATTCAGTACTCAGTATTCGGTATTCAGAAAAATCCAAGGACAACCTTTTTTGAAATAGGTATATAGAAACGAAAACAAAATACCTCGCGTGACTACAGTTACACGTGACATTGATTGCCTTGCGTTATGACGGCATGGGTCTGTCGTATGTACGTATGGTCGTAATTTTGGTCGACATTTGGAACAATTTTTGATTCGTCAACGACTTTATTTGTGAAAGATCGAGTAAAGTAGAATAATGATAGAGTGCTTTTCAAAAACACGTGAAATACACTTTAGACTGATTCCATAAGTCGGTCCCAGTTCGCTCTCTGCTAAAAAGTTTTTCGCTCTCGGTGTCCGGACCCGTGAGCGAAAAGCCGTTCTGCACTGACGAACTGGGACTGACTTAATCAGTCTAAATACTCTTAAGCGTTTTCCACTTTATTACGCTTGATTGTAAACATAGACGCTATGAAAAAGAGCAGGGGACTGGAAATGAGCACCTTTAACATTCAATGTTTATAAAAATCTAATTTGACCAATAGAAAGAGTATATCGTTTATAGTATTTGAGTTTTAATTTTGTATGCTGAATAACTGCAGAGCTGCGAGCTTTTGAAATGTGTGGGAAACACTAAAACGAGGCTGGTAGGGTCAAAATTCTAATTCTCACTCAAATATTTATTTCAAACATCTGTTAATTTTGATCATTGACATGCTCTTTGAAATGGAAGCAGTGATTTGTTTTTATAATGCATAAACTAAGGTGTTACCATAACCACACCTTTATTTATAGCGTCTGATTTTACACCTTCACGGTTTTTTGAAAACGACTGCAATGTAATCGATTTTTTATTAAATGTTTCAAATCCATAGGGTATTATTCTTTCAACTTCACCTTAATCTATTATTTATTCTGGTTAAAAGTTTTATTTGCAACTTTTGTGATCAAGCAAGTAATTTCGATCAAATGTTCGATTTGTGTGCTTCACTGAAATGTGAATCAATTAAGTGTTCCCTTTGCATGTTTCTGATCAAGTGTTCCATTTGCCAATTTCTGATAAAGTGTTCAATTTGCATGTTTCTGATCAAGTGTTCCATTTGCCAATTTCTGATCAAGTGTTCAATTTGCATGTTTCTGATCAAGTGTTCCATTTGCATGTTTCTGATCAAGTGTTCCATTTGCCAATTTCTGATCAAGTGTTCAATTTGCATGTTTCTGTGAAGGTTTTTTGTGAAGTATTCCATTTCCTTCATTTGTGTATTTTCTGTTCCAGCTTCAAGATATATCAAATATGAGCAAATGCGTTCCATCAACTGTTTGATCGATCAACTGTTGTACTTGTACGTTCTATGGGCACTCCTTATTTCCTCCATGTAGCGCTCTACTATAGTCCCAGAAGTAGAAAAACGAATGCATCCATATGCCATAACAAGCGGTGTAACTTAAAAAAAATAAATAAATAAAATAAATAAATAAATAAATAAATAAATAAATAAATAAATAAATAAATACAAGTACATATGTTAAGCAAAATGATACAAGTGGCATTGGTGGCCGTGTGGTAAAGCCTGTAGCACTAATTAAACCAAAGAAAACAATAGAATTGGCATAAAAATGTACTATTTAGTGGTATTTACGTTGCACACTTTTCGTGCGTACACTCTAGTAAGGTAGACAATGAAACATGTTTTTGAATACATGACATGAACTGGAGATTCAACCGTTAATGGTCGTTAATGAATAGCCAAGCGCGTTACTTACTTGTAACCAGGCCCTCGCACTGTCACTCGTTCAACATACATATTTCGTCCGTAGAATGATATCGTGATGGACTTTAAACTGTCTGGTGTCACCTGACTAACGACAAGTCGACTGAGCTCTTTTGGGTAGTTGTCTACATAACTAGAAATATTTATAATGTAACTATCATAGCATTACACACAGGGGGGTTGTTTTGTGATTTCCGGTTTGTAAAGTTTTCCAATTAGATGCCTATGTGCCATAATACCCATAATACATAACCACCTTGGATGCAGGAGATGGTTTCCTGTGTCGTAAGGAAATGCGAGATGACTGGGCTCTAGGAATAGGGGACGGGTGGGGGATCATAGTGCCCCTCCCACGGCTGTTACTGTTCCGCCGCCCCTGACACAATACAATGTTTATAACGGCATTTATTCCAGAGCATTCTTATTTGATGGCGGTGGTATTTCTCAATGTTATTAAAAATCCACACTTTAATTTCTTTATTTCGTTTTGCTTTCACCTTTTTTTCGGAGAAAGGTGTATGTTTCCTATGCGCCTTTCGACATACAGCCATTCTTAAAATGGTTGTCCACTTGAAATACTGATTTAGCGAATAGCATATCTCGTGATTTTCTATTTGTTATTAAGATCTAGAAATGATGAACCAAAATGAACAAAATAACTTCATTGCATAATTATGACAAACTACGTAACTATATAATATGTGCATCTTTGACTGCTTTGTAATTAAAACAAGAAAACTGAAAACCTGATATATGCAAATGACATTGTTATTCGCTAAATCAGTATTTCAACTGGACAACCTTATCAAGAATAGCATTATGTTTTCGAATGAGTGCGAAACGGTACGGTTACGATAACGCTACGATACGGCAGAAATTTTGAACGTTTTTTTTTAGAAACTACGGCTACTATAAGATACAGTTTCGTTTCCCAGCCATACGAAAATGACTCTTTTTCGTTCAGTTTATACTTACGATTTTTTGGTTGACAATGCTGCACCACTATCGGTTGCTATCTTGATAATCATTTTCTTTCTCGTCAATGAATCAAAAATCCCTTTTCCAAATCGTAAACCATGGAGCGTCACTGATACGTAGTGCTCAGGAGCTAAGGATGACAATTAGTTAATAGATAATCACTGAGGCGCACAGCATTCGTGGGTATAATGCAGGCAGCTGAGGGCGCAGCCCGAAGCTGCCTGCATTATACCCACGAATGCTGTGTGCCGAAGTGATTATCTAGTATAATTATTGTTCTTATCGTTGTCTTATTCGTTTTCGTTATATTGATTGCTAGGTGGAACTCGCTGCATTATTAAAAATAATGCTTTTAGCTGGAAGCATTATTTTTGATAATGCAGTTTGCTGTTTGTTGAAGTGTGACCTATGCATTCGTTGGGATAATGCTGAGTAAAAACAATGGGTTGTGACGAGAACAGTGATTATTTACTCGATAAGCCTGAAGCGTGATGACGTTTTACCCCCATGTAGTAGACCAGAATCCATAGAAATAATTTTTTTTCACGAATTTTCATTGATGAGTTCTTATTTTTATTTATTTATCAATTGTAAATATCGATATGTTTTTAGTTGTTATATATCAAAGATTATTATTTGAGTTGTTATCAGCCAAATACGTTACTTGGAAAACATCAATTGGATACACCGAATCAAAATATGGCGGACAGCGCGGTTATGTACTGGAGCGAGATCATAGAAACGAGGCTAGTCAGTCGTCGCACATAGACAGTGTTTTATTCCCATCCTTGTATTGTAGTTTAGTTTCAAACAGAGTGGTTTCCATGAGTTTTGTATCCTTTTTCAACAATAACAACAAGGCTCGAAGATGAACTGTTCACTTAGACGACTGACTAGCCTCGTTTTCGACATCGTCCGCCATTTTCCGATTCGGCGAATAGCGTTACCCAGGCTCCGTGCAAACAGCCCCAGAGCGTAAACTGGAACAATGGCTACTCGTGATGTGACATCATAGTGCAATAGGCTAGATGCAGATACGCAAGTACTCAATGCAGAAATCATTAAACTAAACTTAAATTGACCTCAATGGATCATTTTCTTAATTGCTACGAATGCTAACATCCCACCCCCTCCCCCTTACCGCAATACGGCCACACGCTCCTTATCGACAAATAAAACTTCTGTGATGAATTCCTCTGCGTTATATAGCGGTCAGCGTTATATCCCATCTCCGCGCATGATCCATCACAGCGAAAACATTGCCCCCTTTCAAAAGACGTCCAGTCTTTACACGGATAGGCTTTTCTTGTGCAGTTAGTGTTGATAGAAGCGATGAAATAGCTGAGAACCTTCATGTGGTCACACGCAAAGACCCATGGTAGTGGCATATTTTCTTTGATGTTTGATATCTTGTTCAGAATGCCTGTATCATGATACGATCATAGTTATGTAATGAGTGTTGGGTTCCCATCCCCCTCCACACCCTCACATCCCCCCAAACAAGCCCAGGGCATTTGACAAACATGCTTGAAAAAATCGTTCAAAAATGGCGGATTGTGCTGTTCCTAATTCCTAATAAACCTGGAAAATTTTGGACACCAAGCACTTTTGTTATTGACCGCATAGCCGGGAAACGTTTTGATTGATTGATTGATTGATTGATTGCTTAGTTGATTGATTGATTGATTGATTGCTTAGTTGATTGATTGATTGATTGATTGATTGATTGCTTAGTTGATTGATTGATTGCTTAGTTGATTGATTGATTGATTGATTGATTGATTGATTGATTGATTGATTGATTGATTGATTGATTGGTTGCTTGGTTGGTAGATTGGTTGGCTGTTTGGTTAGTAGATTGGTTGGCTGGTTGGTTGATTGATTGATTGATTGATTTGTTAGTAAGTTGGTTGGATGGTGCCGAAATTTTCTGATACTTGGTCAGTCAACTAGGGAGTCTAAATCTTATTTACACACAGAGCATACCAATAACAAACACGCACAAAGCATCCCGGGATACATTGGGCCTTACAACCATTTTCGTTGAAGTGCGAGCCTCGAAGCTATAATTCTCGTCTCGGAACCTTGCATTTTGGTGGACGTCAATCCAAAAGCCGACAAAATGTTCATTGTGAAACAAACGCGACAGTTTGCCTCAAACTTTGTCTGCTTTTTGATTGATGTCCAACAAAAGTGCCAGTTCCTGGACGAGACTTTGAGGGTCGCACTCCAACAAAAATGGTTGTAATAATTTAAAGCATTTATTCATGGCAGAACCTACATAGCATGGCAGCTCATCTAATGTATTCAAACAACCTATTGTGTTTTATACATGGTAGAACCTACATAGCAAGCAGCTCATCTAATGTATTCAAACAATCTATTGTGTTTTATTGTCTGCCTTGCTATGGTATTGTGTTGTGTATTATCGTTTTATGAATACGTACTTTCGTGATACTTAACGATACTTATGCATGTTCAGTAAATCTTAAAATTTTCACCTTTTTCGCGAAAATTAATCCATTTTTTTTTAAATTGTACATCGAATCGCGCAAATATTACACTGAGTGTAGGCTCTCCCATCTAAACATACTGACTGTACCTCCAAGGTTTTGTACAAAATCACATCCTGGTTGAGATTTCCCGCCATTTGGGTAGAAATCCACGTGGCCGCAAGGCCGCATTAGACCCAATCCCCCCAGCATGAAACCCGTCCCGGCGTCTGTATGAATGACGTCAACGAAGTCTGCATCGCTAGGGTCCAGTCTACCCACAGGATCATCATGGTCAAAGCCGGGTAGGGCTGGGTCGAGACCTGTTGAAAGAAGATATCGTTGCAGTGAGTTCCTTTATAGGTTACAATGCTAATCAACAAGGATGTATTCTCTGTTATCAAAGGCCGTCCTTCAGTTTCTTCATTTTTAACTAATCTCAACATTAACTTCATCAGAAGAGATAAAACCTAGTAAAACACTCGTGTGGGCTGCGTCAGTGGTTCTATAGAAACAGATGTAAAACGATATGTGTAATTTGGACACCGAAAGCATTTCTGGGGGGTGCACGTGCACACTGTGCACCCCCCCCCCCCCCAAATTGGTTACGGCCCTGAAAAAGGCGACTCTACGGAATGTGTAGAATATTTATTTATTTGCATAACCACTATCATCACTATTACGTCATGACCAACATCACCATTGCCATCACCACATATATAGACCCTGGCTACACTATGCCGGATAAATTTGAAAACGCACCTTTTTTCCGATACCGTGATAAAGATTGCTCGTCAAACAATAGAAGTACATAGCATAAATCTGTTTTGGACTCATGCGTTTTAGTGTGGACGGAAGGCCTAACCAGATAAATAAAGTTGCGTTTTCAAATTTATTTGGGTTAGTGTGGACGTAGCCATAGTCACTTCCTGCACCTGTTATTCGTCTGATCTTCTTTCCTTCTTGTTGCAGCCTCACTTTGGTGCCAGCAAACCCTGCCACGTGGGCACCAAGACTGTGGCCAATCAAGTGCGCTTTTGAAACGTCATACTGATGACGTAATTGTAATTGCCACAGCAACTCCGCTACTTGAGATCCAACAATTCGTGTATTGCCAGCCGCGACATCGTAAGCACTGAGAGCACTGGACCCTAGTTCCCAGTCTACCACAATTACGTTCATTCTCTCTTTCTTCATAAGTTGTCTCTGCAGTTCTCGTATCCAGGTAACGCGGCCATTTTGAAGAAATCCGTGAATGATTATTGCCAATTTTAGATTACAATCCAGTCTAGCGTGAAAGGTCAAGTTTTGTGAGTCTGCGAGAACGATTTCTCCGTGGTCAGCTGTTTCTGGAGTGTAGATTGCGAACTGTGTGAAAATGTCGCTGGGAGCCTGGGGCAGAGATAGCATGACGTCATCGAACGGTGGATCGTCTGAGAAACATCCGTGACCTTGATAGCACACTTGCCTTGCTGTAACAAATGATGACAGCATGATGATATTGTGTGGTGATGCTGATTGTCACGAAGATGATGATGATGATTACGGTAATGTGATGGGAATGTTAACGATCATGATGGTTGTGATGATAATGATTGTGATGATGATGGTTGCGATGATGATGTAATGTAATGTAATGTAATGTAATGTAGTGCTTATATAGCGCATTTTCACCCGATGTCTCAATGCGCTTTACAATTTTTAATATTTTATAGTATGTAATCCGGATTTACAAGCATGAGGTTGATTAGTAATTAGTATGTATTAGTGTAGGCCTATCACCGAGGATGGTCGTTACCTGCGTCCTCAGTCGTTCTTTTACGTCCCCCCGTTAATGGTTAATGTGTAGTGTGGCGAGACGGGACCTCCAGTTTATCGTCCTTATCCGAGAAGACGCGAACCCTTACAATTATAAATCGAAGAACATTCTCCTCAATTATTTAAAGACCCTGAGTGATGGTCCGGTTGAGGGTTCGAACCCGCAGCCTCCCGGTTAACAGCCAATGCTCTCCCAACTGAGCTAACCTGTTAATCGGTTGATGGCTGTGATGTTGATGATGATGGTTGTGATGATTGTGATGATGATTGTTGTGATGATGATGGTTGCGATGATGATGTGTTTATTCGGTGGTCGTGATGATAACAATGGCAATGCTTCACTAGTTTCGTAGTGATATAGTTGATTATATGAGGCCATACGAAATTATAGTTGATCGATTTTTAAGCGTATAGGGAATATTTGTATACAAATAGTATTTTTATGTATTTACTCGAATCCTATGAAATTTTTGATATGTGATTTTAATAACCAAGAGGGGGGTGAGGAATGAGGGTAATAAGCGATACCCCCCATAAGGGAGTATTTCCATGTCACATGTTTATCGCCGTGTCGGCTTCAGTCGCGTGGAGCCATCAACAAGACAAGCTACAAACTTTTCGAAATTCCCTCCTCCACCCCTTGCCCTCCTCTCGGCTGTTTTTTTATGCCCACACCTTTACTTGGGCGTACTGTTAATATTGTAAAACATTTAATTTGAATAAACAGGCTATGGGTTATACCCATAGCCATTAATTGCCAACTATGTGTGAGTTATTGCCCAGTAAACAAAGCTAAGGCCATGCAGTACTTATTAATTATAATCATCATGTGAGAGAAATACATAAAGAGAGTTTTATAATGCGGTATGAAATAAGTATTATCGTTTCTGTTGTTATTATTATTATTATTATTATTATTATTATTATTATTATATTGAAGAATATAGCTACAATCATATGATTTAGCCTATAAAGAAAGACTACCAACAATTTTGCTAGCCTTTGTTACAATAGTTTTCAACATATTCATATTCTAAGAATGTTAATCTTGACTTTGAAATAATCCTGATATAACTTTTCTAATTATTGATTCGCTGTCCATCAATACCGTCTTCTGCATTTCTCCTAAAACTTTACTACTCTTCTCTACTTCCTTTCCAAATACCATTTCAACGTATTTTGACATCTCCTTCACTCCTCCACCAAGTGCTCCTATTATTAATGGTACCACTGTGATTTTATATCCCGGTCTTCTTTCACGCATTTCAAATGCCAGCTGACGGTACTTGTTTAGTTTCTCTACTCGTTTGTCTTCGATGTTAATTTCTTGAGGACATGCCATGTCACAAATCCAAATTTTCTTTGTTATTTTGTCCTCCAGCGTTAAGTCTGGTCTTCTAGCCTTTGTTGTTTTCTTATTATTATTACTATTATTATTATTATTATTATTATTATTGTTATTATTATTTTTATTATTATTACTATTATTATTATTATCATTATTATTATTATTATTATCATTATTATCATTATTATTATTATTATTATTATTATTATTATTATTATTATTATTTTATTTTTCACATTCTGTCTGATAGTACATTATGATTGTTGCCGGAACCAAACCTTGGTCCTTGGGCTTAAAAAAATGAATTAAAATAAATAAATATATAAATAAATAATTTAAAAAATACATAAATAAAAGAATTGCACTTATAAAGATATTGACAGAACTCTCCTTAATATGTGAGCAGTTCCAAGCAAAACTATTTTTTGTATCTGTGTACAGTCTAAAGGTGTTGGCAGTTTCTTGACATGTTTAGTTAGTGACTTCCTTACAATTCCCAATGCTCCCACAATAATTGGTATGGTAATTGTCTGCATCTGCCACATTTTTGTTATTTCTATCTCGAGGTCTTTATATTTGGACAGTTTCTCGATTTCCTTCGCTCCAATATTCTTGTCTGAAGGCACACTCAAGTCTATTAGCCAGCATTTGTCATCTTTCTTGTCCTTTATCACTATGTCTGGTCTGTTGGCATTGATAGTCTTGTCTGTATTGATTGGCATATCCCATAATATAGTTACATTCTTGTTTTCTGTTACTGTTGATGGTTTATGGTTATACCATTCTTTGCAAACTTCTATGTTGTACTGTTTGCACGTCTGCCAGTGAATATACGTTAATGCCCTGTCGTGTCTTTGGATGTACTCAGTTTTTGCCAATACAGGGCACCCAGATAAGATATGATCAATGCTTTCATCATGCTCATGACATACTCTACATTTAGGGTCTCCTCCAGTTTTCATGATTATATTCTTGTATAGATTTGTTGGTAAGCTTTGATCTTGTGCAGCTATTAAAAACCCTTCCGTCTCTCCTTTTAGTCCAGAACTTCTCATCCACTTTAAGCTTGCTTCCTGATCTACATCATCTTTATTCAACCGTGATACATATTTTCCATGTAAAGCTTTCTCTTCCCAGTTTTTCTTTAATTGTTTCTTCAGTTCATTTCGAGCTCTCCGCTTTACTTCCTTTGCACGCTGTGATGCCAACAGGTCTGTTTCATCCTCATTTTCATCTAGTTCTAGTTCTCTTTTGAATCTGTTTGCATCCTTGTAGACAGAGCAAAGCTTCTTGCTTCTTTCATGTTGGTATACTTGTTTTAGTAGTCGGTCGTTTGTTGTTTTCAAATACGTGTTCAGACCAATGGTAGTGGTTTTGTACGAGTTTTCGAGTTGTACCAGACCTCTACCTCCATCTTTTCTTTGCAAATACATTCGGTCTATATCAGCTTTAGGGTGGTGAATTCTGTGTATTGTCAATAGCTTTCTGGTCTTTCTATCCATTCGTTGTATTTCTTGCATTTTCCAATTTATGATGTTGTAACTATAGAGGACAACAGGGACTGCCAAGCTGTTAATGGCTTCGATCTTGTTTGCTGCGTTAAGTTCACTTTTTAATACCAGCCTCACTCTTCGATAGTATTCCTTTCGTATCTTTTCCTTCATTGCTGCATGCTGAATACCATCGCCTTCATTTATTCCCAAATATTTGTACACTTCTTCATTTTCTAGTTGTTTTATAATATTGTCCTCGTCTAGTGTTATTGGAGTAGACTCATTTAGTTTTCCTCTTTTGAATGTGGCTTTAGAACATTTATCTAGACCAAATTGCATTCTTATGTCATCACTAAATAATTTCACTGTATTCAGCAAACCTTCTAGTTGGTTGTCATTCTTGCAGTATAGTTTAAGGTCGTCCATGTAAAACAGATGATTTAATTTCTCTTGATATACTTCATACCCTATGTTGGTATCATTAAGTAGGTTACTAAGTGGTGCTAATGCCAGGCAGAACAGGAGGGGTGATAGAGAGTCCCCTTGGAATATTCCATTTCTGATATCAATAGGTCTTGTAGTAGTAGTACCAGCAGTAGAGTTGAGAATCAATGTTGTTTGCCATGTTGTCATATTGTGTGAAAGGAAGTTTATCAGTGTCTTAGATACTTTATTAATCTGTAGTACTTTGATGATCCATGAGTGTGGTATGCTATCATATGCTTTCTTATAATCTATCCACGCGGTACTTAGGTTTTTTCTCTTATTCTTGCAATCCTCTAGTATCATCTTGTTTATGAGAAGCTGGTCTTTACAGCCATAAGACCCTTTTCTACATCCTTTCTGTTCAGTTGGTAGTAACTCATTCTGTTCTAAAAATGAATATGTCCTTTCCGTAATAATGGATGTCATTACTTTGTACATAGTTGGCAAACATGTAATGGGTCTGTAGTTTTTAGGGTTGCTTGTGTCGTCTGTTTTTGGGAGTAAATACGTAATCCCCTGTGTCAACCAGGATGGAGACTCTTCAGGTTTGCGTACGATGGTTGTGAGACTATTCGCAATATCTCCATGTAGTGATTCAAATTTCTTTAACCAGAAATTAGGTACCTTATCGACTCCAGGTGACTTCCAGTTATTTGATCTTTTAATAGCTGCTGCAACTTCATCTCCACTGATATCTTCCCATTCTTGTTCATGTAACTTATCATTGGTGGTTTCTTCATTTCGTATCCATTCAGCATCATCATTGTGTTGTTTTTCGTCTTCCCATATCTTGCTCCAGAAGTTCTCAATCTCTTCTTGTGAAGGTGTTTTTTTCACTTCGGTTGGCTTCTTTCCCAGTTCCCTGTAAAATTTCTTTGTGTCAGTTCTAAACATTCTGTTTTGCCTGAATTGCTTGCCTCTCTTTTCGTATCTCCGTAGACGTTGTGCCTTAGCTTGGATCTTCTGCTTTAATCTCTCCGACGCTGTTTGTAGGTCATCTTTATTTTTGATTGAATACTTTCGTTTGAATTTCCGTACTTTCTGCACACATACATTGCTATTTTCTTGAAGCAATTCAGTCAAAACAGAAAGGTCCGCTCTCATCATTGCAATCTCTTTCTGTATCTTTTCTTTCCATGCAGGTTGTCGTCTTTTCGCTGCTGGCTTCTTCTTCTTCACTTTAACTCCTACCTCTTCAGTGATAACTGTTGCCGTTGAGTATATCAGATGGTTGATTGAAGTAACGTTGAGTTCTTGGTTGTATTCTTTCTTAATTAAGTCAATTGATTTCTCAGCAATTTTAATCAACCCTTTTGCTTTGTTGTTATAATTTATTTTTGGTAAGCAGTTCCTTTCCTTCATTTCCGTTTCCTGTACTTCTGATAGTTTTTCAAGTATCTTCATTTTCATTTCATCCACTTCTTTCTTTCCATCATCATTTTTTTCGTTTGTTTCATCTCCAGTTCTTTGCTGTTCCGTCTCTTGATCATCATTGTTATCATCAATATCATTCGTTCTATCATCATCAACTTCGTCATCATTTTCGTTTTGTAGTTGTTCATGTCTGTTTTCTGTTTCTCTTCTTATTTCAGACTTGATATTCTCAATTTCTAAGTCCGTTAGTCTTTTGTTCTTTAAAATGTCTCTTCGTACATTTGCTAACTTATTAGCATCAATATTCAGTCGTTTGTTTGGGTTCATTTGACGCCATACGTCATAAGTCTGCTTGGTGTTTGATGTTTTAGATGGTTCTTCCAATGCTTTATAATATGCTTTAACAACAATTTTGTAATCCTCTCTTGTCCATTTTGTACGCTTTTCTTTTCCATGTTGTGTGTTGATGTTGTCCACGAGACCATTTTGACTTGTTTCATCAGCTTGGTATCCCTGTGGATCTGGGGTTCGTGAGGATCTTGTTCCAGGTGTACACTTTTCGCCCTCAGCCTGGTTCCCTGCTGTAGAACGCGCTCCATTTTTATACGCTTGACGAGCGATTCTGCGTGAATATTGGTTTGAGTCTTCATTGGTGCACGATTCCATTTAGAATTCTATGGCGGCGCGCGCGCTTACCCCGCAACTGTCTAGCTCGTGCTCGTATCTTATGAAAAACTTCTAGGTTGACGACGTTGAAAACTTAACGGTCAAGCGCTTCTTCAAAATAAAATAAAAAAACTGAAAAATCCTTAATATCTTGAAGAAAAACGGCCGATAGATTAATACAAATTAATAAATTATTGTAATGAAAAGTGCCCCTGAATGCTATGTGTCGTTAATTTGCTATATTCACTCAAATATATTCTGTCAAATGAGAAAAAACACCGATGGCAAACCCGAGCACTTTTCAAAGATAAACAAATTAATTTCTCTTCAAATCCTAGTTGGATTCTTACGAAAAGATAATTATTGAAAGAAAATGAAAAATGTTGTAGGTGTAAGACAATCAAATCAATTTGCGAATGATAAACAAATTACAATCCTGTCAATAAAAAATTGTAGAATCAAGTGCTATTCAGAGTTCTGATCGCACAAGATATGCACTGGATGTATTTACTCAGCGCTAAAGAATGTAAAAAGTAAAATGAATTGAACAAAGTGATTAGATAACCTTACCTACTAAATGTAGCAATGTAACGTTGTAAAAACGCTTTTTGAAAAGCGAAAAAGCTTGAAAAAATGAAGAGCAACAAAAGCTGAACCGATTGGGTTGGGCGCGCGCGTTATTATTATTATTATTATTATTATTATTATTATTATTATTATTATTATTATTATTATTTGTATTATCATTATTATTATATAAAGTCAGAGTAGCATACTGTGATCTATGTTTTATCGTCAGTACTTGCACTTGGTTGATTGTTAAACAGTAAGTGGTTGGCGATATTCCAACGAAAGTAATACTTGAAAGTAGAGATAGTATTGACAGCGTTTCAGTAATTTCAAGTAATACTTTACTAATTGCGTGATTGATGTCAGTGATTCAATTTGATGAACTGTGATCGATAATATGTGTGTGAGATTTGCTTAATTCAGTAGAGATCGTAGGTTTAACTGGTTTGAACTTAGGTTTAAGTGATGTTAATGTGTAATATTATAATATATCCCATATAAGTTTGAGACCACATCTGTTAAGTCTGATTTTTCACATCTTTTTAATTGATTATAAATTGGGCAATCTTTGGTCCGGGTTTTGGATCATCTTTGTGGTAAACGATATACTAAACATCAAGATCTTTTTTTATCGACAGTCTGTACAGCGAGATAACATAAAACGTCATAGCGATCTGAGTATAGAGCAAACGCAGGAAAACCATGAAATGAAAACAAACTAAATACTAACAAATAACAGCTATTTGTCACTAGCACTCGATCGATCAAAACATTGCTATTTCTTTTGTTTGGGTATTGTTTCAGTTTTATATATTTGTTAGCCAATTTAGTTTGTTTTTTTATTTCATTGTTTTCCTACGTTTGCTCCACCGTTGTATTATAATTATATATCATAAGTAAAAACCAGGCTAAATAAGCCCTCTGCGGTGAATGGACTTTAATATACTGAAGTGGCTTCTAGTCTAGGCTATAGTATTTTCCTTTCTTTTCCAATAATATTTCAAACTTTTCTTGGTTTTTATACTTCATCGAAGTATACGATGTGGCTCTTGACACACATAAAGGTTTTTAACGATGTAAACATCATTTTGAAAATATCTATATAAAGTGTTCAAATACGCACGACGATTCTGTTTCCTAATATTGCTTAAATAGAAGTTAAAAGAAATATTTACCTTGTAATAACCCAAGCAAACAACAGAGAAGAACGTTAATCGTCAGCAAGTTCTCCATGATTAAATGGCGTGATTCCGCTACTCAAACTTACCTTATTTTGAAAGACACTTGCACAGCGATAGTCTAGTCAATGTCAGTGGGTGTTCCGAACTGCTGATATGATCTGTTGATCAGGTGATATCAGAGAGATTTAAAGTTGATTGTCGATGGCGGACATATTAGACAGTTAACAGATCTATCTGGGACGGTTGTAGAGTGCACGCACTAAAAGTGTGCAACATAAATATCACTAAATAGTGCTAGAGTGCAAACAATATATCCCTGAAACACTAATTACTAAATAGTACAAAATAGTGCTAATTAAACAAAAGAAAACAATAGAATTTGCATAAAATAGCACTATTTAGTATTAATAAAGTTTCACGTATTAATTGTTTGCACTCTATTGTATGCTAATTCTATTGTTTTCTTTTGTTTAATTAGTGCTATTTACCACTAAATAGTGACAACTGTTGCACACTTTTAGTGTTTGCTCTCTACGAAGCCTGGATAAAGTTGATACCCACTGAATAATAGAAGCCTCTTCTTCAGACAACCCTTTGCCTTCTTCAGGATTCCTGTGCTGTTCTCTCGACCGAGTGCCCTGGTGCTCTTTTCTCTTTCTCGAGTTGAACCGACAGTTGAAGAACCGCGGTGAAACGTCGTATTTGTAAACAATCAGATCGTTTGGCAATTAACTTTCAAGGTTTTTCGGGATCCACACTTCCCAACGATATAATTTTTTAAGACTTTTTCTACATAAAGACTGGCACTAAAGAGTTTATCCCTAAAGCTAGAGTGTCGTTGTCAAAAAATGCTTCACTCTGTTTATATGAAATAATCGCGACATGCATTTAGCAATAGCAAGTGAAATGTGATCTTTGTATGTCAAGTTCGAGTCAATCATTCTTTGGAGGTTTTCAGTGGTCCCAGTATACTACCTTGTGGTACTTCGCATGTGACAGAACATTGAGTTGACACTACTGAATTTATCTTGACTGCTTGATAGCGCAAAGACAGTTCGTTTCCAAACCACTCGGTGGTAGACCAAGAGCATTCTCGTTGAATGTTTATCGGGAGTCCAAATTTATTCGTTCTTGAAACTTGTTGTTGGCATTATCATTGTTGTTGCTATGGTCATTTCTAATGTTGTGGTCATTGTTATTGCTATGGTCATTGTTGTTGCTATTGTCATTGTTGTTGCTATGGTCATTCTTGTTGCTATGGTCATTCTTGTTGCTATGGTCATTGTTGTTGCTATGGTCATGGTTGTTGCTATGGTCATTCCTGTTGTTATGGTCATTTCTGTTGTTATGGTCATTGTTGTTGCTATGGTCATTATTGTTGCTATGGTTATTGTTGTAGCTATGGTCATTGTTGTTGCTATGGTCATTATTGATGCTATGGTCATTGCTGTTGGTGTTGTCATTGTTGTTGCTATTGTCATTGTTGTTGCTATGGTCATTCTTGTTGCTATGGTCATTCTTGTTGCTATGGTCATTGTTGTTGCTATGGTCATGGTTGTTGCTATGGTCATTTCTGTTGTTATGGTCATTTCTGTTGTTATGGTCATTGTTGTTGCTATGGTCATTATTGTTGCTATGGTTATTGTTGTGGCTATGGTCATTGTTGTTGCTATGGTCATTGTTGTTGCTATTGTCATTGTTGTTGGTATGGTCATTTCTGTTACCATGGTTGTTGTTGTTGAAATTGTCATTGTTGTCGCTATGGTCTATGTTATTGGTATTGTCATTGTTATTGCTATGGTCATTTCTCTTGCTATGGTCATTGTTGTTGGTATTGTCATTGTTGTTGCTATGGTCATTTCTGTTGTTATGGTCATTTCTGTTGTTATGGTCATTGTTGTTGCTATGGTCATTATTGTTGCTATGGTCATTGTTGTAGCTATGGTCATTGTTGTTGCTATGGTCATTGTTGTTGCTATTGTCATTGTTGTTGGTATGGTCATTTCTGTTACCATGGTTGTTGTTGTTGAAATTGTCATTGTTGTCGCTATGGTCTATGTTATTGGTATTGTCATTGTTATTACTATGGTCATTTCTCTTGCTATGGTCATTGTTGTTGGTATTGTCATTGTTGTTGCTATGGTCATTATTGATGCTATGGTCATTATTGATGCTATGGTCATTGCTGTTGGTGTTGTCATTGTTGATGCTATTGTCATTGTTGTTGGTATGGTCATTTCTCTTGCTATAGTCATTGTTGTTGGTATTGTCATTGTTGTTGGTATTGTCATTGTTGTTGCTATGGTCATTGTTGTTGGTATTGTCATTGTTGTTGCTATGCTCATTGTTGTTGCTATAGTCATTGTTGTTGGTATTGTCATTGTTGTTGCTATGCTCATTGTTGTTGCTATGGTCATTTTTGTTGGTATGGTCATTGTTGTTACTAATGTCATTGTTGTCGTTATGGTCTATGTTGTTGGTATTGTCATTGTAGTTGCTATGGTCATTGTTGTTGGTATGGTCATTGTTGTTGCTATGGTCATTGTTGTTGGTATTGTCATTGTTGTTGCTATAATCGTTGTTGTTGGTATGGTCATTGTTGTTGCTATTGTCATTGTTGTTGGTATTGTCATTGTTATTGCTATGGTCATTGTTGTTGCTATGGTCATTGTTGTTGGTATTGTCATTGTTGTTGCTATGATCTATGTTGTTGCTATGGTCATTGTTGTTGCTATTGTCATTGTTGTTGCTATGGTCATTGTTGTTGCTATGGTCATTGTTGTTGCTATGGTCATTGTTGTTGCTATTGTCAGTTGTTATTGTCATTGTTGTTGTTATTGTCATTGTTGTTGCTATAGTCATTGTTGTTGATATGGTCATTGTTGTTGATATTGTCAGTTGTTATTGTCATTGTTGTTGTTATTGTCATTGTTGTTGCTATGGTCATTTCTGTTGCAATGGTCATTATTGATGCTATGGTCATTTCTGTTGCTATGGTCATTGTTGTTGCTGTGGTCATTGTTGTTGCTATGGTCATTATTGATGCTATGGTCATTTCTGTTGCTATGGTCATTGTTGTTGCTATGGTCATTGTTGTTGCTATGGTCGTTGTTGCTATGGTCATTGTTGTTGCTATGGTCATTGCTGTTGCTATGGTCATTGTTGATGCTGTGGTCATTGTTGTTGCTATGGTCATTGTTGTTGCTATTGTTGTTGCTATGGCCTTGAGGATTGCGTGAAGTAGTATTTGTCACCATCGGTACCTGTCTATTTCGTTGTTGATTGGAGGAAGGGTTTGTGCTGAAAACTCGTCTAAGTCTATAGTCCACAACAAAACAAGCAATGGGAATCATCACAGTTCTGATAAAATACAAAGCTGTTTTTAGTGCCATTTTACCACATCTAGACTCAAAAAGGATTACCCTATCCGTCGTCGAGTCTCGCCACAAAATAGTTACCTCTGGAATGGAAAAAAGTGCAAAACACAGGCTCAAACCTCCAATGCTTCGAGTAACCTTCGTTTGGGTTTTCCTCTGGTTTGCTCCAAACATCTGTTCTATTTTCTGTCGATGCTTACGGATACGCCGTTCGGTGAGTGACAAGGATATTCCTGATGAAACTGCGCAGAACATAAGCCACGCTATACTGAATGAAGTGAAGGGAAGTCGATATTCAGCGTTAAAATACATCGGAAAAATAGTCATGAAAGCAAGCACCCACAACGAACAAATGACTGCAATCGCTTTACGGTAGGTCATCCATCTTTGGTGATGAAACTTTGTCAAAACGTCGTAGCGATTACAAACCAAGACGAGTAAGGTAGAGCTGCAAATTGATTGATAAAGTAGTGCTCCTAGTGGTGCGAGGCTTTTATAATTCAATGTTTCATCCCGGCTAGTCTCCGCTCTCTGAGACAAAGCCGATTTCTCATAAGATCGATCTTCTATTACCAGCAATAGGCCAATATTGTAGATCATTTGTACCAATCCGACGATTCCTAAATTGCCGAGTAGTAATTTGTCGGGACTTTTTCGCGTATTCCAGTTTTTGGTGTTTGCGTAAAGAAGCACCACATTGCCCATAATGCCAATGATTATGATCGGAATTGTAAAGCTGAGTTCTAAATCTCGAGACATGCAATTAGTTTCCATTGTAGTGAAGAAATTTATTTTACTTGGATTTCCTTTCTGTTTATTTGTTGGCTTCTTTTCAAATAGACTGATCTCACCAGGTTCGCGTTTTTTCAAAAGACGGTACGTACAGCGTGCTACAAAATTCGTGGAAGAGTTACCGTCCTATAGAATGTCAGTAAACAGTAATACCTGGACACAGTCCATTTTACGCTGTATGTGAACTTTCCTTTTCTTTTCTCCGATGAAGAATTCGCTATTTTATTGAGATATGTCTCTATATGACAACTGTTTACTAATTGGTCTAATTGGGTCTGAAGAAGAGTTGTACATCACACAGGAAAAGCAACAGGATGCAATTTGGTATCGTATTGTTCCATGTTCGTGTTATCTTTCTCTGCCGACATTGTAAGTAGTTTTACGAAATTCTGTAAAATTTAAATTACAATGATATTTTGTGGTGAGTGAGTCAATGAATATTAGTTCTTCTTTACCCATCCTTAATATCACCATCTGGTTGTTTTTCGTGTTCGTCTTCATTTTTTTTTCTTCGATTCTTCTTGTTCTTTTTCTACTTTCTTTTTCCTCCTCTCCTTTTTTTCTGTCTTTTTTTTTCTTATTACTATTCTTTCAATTTTTTCTTCCTCTTGTCAACCTACCATCTTTTCGCACACAACGAAGAAAATTCGTTAGTCCTGATAGGTTTTGTTAGTGCTTCATAATTCGTAATGGCGTGCGTGCATGAACCATTAGAATAACTGTGGAATTATGGCAGAACTTAAACTTACACATCAATTTCCGGCATTCTAATAGGAGTGCAGCGAACTATCAAAGTTTGAACGAGTTCGTTATGCTTTTTTATCATGAATAATTAATGAGGGAGAGAACAATACAAAATCATAGCCATGACCGAGTTTTTAAATGAGCAAGAGATTCGTCCTGATTTGCATACAACTTTAACTTGATTTTTCTCTCCCCAAAAGATCTTGCAAGCAATCGACAACAGAAAGTGTACAGCCCTCATATTATTAGATACGAGTAAAGCTTTTGACTCAATTGGACATGATAGATTACTTTTAAAACTGAGAGATGTCGGCGTATCAAGACAAGCTACTTATCGAATCGTATTCAGAAAGTGAGAATCAACACAACTCTATCAACATCTTAAGAAATACACCATGGAATACCTCAGGGAAGTATCCTAGGAGGCTTATTATTTAATGTTTTTGTAAATGATCTTCCATCAGTGGTGCGAGATTGCATTTATCAAATAGAAGAGGCTTGAGCATGCTTTGTTCAGTGATAGAACACGGTGGAAAGTGACGAGAGCACGTATGAGGTGCCAAACGTGACAAAATGTTAGAGCTTTATTTACATCAGGATAAAATATATGGATCGTAATTCTTCAAATATTTGTATCAGGATAAAATATATGGATCGTAATTCTTCAAATATTTGTATCAGGATAAAATATATGATCGTAATTTCTCAAATATTTACATCAGAATAAAATATATGAATCGAAATTTTTCAAATATTTACATCAGGATAAAATATACATGGATCGTAATTTTTCAAATATTTACATCAGGATCGTTGGGTCAGCGGAATGCGCCAATAATGTGCCCGCGATTTTTAAAACAGCGGTCACAGTTGCTGCAAACATGGCGCGCGATGCCAACTCTTTGTCCGTTGAACACCTCGTGCGTAGAATAGTTGAACATCCTGATTTCCAAACAGCTGTAAATTCTCCTACAAACTCTAACAGAACTAATTTCTCGTACTCCTCAAGAGGAAATGTAAAACCTATAGTATTCCGGTTTCAACAGCCAACAACTACTCTTCGGGGCGCGCGTTTACAGCCCTTATGATCAAGCAACCTCCTCCAGCAGCAAACGACACAAGGGGAAAGGAAAATGCCCTAAAAACGCAACATTTTCTAGAGAGATAGTGCTGTTTGAATCTTCTTCACAAAGTGACTCGGTTGTACGAGGTAAAAAAAGGCCGCCTTGTATCGCCAAGGTTATGCGCTAAGCTCAATGGAGTTCCAAAAGAGATGGTCGGAAGAAGAAGTTATGGAAAATATCGAGGAGGCTTTCTCCGATAAACAAAGTGCCATGTTTGCAGCAACTGTGACCGCCGTTTTAAAAATCGCGGGCACATTATTGGCGCATTCCGCTGATCCAACGATCCTGATGTAAATATTTGAAAAATTACGATCCATATATATTTTATCCTGATGTAAATATTTGAAAAATTACGATCCATATATTTTATCCTGATGTAAATATTTGTAGAACTAGTCTACCTAACAGGTAGCAAAATGCTGCCTTAGATTTTTGCTTAAATGAATTGAAACTTTTGTTGTTACAAACAACTGAAAGTGAGTGAATTATGGTTCGATATTTGGCAATAAGGACAATGTCAACATCACCAAAAACTAGTTTCAATTCCCAAATTTTATTTTCAATATATGTTTTTTTTTTTAAATCATAATGTAATGGAAGGTAAGCAAATCACTATAAAAAAGTACAAGCAAGAAAACGGTGACACTCAAGAAATAGTAAATAATGCAATTGCATGGTACATTTACTTGGCACCAATAACCAGTAAGAGTTTCATTGACTTATTGTTTGCACTTTTGGAATTAATTGTTTAATTAAAAATATTCAATCTTATAAAATTTTAATGAAAATCATCAGTAAATAATTTAAAAACTTGTAATATGGTATTTGGGGATATTTCTTTTATTAAGCATGAAATGTATTGTATTTAAATGAACAATAACATCACTTCAGGCTCGCTCGCTGCGGCAGCAACCATTATAAACATATCTTGATTGACAGTCTAAAAAAGAAACAAGCAAGTCAATGAATATACCTAGTAAAAGCATAAAGAAATGAACTACAAATATCTTATTTCAATTTTACTGTAATAATTGACGCCTACAACACAAGTGACACGAATAGCGGCCGTATATCTACAAATATATAACAAATATCGACAAACTAATCGTAATCAATGTAAATCTTCGTCTACCATCTGAAAGAAATTATTGCTTTTACTTATAGTTTTTTACCATCATAATGTTAAAATATTACAAATATTAGAACGAACAGTCGCACTTCAAACGATCCGTCCAACTCAAGCTTAAGAAATTATGATCTATTTTAGTTATACGATAAAGCTTTCCTAATATTATCACTTGTATTTACTCCAAGTGATTATTCTTCGAGCGTCTTGCACAGTAATCACAGAAAAAAAGATTAAATTCAACTATAAAGACACACAGTTTCACTCACCTTGACCACACAAATCCAAGGAATACTTTGGTGTCGAATAACAATATACGAGGCGCGCAAGGGACGTAGGTAAACGAATTTGCGGTGCATTATGGGGTAAAATCGAGATTTTAACTCCCTTTACAGATTAGGGTTGCTGCCTTGCTCGCTCGCTTCAGGCTCGCTCGCTGCGGCAGCAATTACGATTCATATATTTTATCCTGATGTAAATATTTGAAAAATTACGATCCATGTATATTTTATCCTGATGTATTTGAAAAATTTCGATTCATATATTTTAATTTTATACCCTGATGTAAATATTTGAGAAATTACGATCCATATATTTTATCCTGATACAAATAATTGAAGAATTACGATCCATATATTTTATCCTGATGTAAATAAAGCTCTAACATTTTGTCACGTTTGGCGCCTCATAAGCACGAGAGAAGAGATGGGAGAAGAACGAGCTGAAAGCTTACTTCCAATCACAGGCAGACCAAGCAATCTACTTGTCTTCTTTTCAAAATGGCGGTTCATTGGAAGTACGCGAGGTCGAATCCCACGCTGGGAGACTTGAAAAAAATACTTTTCTTATCACTTGATTTTTAAACCATATTTTTTTACTATTTTTATTTTTTTATTTTTCTATAAATTGAATTTTTTCATTCACGATTTGTATTTTTTTCCCTTACATATATTACTAGAAGGCCGGAAACTATCATCCATACCACCTCTTCTTTAACGGCAAAAAAAATACTCCAAAATCAACAAGAATTACAAAAAAACTACATCAGCATAAAAGCTCAATAAACAAACTTTCAATAAATTGCACTTTACTTCAATTTTTCACGAACAAATACTGCAAATTTTGCCATTTTCTTTCAAAATTCGACCGATTTTCCAATCAGTTGAAGCGTGAACCATAGCGAGTGGACTTCACGTGACCTCACAAAGGAAATCAGTAGTAATCCCGATACGCTAATGTCACGCAATCTAACAAAAACAAACCACGAAGACATTTGCAAAGTACTCAGTTTTTATTTTCCGAAATAAGAAAAAAAACATATCTGCTCTGATTAATTGATATTATAAACTGATTTATATATGAAGTGAAATTTGTAAAAAGAATACCAAAATTTAAACGAGTTTCTTTTTTTTTTGTTTTTATTTTATTTCATTTCATTTTTATTTTATTTTTTTTATTTTTTTATTTATTCATTTTTTTTAATCAAAGTCAAATAATCTTTACAAGTAACGAAAAAAAAAAAAAAAAGACAAAAAGGTATTGTTTATATTGAGAAAAACTCACTAAGTTATTTACAATTAGGGAGAGACTCACTGAGCAAGACTCTAGATTTTTGTGGTACTCCTAGTCATAGACGGAGTACCACTATGTTGCAGCAAATGAGTGAAAGAGTGTAACACAAGATGGCGGCCGGCCTCGCGACCTGGCCTCCACGGGGATCCCACGGCTTACAAATAGCAAATGTCACAAATCAGCAATCAGCCTGTTTTACAGTGGACGTAACCGATTCGCTGTTACTTTCTTCTGGGCACGAATAATGAAATGAAATTTTATGAGTAGTTAGGAAGATTGATAAGCTAAATTGTGTGTTTCGATGATTCGACATCTGATGACGCAATGTGCAGCATCGACTCTAATTACCACACACAACTTCGGTGATCTGGCGTGGCCCGTTTACAGATTTCAGAGGAGAACACCAATCAGTGGTAATTTTTTGTCGAAATTTATCTTTATTTAACAACCAAAATATTTATTTCCAAGCGGTTTTTCGTTAATTTACATTATGAAAGTCGTTTCAAGAATTTTTGAAGTTTTAGGCCTATCTTCATGGCGATATTTTAAGAAGGAACTACATGTGCAGTCGATGCTTTCTCAAAGCGATTTTTTAAAAAAGTCAGCCCATGTACAATAACATTTCTACGGCAATGTACAACGTTTCCTTCTTGTCTATCGTCTATCGTAACGTTTTTTCTCTATTTTAAGATCGCTTTTATAGGAGTACCACATGCGCAGTTACTGCGCCTTTAATTTTTTAAAGTTATAACACGCACACAAACAAACAACAAACGAAAATGGAAAAACAAACAATAAAGTAAATATAGTATGACTTAACCTAAAAATGTTCTACTCCGTTAATGCTTTAGCTATTTTTTCCCACTTTTTATTATGGATGTGAGTTTTATTTTTGTTGATGGCCACTTTTCTTTCTATGAATTCATATTGTCTCAAAACATTTTTAAATTGCTGTAACGATGGAGGCTTTTCCTTTTCTCTTTGTTTATAAAGCAAGTATTGAAATAGCAAAATAACGAAATTAATATTTATTTCATCCACTCCTAAGATTATGTTCTTTTTATTTGAACTTGGTAATGAGATATCATAGTTTCCCAGGCCAATTCCTAATTTCAAATTATAATTTCTAGCTTCAATACATTCCACAAATAAATGATCTATTGTTTCTGGACTAGTATGGCAAAGAGAGCAAGAGGAATTGTCAATTATTTTAAAACGATTGAGATCATAATTCAAATAAAGTTATTGAGTATCTTATATTGAAACATTCTCAGATAAGAGGTTGTGGTTGTATATATTCTTGTATATATTTTTGTCCAATCCAGTATTCCATCCCCGTTCACTATTCTTTTTTCTATATTTGTTTGAGATGTCGGGGGTTTGAATTTTGTTTTGATCATATCTTCATAAATTTGTCTCGTTGTGACTTTTTTCAATTTTCACTATTTTGTGTCCTAATAAAAAAAGAGTTTTCAGCATTATTGTTCAGGTTTTTTTCTACTTCCGATTGATGTTGTTTTATTATTTTTTCCATTCCTTTGGTATTGCATGTATTATTCCAGCCCATCTTAGAAAATTTTTGTCTTGCAAACCCTTGTCTTTAACATACATCCATTCGAAATCTCCGTTTCTGTTGCACATGTCTCCAATTTTGTTTATGCTTTTTTTGTTGAAACATTTCTATAAAATATTGACTTATCGTTAATTAATATGTTTTTGTTGTTCCAAATGGGTTGATTAAATACCGTTTGTATTGTATCTACTTTAGAACTTGTATATTCCGCCCACGTTGAAAGATTTTGTCTAAAGAAATCAGGAATGTTTTTTGATATCATTTGAGCATTAAAATTTGTACCTATATTTTCTATTCCTCCGCATTCTTCAACAAAAACCGAGCATAATGAGGCATATGTTTTCTTTTCTTTGAAAGATTGTATTAGTCTTAAAATCCATTTAATTCTATTTGCATTTAAAGTTACTGAAAAATCTGGAAGTTTTAAACCACCTTCTGAATAATCGCCTATAAGTGTATCCTTCTTTATCTTTGGTTTCCGTCCGTTCCAAATAAAATCCTTTATTGTGCTTTCTATTGTCTTAATTATTTCTTCTTTAATCGACATCTTAGAGAAAGTGTAATAATTTTGGTAAGGCGAGAGTGCGTAACACTAGTATTTTTCCGTAAAGAGTCAAGCTCCTTGATTTCCATATTGAAAGAACAGTTTTGAAATTTGTCACTACCCGATCAATATTATTCAGATCACATAGTTTTCTTTTATATGAAAAAATATGCCTAATATTTTAATGCCATTTTGCTCAAAATCTATGTATTTTATTCCCGTCTTCTTTATAAAATCTTCTTTACCTCTCTTTCCTAACCAGCCTACTTCAGATTTTTTAACATTACTTCGCAGGGATGAATATTTGTAAAACGTATACAAATTTTCCAAAACATATCGGAAGGAATTCTCATCTTGCAAGAAAAAAGTAGTATCATCTGCAAAAATTTCTAATTTTACTTTAGTTGTTTTGTTCCGCGTCCTACTTTGAAAAAATTGGTTGTTGTTCCATTATTTACAATACAGCTCAAGTTATCATTAAGAAGGAGTTTTATCCACCTTATAAAGTTACCTCCGAAATTGAAATGTTTTAACACTGCAAAAATGAAATTTTGTTCAATGGAGTCGAACGCTTTTTCAAAATCTGCTGCAAATAGCAATAGTGACTTTCCATCTAATTCTACTTGGTCCATGATGCTTTGTATTATAGATAGTGGTTCTTCAATTGTTCTACCTCTAACAAAACCGGATTGATTTTGGTGCACTAAATACGGGAGAATTTTAGATAATCTATTACTCATTACTCTGCTACATATTTTAATACCTACATTTATTAGACTTATTTGGCGCCAATTTTCCAGATATCTATTGTCTTTACCTTGTTTTTCTAAAAGTGTAATAATAATCTGCTTAAACGAGTTTCTATTTACACTATTTCATGCAAACGTCAGCGATTGGCGGTGAATTACTGAATATTTACAAAAAAATCATATAAATTATTGGATTAGATATTGCTGATCAAGTAGTAAATCACTATATCAAAAATTGTTATCTACAACAAATATTGTTTACCTTTAATCGTTCTTCTTCGCTCTTTAAAACGTTCTGCTTAAATAATGTTTTTAGTGAGCCGTACGTGCAAATTCGAATTCTTGCACATGCTTTTTACGATGTGCACACACAAGTTACTGAATAACAACCTTTATATAGTCCTATTTTACATTTTTAGTCAGTCAACGACAATTTTCCAGTCATACAGAACAAAACCAGGGAAACTGGAGCATTTACAACAAACTATCTGATCCGAAGCGCGTTTGACAACCCAACAAACAGTTCTTTGGGGGAAGGGCACGTGACCGTACTTTATGTATGGACAAAAATACTAAAAAATACATTTAAAATTCAATTCAAAATTGCTTCGAGACTAGAAATAATTTGAAAAAAAGTTCTAATCAAAACAAAAGAAATGTTTGTAGACTAAACTATAATCGATTACTATTGAGGCATACCTGCTCGCGCCAATAAAAGGGCTTGTTCTTTGATTCAGTTCCAACTTTACATGACTTGAGATGTTGATCCACATCTGCTGTGCAGTCGTTTAAAGATATGCATTCTACCAACTGTGGATTTTTAACACTTGCTACACAAGGAATACGATTACCAAGCAATCGAGAAAAACTACACGAAGCCATGCTCATCTAAGGAGGCCCCATATTGCTATGGGGCGTCTCGGATCTTAGAAGTTTATTAAAAATCAACAGCCCACAAAGCTAATGGGCGGACTATTTATTAAAAACTTTGAGTCAAAGATTCAGTTTTTGCACAAATGATCACGAAAACGGTCACCATAGCAACGCTATGGATGTCATAATAAAGCTCATTTTTAACGTAGAAAAGATAAAAACTCAAAGTAATTTTTTTTGAAAACATTGTATATGGATTTCAGTAGGATGACCTAGCATATATTACTGTAGAACCTTAGAAATAACTGAATAATGGTTTTTGCTAAACTAAAAAAAATCTGTAGTTGGAAAATCGTTGAAAATTTGCAGACTACTTTATTATACCACTAATAATATACTTGCAAAAAATCCTCGATTCTGATTGGTCGAGAGCAGTGCAGTTCAGGCGTAACACCAGTGCAGAAAGCTGTAATGCCAATGCAGAAATTTGTAATACCAGTGCAAATTACAACTCGATTCAAAAGACAAATTACGCCCTAAAACTAAATGTTTTTGGAATTTTTTTACTATCTAGAGAATAATTATAATTTTCTAAACATTTCTATTTGCAAAAAGTTTAAAATTTTACAAAAATACTCAAGAAATTTGCAAAAAAACTGAGCGAGATCTCGTCGAAAAGTTTTCAATTTTCGCTTTGAGCGCGCGCTAGATGACGACATCATCACGATATCATCGGCGCGCGCTCGTTCGAATTTGAATCAAAATCTCAACCAAATGCTTTTAAAAATCGACAAAATGGTTGAATTTTTTGCAAGTATATTATTAAAATGTAATAAGATGGTTTCTCGTTCAATTTGGATTAATTTGCACTCGTTTGTTTTTCAAAGAGCCAAATTGCATTCGCCCTTCGGGCTCATTACGAACTCTTTGAAAAACAAACTCGTGCAAATTAATTCCAAATTGAACTCGAAACCATCTTATTACCTATACTTATAATGCGCCATAAATTATTGAGCAATAACAAGCTATAATTAGACGTCTTTGTCGGTTTCAAATTAAAGTCATTCGTCTATTCAATATATGTTTTAAAATTATTTATAGACAGCACATGTCCAAGTTCGTTTGTATCGACATCAATGACAATTCTAGCAAAATAACACAAGCTAGGATCTATGTTCAGTACTTCAAGTAGTTGTACTGTGTCAGTTTTGATATGTTTATGTGTGACACTATTTTCAGAAAATGCATCTCCAAAATGAAGTCCGGTGATGCCGCAACATTAAAATACTCGAGCTACAACTGATTGAAAGACGTTTTCAGTATAGTCTTCTTAATCCTAAAAAAACACTTCTTTCGCCTCAATACAATGCAATACATTTCTTTCGACTCTCCTCACAATTTTGAATTTTATATTTCGAAATGTTTTCGTATTCAGTTTGTCCATACATAAATTAGGGTCCCGTGCCCTTCCCCCAAAGAACTGTTTGTTGTGTTGTCAAACGCGCTTCGGGTCAGATAGTTTGTTGTGAATGCTCCAGTTTTACAGGTTTTCTTCTGTATGACTGGAAAGTTGTCGTTGGTTGACTAAAAATGTAAAATAGGACTATATAAAGGTTGTTATTCAGTAACTCGTGTGTGCACATTGTAAAAAGGATGTGCAAGAAAGGCTATATTTATAGCAAAGTAATTCAAATTTGCACGTACGGCTCACTTAACGATTAAAGGTAAACAATCTTTGTTGTAGATAGCAATTTTTGATATAGTGATTTACTAACTTGATCAGCAATATCTAATCCAATAATTTTATATGATATTTTAGTAAACATTCAGTAATTCACCGCCAATCGAAGACGTTTGCATGAAATTGTAAAAATAGAAACTCGTTTAAATTTTTGTAATCTTTCTACAAATTTCACTTCATATATAAATCAGTTTATAAAAAATATCAATTAATCAAAGCAGATATGTTTTTTTTATATTTCGAAAAAATAAAAACTGAGTACTTTGCAAATGTCTTCGTGGTTTGTTACTCGTGCCTATTTAAGATATTCACAGTGTATGCCTGAGAACTGAAATCATCAAATTTCGAGAAAAAACAACAACTATATTTTCACATTCATCTCATTAATAATATTTTTGGCACAAAAAGTTGGTGGGGGGAGGGGGTACTTCTCCTCTTGAATTTATATGGTCCTCTATTAGAACGATTTTCAGTGAATTTGCGTTGTTTTGTCCCAGCCAAACAACCATAATCCCTTGCATTAAACAATAGAATTTTGATGAATGTTTTGATGGTGACGTCATGATGAATTGCGGCAATTGGATAGTTGAGAATGCGCAAACGAATGCGCAAACATTTTTTTAGCCAATCAGGATGCAGGTCCGTTCAGCTTTGCTTGGCTTGCTGTAGAAAATTCAAAATGGCGGACAGGTTTCTAAACATAATAATATCATGCCGATTTTCCACCTAAAATGAGGATATTCTTCGTTTTCAAGTGACGTCATCAAAAGTATGACAAATTCATTTTTAATTAAATTGAAACATACCCGCTATATGTTATAGCTAACGATTATTAAAATACTTAAAAAGTAAAAATATGGGTCCAAAAATGTTGTTCATTTGCGAGATATTTAGGTAACTATCCTAAGAGACCTCTTAGTGAATGCTGCCTTTCATTAGTTTAATATTTGTTCTAAAGGTGTTTGGAAAAAGGTATTTAAACTTATTTTACGTAGAAGAGACTATTTATCTGCATGACTGAGCCATGCAAAAATGAACAAGACGACAAAAGTTGCAAAAAAATTAACACAAAATTGTGCGTTATGACTAAGTTTCTGATATTATATTGCTCAGTGGTTGAATGGTGACAACTAAAATGGTTCTGATCGATAGTTGTAAACAATATAACATTTCATTACAAAAAGAAAATATAATTAGTTGTATTTCTGGATTAAATTCACTTTAAATTTCACCTAAAAATGTACATAATAAAATCAACATCTTAGGTGCTGTTTATATGGGGCGAGCCAGCCCGGTTTAGCGGGCAGGTTTCTTTTGCATTCAAGCTATCACAGCGTAAAAACAAAAGAAACCGGCACCGCTAAACCGGGCTAGCTCGCCTCATATAACAGGCCCTTAGAAACTTCATTGTTATCATTAAGAGCTAATTTTCGAAGCATGAGCCTTCTATTACTTTTCTTGAAGTCATCTTCAGCCAAATTCGATGTAAACAGAAATGAAAAGATACGAAAAATTATATAAAATCAAGGGGTGAAAGTTAAGAGCTCACTTTTTACCGTCACGCTAAGATGACCTTTGACCAGATCTAAATAGTTAATGAAATATGAATCATAAACTTTGTTGTATCTATAAGACGTTTCTGCAAATGATCTTCATCTAAAATTGATTGAATAGAAACAAAAAGATACGAAGAATCAGTAGACACGCTCGCTCAGGGTCGCTTCGCTGCGGAAGCAAGATCAAAAACAATCTCTCAAGATCCTGTTACCGAAATACAATCCCTCAAAGAAACTCGCAAAGGATCCTGGAGGACTCAAAACTTTTGATTTCAGCTCCCTAACTACTCAATTATAAAGGCCGGTACACACTAGGCGACAAGTCGCAGCGACTTGTCGTCACGACATGTCGCCTCAGTGTGCATTGGTTCAATACTTGTCGCCAATACATCTGATTGTGTCGTTGCGACAATTTCCGCCAAAAATACCTAGTACACACTGGGGGAAATTGTCGCTACGACCTATCTCGGGAACAAGTCGCTGCGACTTGTCGCCTAGTGTGTACCGGCCTATAATGCTGCCTTGCTACGCTCGCTCAGGCTCGCTTCGCTGCGGCAGCAAAAATTGTGTCACGCAACGCTATCGCGTATTTCGAATAGAAGGATAAATATCGCGATAAATTCATCTTTGTTATGATACTTTGTCTCAAATAGACTCCTGGAGATTCAGTTTAACTACACAATTCAAAAGCCTGATCTAAAATACTGAATTTGCCTTATTTTTGGAGCACTAAAGTTCTATCCGCCATGTTGGATGATATGAGTCATCGTCCAACATTGCGACGCCATACATTTTTAACAAATAACAATAATCTTTGATGGTACGTCAATAGTTCGGTAACTATTTGCTCTGGAAGCTTCAAATTTGGCAGAATATTACATTGTTTTGAATGCTCTCAAAGGATATAAATGTACTTTTTCAGTAAGATTTAAAATAAAACTTTTTGCCTGAATTATCACGTGGTTGCAAACGAAGAGTAACAATGCAAAACAAGCTTTTAATTATCTGGAATTACTGCTGGAGAGTCTGAATGAAATGTTTGCAGAAAGACAGAAAAAACTTACGGCGCAAACTAACACAACACGAACGAAAGCATAGAAAAGAGATCTACATCTACATGGTTCCAGCACTTGGCAAAGTCCATTGGGTTACTAGCTGTATTTTAGTACGAGGTCTCATTGACTAGTAACCTTTATTCGAACATTCGCGCCAAGCCGACCTCAATGCTGGTTGCAGAGACAGACACTGAGGGTAGTCACTGCCAGAGATTTGTTTACGTCCTCAGCGGTTCTTTTACGTCCACCTTATAACATAGTCAGAGTGAAGGTAGACTGGACCTCCGGCTTTACGTCCTTATCCGAGAAGACGAGGCACTGAGAAAGTAAAGTATCTTGCCTAAGGACACAATGTAATCGCCCGTTCTGGGAATCGAACCCGGTCCAGTGGACCCGAAGTCCAATGCCTTAACCACTAGGCCACCACGTCTCTCTCAAATCTTATACTATAAATGGTATTCATTTAAAATGATTATAACCCTTTGAATGAAATTTATGTAGTTAATTCTACTCATTGTCAGCTTTCGAATGAGGTATATCTTAAGGGTTTTCGATAAAATACGACCAAGTTATTCGATGCGAAATTTAGCAATCTTTTTGTATTTTTACATGGTCGTCCGAATGACGGAAATGACGTCCAGGCAGGTACCTAGCATGCGTATTTTGCGATATCCGGTTTACTTTTCTTCCGGTTTTCATATAATTATAAAAACCGGAAAGAAGTAAACTGGATATCGCACATTGCGCATGTTAGGTACCTGCAGTATCGGTTCCATTTTCAAATCAAGAGAATATTATAGCCTTGCAGCTCTAAATTCTATCTTCCCAATTCGTGTGCTACAATTCCATTTATTTCTTTGCAAAATCGGTGATCTGACATTACAATGGTCCGAAGTTTAAATTCACCCTAAATATTGTTGTTCATGAATATTTAATTTTGTGTCATAACATGAATTCTCGAACATCAACCACTGAGTTATAACTTGTTCTCTTATCTATGTTATGTACACTTTTATGTTATTAGGTGAGAACAACTGGGAAAATTCGGCAAAGAGACCAAAACATGGCTTCAAATTGACATTCTGGCCTACTGATTCAATGACTTCTGATTCAAATCGCTGGAATAAATATTTCATGATTGTTTATTTTTATTTTATTTTTTATTTTATTTTATTTATTTATTTATTTTTTTAATTTTATTAGCTTTGCCCAAATATATAAAGTAATCAATAAGTAAGTACAAATCAATACGGTGGGCAGGAACCCGCAACAGCAAGGCCAATTACTGCGGGACCTTAACAAAATAATAAAAAAAAAAAAATTACAAAAAGTGATATCTAGAACGATGATTAAAAACAACATGAAATGACAGAAGTTAGGCTGCGTGATACATTACAAGTAGGACATATAGTTTTCCAGGTCCTTGGATCATCTGGATCATAACATGATGACAAGGCATTAAAGTAGTAATTAAACAGTGATTTACGAAAGGATGAAAGATTGTTTGTAGCAAAGTTTTCTGTGTAAGAAATTAGAGTGTTTCATACTCTAGATGATCTGTTAAAATAAGCCTTTTGAAATGTAGTTGTTTTGCATTTACGTATAAAAAAATTTGAACAGTCTGTTTTACTGGATGATCTTGTAGGTCGCTTATTCTGTACTTGTGGAATAATGTCTGGATTTACGTCAATGAGACCATTTATTATCTTGAAGAAGAATGCCATGTCGAGATATTCATGCCAATAGGTGATAGGTAGTAATTTAAGGTCCACTAGTCTTTGTACGACTGTTCACAACGGAAAGGTAAACGTAGAATGTATTTTGTTGCACGGCGTTGTACGCGCTCTATTTGCTTGATTAGACCTTCTGTCTGGGGTGCCCATACCTGAGTGGCGTACCCGAAATGAGGACGCACAAGGGCGAGGTACATCGATCGTCTAATGTTCGTACATTTTATAGATCTTGTATTTCGTCTAACATAGCCAAGTAGTTTATTGGCTTTCGTGTATACCTCTGTAACTTGTTGTGACCAGGTAAGATTGTCAGTTATCCAGACCCCTTGATCTTTTTCTGAGTTGGATAGCTGCAGTGGTCTGCCGTCTAGTAAGTAAGTAGTGTTCTCAATTGCTTTACGTTTGCGTGAGATTCTCATGACTTTACTCTTCTTGCTGTTGAATATCATCCCTGCTTCGGTAGCCCAGGTGTTAAGGTTGTTCAGACCGGTTTGAAGTTCGAGTGAGTGCTCGAGGGTGTTGATGACCTTGAAGATTTTGGTGTCGTCGGCAAAAGATGATACACTACTGCGTTTAACTGACTCGGGCAGGTCGTTCACAAAGATCAAGAAGAGCATTGGACCAAGAATCGATCCCTGAGGGACACCGGAGGATACAGGCTGAAAATCCGATGACCCCCCAGGGACGATGACACGTTGACAACGGTTCGATAGAAAACATACAAACCACTAAAGTAAGCTGCCACCAAAACCATGACGATGTAATTTAGTAATGAGTTTGCAATGGCTAACTTTGTCAAAAGCTTTAGACATGTCCAGGTAGATGGTGTCGATTTGACCCCCACGGTCTAAGTGAGAGCCAATGATGTCGAATACTTCTAACAGCTGTGTACGCAAGAACGCCCTTTAATAAAGCCATGCTGGCTTTTCTTTATTTGGTGGTATACATGATCTTTGATTCCATTGAATACACATCGTTCCATGATCTTAGATACCACAGACAGTAATGATATCGGACAATAATTTTCTACGTGATGAAGTGAATCTTTCTTAAGCACTGGGACAACGTTTGCCTGTTTCCACTCAGAGGGGAATTTACCCTGTTTGATGGATTTGTTGAATAACGTACAGAGGGAAGGCGCGATTTCGTTGACAGTTTCCTTGAGGAGTCTTATAGATATGTTGTCTGGACCAGTGGCTTTGTTATCATCTAGACCTTTAATAACATCTATTACATCTTGAGTCGTAAATGATAAATCACATAGAGTATGATTAGCATGTGAACAAGGCGTGGTAACTGTGTCATCATTATCGTCTGTGGGATCTGTGGTGAAGACTGATGTGAAGTATTTTTTGAATAAGTCTGCTATATCGTTGGGCGTATCGGCAGTGATTGTAGAGTCCTGAGAGCTGGTTGGTGAGGAAATGTTTGTTGCCATGGAAACCCTTGATGGAAGTTTGTTTGTTTTTGAGTTTTGTTTCAAGACTGACCAGAAACGTTTTGTGTTCTTTTTGTAATCTGATTAGAGAGAGTTCAAAAATTTGTCTCGACTTTCACGTAGCTGTTGTTTTACTTGAGATCGTAACAATTTGAAGTTGTTTTGGAAGGTAGAGTGGTTTGGGTATTTTTTTAGTTTACGTCGCATTGTTTCTTTTTTCTTAATGAGGTCGAGAATAGTACCGTCAATCCATGGGACAGGGTTTTTGCCTTTCAGTTTTTTCATCGGTACGTTATCAGATACTGCAGCCAGGAAGGTGTCTTTCCATTCAACCCAGTCTTTGTCGATGTCGTTGTTGTTATTATTGTCAAGCAGTGATGTCATACCCACAGACGACAGGGATCCACGAAGACCATCGAAGTCCGCTTTGGAGTAGTCATAAATAAAGCGGTGGACTTTAGCTCCTCCTTTGATTCGTTCGTTGAATTCAAAACAAATATTAATTTTGCTGTGATCAGAGAAAATGCCTGACTGCTCAGACGACAATACCTCGTTAACGGTTACTTGATCAGGGACACTTGTAATAACAAGGTCTAGTGTATTGTCACCTCTAGTTGGAAAGTGGTTCATTTGCGACAGATAATGGTCATTGAGTATCTCGATAAAAGACAATTCCTTCGCACCTCGAGTATGCTCTAAAGAGGCCCAAGGGATTTTAGGCATGTTGAAGTCTCCTGCAATTACCATATTGTCGAAAGAATCACAAGCAAAATCAAGGAAGATATTAAATTTTTCCATCCAACTGTGTGGAGAATTATCAGGATCGGGCCAGTAGACAGATGAGAAGAGCAATTTCTTATTTTGTGTTGTTGTAATTTCTGCAGAAACAACCTCTAATTGATGTAGAAAATCAAGTTCTGGCGAATATTCTTGAATAGATTTAAAGGAAGTAGCTTTGATTGCAATAAGCACTCCTCCACCGCCACGATCTCAACGATGTCAATGAATTAAATATTAAAGAAATGAAATAAACGTTTATATTGTACATTGTTTTTTTTACATCTGTAAAAGAAGGCAAGAACAACAAGCGATAGTAAAAAAAATGTTACACAACAAGCGCCATTTTGACAATATAGGCTTTGTGCGCGTCATTCCTGTGAGGAGCCCGCCATACAATTGTTTGGCTCAGCAGTTCAGCGCATGCGCAGGTAAAATAATGCCTTGTTACCATGGCTAATAGTTCGTCCTTAGCTTGACCTTAGTATTTTGTATTTGCTCACTTTGCAATACAAAATACAATACAAAATATTTTATTAGTACCTTTATAAATCCTATTTACAATGACGATATAGCATTTAAAACATACATATTGGTACAAGCTTTCTACAATAACCATATAGGGCTAATCAAAGGTAGAGAGCTGGTATTTACAATTTAATAAATAATTTATGGTCAAGAAAAAAAAAGGAAAAGGTACTAAAAATACAAAAAAAGTTGTTTTATATACATATATCTTTAAATAATCTCTTGGCTTCTTGATGAGACGTCGTAACGATGTAGTCCAAAAACTACGCTAAAGTCTATCATCTTTTAGTGTCGATCTCGTCGATCTATCGGCACGTGAAAGATCTAAATCGTCACACCGCCAGCAGCCTAAGTTCCTGACATCCAGCGTTAACTTGTGAGAGAGCGAGTGACCGGAGTGGAATGCAAGAGAATATGGAGCGTAAGAGATTGTGATACAAGGAAATGGAACATAAGGAAATGGGACGCAAAAAAATTGAAATGCTAGGAAAATGGAAAAGAATGAAAACGCAGGGTATTTTCAACCTGTTGACCAAACTTCCATATACTCCGTTACTTAGGGACTGTGTTAGAATCATCAGGTTGGGGCATGTAAAACGAGAGGAAGGACAACATTTAAACTCATAGCCTTAGGTAGGTTGTAAATTGCTTTGAATGCCTGAGGCAGAGGGAGCTTGAAAGATTTCTTGAAGACCAAAATAATAGATAGATATTAACTAGAAAGAAATATTTACTCATCATGTCTCTCAGTGACTAAACAATATAATGCCAATAAAAATTTATTTCAGGTCTTCTTCTAAACAGTTAAATACCTGCGATTCAATATCATCATTGACCTGTATAGATGTGGTGTATAGTGGGATGTGCAGCTGATCAAGTTTGCCGGTATACCGACCACTACCACTACCACTACTACTAATGTCTTTGTTTAATCATCATAAGAAAAAAAGATATATTTCTTAATTAATTAACACATATCTATGGCTATAAACTATAAACTAGGTATAACTACATAATATTATGAGTAAAAATAAATCTATTTACAAAGGCATTTTTAAATCGAGACGTACGAACCTGAGTTTCGTCTTAGGTTGTAATTGGCCTTTCTTTTTGTTAAGGAAATATGTACTTGATGGATCGCTCGATGTCTTAGCTTTCTTAAATATGTTTATATCATGTTACTAGTGACACTAGTTGTTCTGTAATATTCAGTTGAGCAGCGCATTTGATGCACATCACAACACCACATTAAAAAACTGGTTCCATTTTTTGTTAAATATACAATCCAGGGCAAGCATGACTGAGTTTTCAACGTTTTGAAGTTTAAACAAATTGCTTGTGCCATCTAGTGTTGCTTCAAATTAAACTGCTGAGCAAAAAAAAAAAACAAAAAAAAAAGCTTATCGAACGGAAACTAAAGAGTTTATCCCTATGGTATTGACTCTTTGTCTAAAATATGCTTCACCCTTGGAATAATTCTGACATGCATTTAGAAATCCTATCAAAGAATTGCCTTCGCATAGTCATCGTTTTCTATCCATATTTGGTAATGCTGACTTTTTTAAGTACCTTTGAACTCTTTTTGGTGTTTTTCTTGGCTCTTGTAGCTTTAAATCGTCCCCAACGCACATGAATTGAAGTGAAAACACTACTTAATTGGCCGCCATACTTTATATTGTCTAAATGCATTATGTGAGTCAGATACTGAAAATCACAGGGCTCCCGCGCGAAAGACAATATGATATGTGTACGTGAAATGTCACATTTGTATGCCAAGTTCAAATCAAGTATTACTCTCAGGTATTTTACAAACTTCAGAAGTCTCAGTATACTGCCTTGTGTTACTCCGCATGCGATATAACGCCTTGAGCTGCTTGATAACGCAAAGACAGATAGCTCCAAAACCACTTAAAGTTAAACCACTTAAAGTTTATCAGTTGTCTGGTTAATGGATTTTGTTCTGTGAGTTTGCTCTTACCAGCTGTTTTCCTGTCGAAGTTTATAAATACAAAATCAATTTCAAAAGTAGAGTGTCATGAAACTCGTGGCAACCAATCACATCACAGACTATGCACCTGATGAAATTAAACGTAGCGGTTTGCAATCTATAACCTCCAGAACTCCATCGTGAGAAAATTGATTAAGAACTCTTTTTAGATGACTATCCCCTCGTAGTAAATGAACACATGTTATTATTGATCTTGCAGTTCGTTTGTCATTCATAATAATTATATTACTTCATAATTCAGTAACTTCAACATCACTTTTGTCTTTGTTGTTGTCGTTGTTGTTGCTATGGTCGTTGTTGTTGCTATTGTCATGGTTGTTGCTATGGTCATTGTTGTTGTTGTGGTCATTGTTGTTGCTATGGTTATTGTTGTTGTTGTGGTCATTGTTGTTGGTATTGTCATTGTTGTTGCTATGGTCATTGTTGTTGCTATGGTCATTTTTGTTGCTATTGTTATTGCTATGGTCATTGTTGTTTACACCGCTAGTGATATTGTTGTTACTATTGAATGTCTCACTTGATATTGGATTGCGTGACTCATCTCCAATATCTAGCATCTGCCCTGTCCCTTGAAGATTTCGTGAAGAAGTATTTGTCACCATCGGTACCTGTCTATTTCGTTGTTGACTGGAGGAAGGGTTTGTGCTGAAAGCTCGTCTTAGTCTATAGTCAATAACAAAACAAGCAATTGGAATCATCACACTTCTGATGAAATACAAAGCTGTTTTTAGTGCCATTCTACCGCATCTGGACTCAAAAAGCTGACCCGCATCCCTCGTTGAGTTTCGCCTCACAATAATTACCTCTGGAATGGAAAATAGTGCAAAGCACAGGCTCAAACCTGCAATGCTTCGAGTAACTTTCGTTTGGTCTTTCCTCTGGTTTGCTCCAAACATCTGTTCTATTTTCTGTCGATGCTTACGAATACGCCGTTCGGTGAGCGATAAGGATATGCCTGATGAAACTGCGCAGAACAGAAGCCACGCTATACTGAATGAAGTGAAGTAAAGTTGATATTCAGCGTTAAAATACATCGGAAGAATAGTCATGAAAGCAAGCACCCACAACGAGCAAATGACTGCAATCGCTTTACGGAAGGTCATCCATCTTTGGTGATGAAACTTTGGTGTCAAAACGTCGTAGCGATTACAAACCAAGACGAGTAAGGTAGAGCTGCAAATTGATTGATAAAGTAGTGCCCCTAATGGCGCGACGTTTCTGGCTTGATAATTCCATGTTTTATCTCGGCTAGTCTCCGCTCTCTGCGACAATGCCAATCTCTCATAAGATCGATCTTCTATTACCATCAATAGGCCAATATTGTAGATCATTTTTACTAATCCGACGATTCCTAAATTGCCGAGTAGTAATTTGTCGGGACGTTTCTTTGTATTCCAGTTTTTGGTTGTTGCGTAAAGAAGCACCACATTTCCCATGATGCCAATGATTATGATCGGAATTGCAAAGCCGAGTTCTAAATCTCGAGACATGCAATTGATTTCCATTGTAGCGAAGAAATTTGTTTTACTTGGTTTCTCTTTCTGTTTATTTGTTGGCTTCTTTTCACCAGGTTCGCGTTTTTTTCAAAAGACGGTACATAAAACGTGCTACAAAATACGTGAAAGAGTTACCGTCCTAGAATGTCAGTAAACAGTAATACCTGGACACTGTCCATTTTACGCTGTATGTGATGTTTCCTTATTTAATTTTTTTCCGATGAAGATTATGTTATTTTACTGAGATATGTCTCCATATGACAGCTGTTCACTTTTGATCTGAAGACGAGCTGTAGACCACACTGGAAAAGCAACAGGATGCAATTTGGTATCGTATTGTTTTATATTCGTGTTATCTTTCTCTGTCGACATTGTAAGTAGTTTTATGAAATTCCGTAAATTTAAATTACAATGATATTTTGTGGTGTGTGAGTCAATTAATATTAGTTCTTCTATAGCCCACCTTTAATATCACCATCTGGTTGTTTTTCGTGTTCGTTTTCATATTTTTTCTTCTTCGATTCTTCTTGTTCTCTTTCTACTTTCTTTTTCATCCTCTACTTTTTTTCTTGTGTTTTTTTTCTTTGTTACTATTCTTTCAATTTTGTCTTCCTCTTGTCACCCTACCATCTTTTTCTCACACAATGAAGAAAATTCGTTAGTCCTGATTGGCTGATGGTTTTGTTAGTGCTACATAATTCGGAATGGCGTGCGTGCATGAACCATTAGAATAACTGTGGAAACTAGTTAAGTTTGAATGGTTCGTTATGCTTTTCTATCATGAATAATTACAGTGAGGACACTCGAACCGTGAACACTTGTCATTATTTGGTTTTTCATATTCTGTTTTGAGCTTTCTACTGCTTCAAATCCTCTAAAAAAGTAGATTTGAACTCAAATGCACTCAGTTATCAAAATGAAAACGTTTTCAGATCGATTCACTCAAAGGAAGCATGTTAAAAAAGTACTCAAAAATGCACAAAATGTTCACGGTTCGAGTGTCCTCACTGTAATGAGGGAGAGAACAATACAAAATCATAGCCATGACCGAGTTTTTAAATGAGCAAGAGATTCGTCCTGATTTGCATACAACTTTAACTTGAATTTTCTCCCCCAAAAAGATCTTGGAAGCAATCTACAACAGAAAGTTGACAGTCTTCATATTATTAGATACGAGTAAAGCTTTTGACTCAATTGGACATGATAGATTACTTTTGAAACTCAGGCCCCGTCCACACATATCCGGAAATTTGTGTATATACGCAAACATTTTTTTACGAATACGGCTTGCGTCCACACGTATCCGCCGTATTTGGTAGCTTTTTCCGGAAATTTTGAAAACGCTCTCCAGAGTACTTTTAACGAATACGGATACGTGTGAACGATCGTATCCGCAAATTTTCGAATACGATGACATCACTCTATCGGATCCAGTCTTTGACGAGTACGATAAACAAATATGGCGTACAGTAGCTTTGCTTTTAGTGGTTCTAATTTCCATTATAGCATGCGTTCAGATAAATGCAGCAGTGATAAATTTACAGTCTCGGTATATGAAAAATCGTCGGGATATTTTGAGAATGTGATTAATGCATAATAGCAAGCACAAAGAGCGAATAATCGAAAACAATTTTGAACACGTTTGTTTCGTGACTGTTGTCTTTCGTGACTGTAAGAAGCAATTCCATCTCATCTGTCCATTTATAAGTGCATACGTACTTTTTTGGGGGTGTTTTGGAACAGTTTTGTTTTTTAGAGCTTCTTTCTGACGACGACACTGTTTAAGCTGTTTGGTACATTGATGGCGCCATAATTACAATTTTGCGCATCCTAAATTTAGAACTAGACCCTGAATTCAGGGTTTACTCGTGCCCAAGAACGGAGGTTTCTTAAAAAACTGAAGAAGAAAAAACAAGAAACAAAAAACAAGACAAAACAAAACAAAACAAAAAAAGTTGAAAAGGAAGGAAAGTCATTTTATTTTTATTTCTTCGGTAATCATGTTAACCTACTGCCTTGATGTAATTCTTATCCCTTATTCCATTCCCGGTTTTAGGAATTTCTTTGAATATAGCCCATAAAAATAAGGCCAATATATCCCATATGTCCAGTTACTGACAAACACATATCAAACTGTACATTTGATCGCATGTACATGGACTCCATAATTCATATTTAAACATTTTAAACATAAGAATGAAAACAAAAAAATCAACAACTTGACAGTGAAAATGACATAACAAGGGTAAAATAATAAAAAATGTAATTCACGCAAAAACTGAGTTTATGTTTTACAACAATATGGATTTTATTTTTACAAACATTTTGCAAGGTATTTTAATAGATTACATTTTCTTACATTCAACACTACCGAATATACTAATAACAGCAAAAAAGAGTTACCTTATATATCCAGTCACGAATCAACAACATGCAATTATCTCTAGCAGATTTCTTATACAATTTTTGCTTATTTTAACTTTGTCAGATCGAGTATACTGTCACTCTCTTCGTTAATTCCGTTAATTTGATGCTAATACAGGAGTGGCGACCATGTTGGTCTCTTCGTTTTTTACTGCCAGGGCAGTTTCCTCACGAATGGAAGGAGTAGCGACCACATTTTTGCTGTTCTCTTCGTCTTTTAGCTCCTAAAAGAGCTCCCTTACATTGGGAAGGGGTATTATCATGGTTTGATTTACTTTCATCGCCCGCAAAAACAATTCGAACAAGCCAGATCGATGAAAAATCCCTCGTGGTTGATTACTAGCTACCAATCTTCTTCCCTCTTCTTCTGACAGAAAGGAACGCCTAGTCACAACTGATTCTCGCTTCGTAATTAACTAGCTTCCCACGGTCAAACGACGAGTAACGTAGGGAACAAACGTCGTGTAAACAAAACAAATGCTACTAAAATCGAACCTATGAATATACTGCTAGTTAGATCTCTTATTTGTGAACAGGTTACTGCAATTTATACTATTTTGTAGTTTGTTTTGTCGACATTTGGAATAACGCATGACATTGCGCATGTGCATATGTAAAAAAATAAACAAACTGAACAGGGGTATTTTTTGCAAACGACCGCACAAAAAAGACAATAGAGTCTAAATATCGTAATTTCTTGTATAAACAAAAAAACTGATTTGGTATACGACGCTTTATTCATTTTTTTATTGGAGTTAGAATTATAATATTCCCACACGTTTCGCTGAAAAAAATCGCAGAGGGATAAAGTCTGAGTTCTCACCATACGTGTAAGGTTAATGGATGGGGAGGGGGAGGTTAGATATAAACTAGGATAGGGAGGGTGATGTTGGACAATGACATAGGCAATTCAGGCTTGTCTGCACTTGCATAGACTTTCGACTTGGAATCAAAAAAAAACTGAACCTAATTTAATACTCGTGCCCTCGGCCTAAGGGCCCGGGCACGAGTAAAAACTTCGAACTGGACAATAGAGTGCATCGAAGCGTATCGCAATTTTTCCGGATACAGTGGACGGGCAAAAACGATAAGTAAAAAAATTTTGTATTCGGAAAAAAATTGCGGGTAAAAAAATTTCCGGATACGTGTGGACATGGCATGAGAGACGTCGGCGTATCAACATCAGCTATATCATGGATGACAAGCTACTTATCGAATCGTAGTCAGAAAGTGAGTGCAGCCAGGTGAACTTTTGATATCTTGTTAATAGTTAACAATGCTCACATAGCATAGTAAGGCATTTTCTAGAGACAGATAGCGTTTTTAGGCTTAAGAGAAGTCTATGTTCAGGGAAAACATGGCATTTGTTTTCGAGCACGAATGTGTTTTGTGCGTATTATCTGATAGTCAATCCTTGTTGTAAACCTGCTACGAGATACTAGTCACTCCCTGTTTGTACCACTCATTTTATGTCAATCATTTTATTCTTATATGGTAAGCCACGCTGATTTTATAGCTAGTAATTCTTGATAATAAACCAGTTCTGTCCACATGTTTGACCTGTGCAGTTGTGTGTTTGGGTTCCTTTGAGCTCCAGAGAGTCACATATTCTCCATAATCCAACAAGACGCAAAGGGAAAGACCCTTTCTGCTCCTCATTGTCCACGAAGGACCAAACTTCACCCGGTCACATGAGAATCAACACAACTCTATCAACATCTTAACAAATACACTATGGAATACCTCAGGGAAGTATCCTAGGAGGCTTATTATTTAATGTTTTTGTAAATGATCTTCATCAGTGGTGCGAGATGCATTTATCAAATAGAAGAGGCTTGAGCATGCTTTGTTCAGTGATAGAACACGGTGGAAATTGACGAGAGCACGAGAGAATAAATAATCTACTTGTCTTCTTTTCAAAATGGCGGTTCATTGGAAGTACGCGAGTTCGAATCCCCAAAATTCAAAATTCTTTTCTTATCACTTGATTATTAAACCATATTGTTGTTACTATTTTTACTTTTTTTTCTATAAATTGAATTTTTTCATTCACGATTTGTATTTTTTTCCATTTATTACATATATTACTAAAAGGCCGGAAACTATCATCGATACCACCTTTTCTTTAACGGCAAAAAATACTCCAAAATCAAGAAGAATTAAACTAGACGCTCTATTAGCGCTACACGGACTTCCTTGCTCAGAGTCCGTTGAAATAACTTGTGTGCAACCGAAATATTCTCCCACATTTCGGCTGAAGAATTTTTAGGCTATGAGAATGAGAATCTTCGGTCCCCTCGGTCGCGCTTTAATATTCCCAACACGAGTACAATAATAATACAAATACTAAGCATAGCGTGATCTACGTTTTTGTACATTTATTGTCACAAGAACATTATGATTGCTTATATTACACAAATAAATAGTCTTTTCCAATATATGATAATATGGCATTCGTCAAGACTGTTTGAAAAATTTTGACAGCTTAATGGTCCTGACCACTTTAGAAAAACAACGTTTGAAACGTGTGCCCGCCAGCAATTTACCGCTGAAACCGCCGCGCGCGCGCCAAATCCCGCCAAAAGGCAACATAAGAATAACACAATGAGTCTTCGAAAATTAAGTATGCTTCAACCAGCCAAAACCCTTATTTTTTGTGCGGGACTCTATATTTTTCTTCATTTTTTCTGAAAGATTTCGTAAAAATCTTTCTTTTGGCGAGATTTGAAAAAAACCTGATGACTTTTCAACATAACACGCGATGGTAATGCACCTATCAATGTAAACCCCGAGGGGGGGGGTTCCTCGGGATTGGGTGGGGACTTTGATTATGTTTTTTATCCCTGGGAGGGGATGTAAGAAAAACTTTGATTTCGAATTATCCCGAGGTGGGGTTCCTGGAACTCTAAAGTTCGAGAGGTACTGGACTCTAAAGTGTGCACAAAGCGCGTGGTTCCTGACCGTCGATCGTTCAAGCTAGCTAAAAAGGTAAGAAAATATGGCATATATTTAGCTAAAAAATACTTTATTGACAAAATTACAACTCTAGATTGTTTTTATAACTTCTATAGCTTTATTTCAACGTCACAAATGCTATTGTTTTGTTCGCATTTCAATTTATTTACACAGTTCTTTATAATCGTCTTCTTGACAGATGAATTTATATTTCTGAAAAAATTTTAAAAGAAACAGCTGAAAAGGTGCTACTACCAACAACAGAGGTGAGGTTTTGGTTTGACCATCTTCAAACAATAGCAATGAACAGAAAGACTAAGGTGCACAAAAAGCAAGAGAAACCAAACAGCAAAAAAAAGAAACAAGAGAACATTGAAAACAAGTTTGTTCCACATGTTGATACGAGACAGATGTAACCAGTAACTCCCATATAGACTGGGTTGCTTGTGGTGGTTGTTGCAGGTGGTATCACATGGCCTGTGTGAACATCACACCAGAAGACTCCCCCGATAAATGGCTGTGCATATATTGCTCAGAATGTTGGGCTTGAACTTTTTCTAATAATAAAAGTCTTGTTTGTTAGAATTTGTTTGTGCTGTTTTTATTTCATCAATATCATCCTTGACATTTCTTTCTGTAAGTCTCCCCACAGTAGGGAGTGTTTGATTTTATTTTTTTGCCCAAGGGTGGGTACATTTGACGAACAAAATTGATTTTTTTTCAAAGTCCCCACCCCATCCTGAGGACCCCCCCTCGGGGTTTACATTGATAGGTGCATAAGTGGTTTAAGATTTCATTTTTCAAAACGATTTTAAGTCAAAGACGAAAACAAAACTGTAGATGTTGAAAAAATAGTGAAACATATACATTTTATATTCCCATATTTGTGTAAAATAACGCCTGGTTGAGATTGCCTGTAAAAACTACGTCAATAGCTTTGTTAGTTTTTGAGCAATAATTTTTTTGTGAAAAATGCATTTTTCGCCATTTGCTCTTCAAAAATGTCAAAATATGGTTCCGGTCAAAAATTTTTATCTCGAAAACGGGTGCGGGACCATATAGATCCCTTGCAGTTCGTTGGAATGCAGCTCAACCTGGAGGACAAATATAAAACAATGGATTTCAGCTCCCAAGAGAGCAACAATCTTTTGTTTTGTCCTCCAGATGGGGCAGCTTTGACGTCACATGCAAGGCATCTATAGATTTTTAGCCATTTTTCGATTAATTGATAAATTCTCTATAAAATATCTTTCTAAGAAAAAATTGTGATGACTTTTTGCTTAAGTAATCAGGACCCTTAATTCCACAACAAAGCACGAAGACGACGACGAGTTGAATCACAGTAAATTGCAAACAAACTTTAAAATCTTTCAAAATGGCTTTTTGTAAATACTTTATATCGTTAAAAAATAATAGTATTCATTCAATAAATGTTTTGAGATATTCATGTTCTAAACTTAGCTTTTCTATAATTTTTTCGAGACTTCAGTATCCACTGTGACATGGCGGCGGTTTTGTTGTTCTCTATCGATTGATGTTGTTGTCCTTGCTTGTTCAGACCGCTTTGTTCGGAGGGCATATCCACATCAGTATTCATAGGGTCAGATTTCGTGTCAGTTTTGTCACCGGTTATTTGATGATAACTAGTGAGATTGAGTGAGATTCTGCTGGTGAGAGCTATTGAGATCTTCGCTATCAACGTTATCAAAGCTATCATTTGCTACGGATTCGTGGACTGACCCGTTTCGCAAATTTCCACGAGTTAAAAAAACACTCTGGACATCTTTAAGTATGGACCTACCACGAATGAGTTGCAAGTGAGATCACCGTTTTTTATCATATTTTTCCCCAAAATTGTCCGTAAAGAGATGCCTCGTGAAGTAAATACTACGGCGGGCTTCCTGTGTGACGATTGCAGCTTCTGATTGGCTAAGACTTTTTGTGGACTAAGATTCACGACGACGACGACCAAAAGTTGAAGCGAAATTTAGACACGTTCTTCCTACGGAAGTCCGTGTAAAAAAAAAACTACTCAATTAACTTCAGATCTTTTTCTAAACAGCTACATACCTGCGATTCAATATAATCATTGACCTGTAATTGTGGTGTATAGTGGGATGTTTAGCTGATCAAGTTTGTCGATATACCGACGTCATCTCTTCTTACTACTACTATTGACTACTACTACTACTACTACCACTGCTACTGCAATTGCTACTACTACTACCAATATGTCTTTGTTTAATCACTGATAAGAAAAAAGATATATTTCTTAAGTTACACATATATATGGCTATATACTATAAACTAGGTATAACTACATAATATTATGGGTAAAAAGAAATCTATTTACAACGTCATTTTTAAATCGAGACGTACGAACCTGAGTTTCGTCTTAGGTTGTAATTAGCCTTTCTTTTTGTTAGGGAAATATGTACTTAATGGATCGCTCGATGTCCTAGCTTTCTTAAATATGTTTATATCATGTTACTAGTGACACTAGTTGTTCTGTAATATTCAGTTGCGCAGCGCATTGGATGGGCATCACAGCACCACATTAAACTTGTTCCATTTTTTTTTTTCAATCTACAATCCGGCAAACATACTGCAATACTGAGTTTTGAACCTTTTGAAGTTTAAACAAGTTGCTTTTGCCATCGAGTGTTGCTTCAAACTATTGAGCAATAAAAACGGTTACCGAACTGAAACTAAAGAGTTTATCCCTATGGTATTGACTCTTTGTCTTAACTATGCTTCACCCTTGGAATAATTCTGACATGCATTTAGAAATCATATCAAAGAATTGCCTTAAAAAAGTTGTCCTTCGCATAGTCATCGTTTTATATCCATATTTGGTAATGCTGACTTTTTTAAGTACCTTTGGTGTTTTTCTTGGCTCTTGTAGCTTTAAGGTAATTCCGTAGTAATAGAACTAGCCATAGAATTTTGATAAAACTTTCTACGGTAAAACATTTTGAGTTTTTCATAAAAATATATAATAAAAAAATGGGGTCACCGTATTGGATTTCGCGAGAAAATTTTTTAAAGTATACCCACTTTTGTCAATTGAGCGTCTAACATTTGAAAATGGGTATCGAACATAAAAGTATCTCTTGACTGAGCTTGGTCAATACGAAATATTTTGAATGTGCTCTATTGTACTCCTTATACATTGGGCTACCGATGTAAAGCAAAAGATTTTCACTAAAATTCAACAGCGAAGAGAAATAAAGCAAAAATTAACAAAATGTTCGAACTTTTACAGGCCTCATTCACGCTTTGAACGAAACACTTTTCGAAATATCGAAAAATCTAGCCACAGAATTTTGTCATCGATCACATATGTTTAAAAAAAACATGATTTCAAATGATAATATGAAATAAAAAAGATAGGTGCCCGTATTGGTTTGCGAGATATTTTGAGAAATATTCTCAAATATCAATAATATCAAGGATTTTCCGAGAGCGAACTGGGGCGAGTTTAAAGAAATTCGTAATTTCTCGCTTGAAAATGTGAAAACTGTTCATATTTTTACGTTAAGGTGTTTCTCAGACATAGATCTGTATCTATTTATGATAAGAAATGTAAAACTCTAAAATTCGAAATATGCGCAGCACTGTGCGCAGTGCACAACTACGGAATTACCAGCTCGCGCATGTGGATCTGAATAAAATTTCCTACGCAGCTAAATTGAAACCGTACGTTAAAGGCACAATTTGGCCATTTGCGGACTTTTCACTCAAAATTAACTGTGAAACGCTTTATATGGACCTGAATAGAAGTTAGTACCCATGCTTTCCCGGTCAAAATATCGAAATTAAAACAATTTTAGCGCGTTTTTAGCTTATAGCTCCAAAAGTAACACGTGGCGCCCCATTTTTTTCTTTTTCATTCAATTCTAAATATTTTATTCTTTAGATAAAGAGAGGAAAAAAAAGAAGTTCTTTAGTTTTTTAACCCGCACGATCATATAATTTGCCCGAATACAAGGAATGTTGCTTTCTACAATTCATTTTTTTACACTTCTTATAAAATATTGGAAGGGTTTTTTATCTTGATATGTTTTCTAAACTCAATACCTATATTTCGAAACAGTTTTTTGTTTCTCTTCCATAAATGGATGGAAGTGATTTGAATTTATTGATTGAGGTAGATTTTCTGTAAAAACGCGCGAAAACCTGAAAAATCGCACTATTTGACGTCTTATACTTCGAAAACCAATACGGTGACCACATAATGTTTTTCCAGTATTTGAATGCCCCAACAATAATCTTGAAATGACAGAATTAAAAAAAAATTCATTGACGATTTCTGAAGATCCGGTACTACCTTAAATCGTCCCAAACTCACTGGAATTGTAGTGAAGACACTACTTAATTTGCCGCCATATTTTATATGGTTTAAATGCATTATGGGAGTCAGATACTGAAAATCACAGGGTTCCCGCGCGAAAGACAATATGATATGTGTACGTGAAATGTCACATTTGTATGCCAAGTTCGAATCAAGTATTACTCTCAGGTATTTTCCAGACTTCAGAGGTCTCAGTATACTGCCTTGTGTTACTCCGCATGCGACATAACGCCTTGAGCTGCTTGATAACGCAAAGACAGATAGCTCCAAAACCACTTAATGGCAGACTAAGATCATCCTACAGCTTTTTTCAAAGTTTATCAGTTGTCTGGTTAATGGATTTTGTTCTGTGAGTTTGCTCTTACCAGCTGTTTTCCTGTCGAAGTTTATAAATACAAAATCAATTTTAAAAGTAGAGTGTCATGAATCTCGTGGCGACCAATCACAGCACAGACTAAGCACCTGATGAAATTAAACGTAGCGGTTTGCAATCTTTAACCTCCAGATCTCCATCGTAAGAAAATTGATTCAATTACTATCCCCTTGTAGAAGAACTCATGTTATTATCGATCTTGCAGTTCGTTTGTCAGTTATAATATTTATATTACTTCATAATTCAGTAACTTCAACATCACTATTGTCTTTGTTGTCATGGTTGTTGCTATAATCATGGTTGTTGCTATGGTCATTTCTGTTGCTATGGTCATTTCTGTTGTTATGGTCATTCTTGTTGCTATGGTCATTGTTGTTGCTATTGTCATTGTTGTTGCTATGGTTATTGTTGTTGGTATGGTCATTGTTGTTGCTATTGTCATGGTTGTTGCTATGGTCATTGTTGTTGCTATGGTCATTGTTGTTGCTATTGTTATTGCTATGGTCATTGTTGTTGCTATGGTCATGGTTGTTGCTATGGTCATTGTTGTTGCTATTGTCATTGTTGTTGCTATGGTTATTGTTGTTGCTATGGTCATTGTTGTTGCTATTGTCATTGTTGTTGCTATGGTCATTGTTGTTGCTATGGTCATTGTTGTTGCTATGGTCATTGTTGTTGCTATGGTCATTGTTGTTGCTATGGTCATTGTTGTTGCTATTGTTATTGCTATGGTCATTGTTGTTGCTATGGTCATGGTTGTTGCTATGTTCATGGTTGTTGCTATGGTCATGGTTGTTGCTATGGTCATTGTTGTTGCTATGGTCAATGTTGTTGCTATGGTCGTTGTTGCTATGGTCATTGTTGTTGCTTTGGTGATTGTTGTTGCTATGGTGATTGTTGTTACTATTGAATGTGTCACTTGATATTGGATTGCGTGACTCATCTCCAATAGGTAGCATCTGCACTGTCCCTTGAGGATTGCGTGAAGTAGTATTTGTCACCATCGGTACCTGTCTATTTCGTTGTTGACTGGAGGAAGTGTTTGTGCTGAACACTCGTCTTAGTCTATAGTCAACAACAAAACAAGCAAATGGAATCATCACACTTCTGATGAAATAAAAAGCTGTTTTTACTGCGAAATTAGCGCATCTGGACTCAAAAAGCTTTCCCCCATGCCCCGTTGACTTTCGCCACAAAATGATTACCTCTGGAATAGAAAAAAGTGCAAAGCACATGCTCAAAACTGCAATGCTTCGAGTAACCTTCGTTTGGGCTTTCCTCTGGTTTGCTCCAAACATCTGTTCTATTTTCTGTCGATGCTTACGAATACGCCGTTCGGTGAGCGACAAGGATATGCATGATGAAACTGCGCAGAACACAAGCCACGCTATACTGAATGAAGTGAAGTAAAGTTGATATTCAGCGTTAAAATACATGGGAAGAATAGTCATGAAAGCAAGCACCCACAACGAGCAAATGACTGCAATCGCTTTACGGTAGGTCATCCATCTTTGGTGATTAAACTTTGTCAAAACGTCGTAGCGATTACAAACCAACACAAGTAATGTAGAGCTGCAAATTGATTGATGCAGTAGTGCAACTAATGGTGCGAAGCTCTTATAATTCGATGTCTTATCTCGGCTAGTCTCCGCTCTCTGCGAAAAAGCCGATTTCTTGTAAGATCGATCTTCTATTACCAGTGGTAGGCCAATATTGTAGATCATTTGTACCAATCCGACGATTCCCAAATTGCCGAGTAGTAATTTGTCGGGACTTTTTCGCGTATTCCAGTTTTTGGTTGTTGCGTAAAGAACCATCACATTGCCCATGATGCCAATGATAATGATGGGAATTGTAAAGCCGAGTTCTAAATCTCGGGACGTGCAATCGGTTTCCATTATAGTGAAGAAATTTATTTTACTTGGTTTCTCTTTCTGTTTATTTGTTGGCTTCTTTTCAAATAGACTGATCTCACCAGGTTTGCTTTTTTTCTTCAAAAGAGGGTACATAAAACGTGCTACAAAATACGTGGAAGGGTTACCGTCCTAGAATGTCAGTAAACAGTAATACCTGGACACCGTCCATGTACGCTGTATGTGAACTTTCTTTTTTTTCTCCGATAAAGAGATATGTCTCCGGCCTTACGACAGGTGATCTGAAGACGAGTTGTAGACCAACACTGGAAAATCAACAGGATGCAATTTGGTATCGTCTTGTTTTATATTCGTGTTATCTTTCTCTATCGACATTGTAAGTAGTTTTACGAAATTCTGTAAATTTAAATTACAATGATATTTTGTGGTGTGTGAGTCAATTGATAATATTTCTTCTATAGCCCACCTTTAATATCACCATCTGGTTGTTTTTCGTGTTCGTCTTCAATTTTTTCTTTTTCGACTCTTCTTGTTCTGTTTCCACTTTCTTTTTCTTCCGCAAATTTTTAACTTCTATTCTTTCAATGTTTTTCTTCCTCTTGTCACCCTACCATCTTTTTCTCACACAACGAAGAAAATTCGTTAGTCCTGATAGGTTTTGTTAGTGCTTCATAATTCGGAATGGCGTGCGTGCATGAACCATTAGAATAACTGTGGAATTATAGCAGTACTTAAACTTACACATCAATTTCCGGCTTTCTAATTTACTTTTTTCCGCCATTAGTAGTTATAATTGTTCGTTTCCTTAATAGGAGTGCAGCGAACTATCAAAGTTTTAACGAGTTCGTTATGCTTTTCTATCGTGAATAATTAATAAGGAAGAGAACAATACGAAATCATAGCCATGACCGAGTTTTTAAATCAGCAAGAGATTCGTCCTGATTTGCATACAACTTTAACTTGAATTTTCTCCAAAAAATAATATTTGTTGTTGTTTGTTGTTGGATATTTAACTTAAATATGATTTAGGAAATGATTTTCTAAGCAATATAAAATATTCGCAACTGATCTTTATGAGGTTTAAAACGGCTCGCCTGCGCCTGCGTACCCTGGGTACCAGAGGCCGCGAAGGGTTGAGAAAGAGAGGAAGAAGAGAGGCGCATCCGTTTCCGGTCTTTTTCGACCAGACCGGAAACGGATGCGAGGGAGACTAACCAGAGGCCGCCTCTCTTCTTCCTCTCTTTCTCAGCCCTTCGCGGCCTCTGGTACCCAGGGTAGTGGCTGCGCCACTAAGGGCGTCATAGTGAATTAGGACAATTACACTGTAACAATTTTTATTTTATTTCAAGGATATAGTGTTTGTACTGTCTTACACAGTAGCAATTTGATAAGCTATTTCAAGGACATAGTGTTTGCCCAAGGGAAACCCCCTAACTAACAGTAGCAATTTGATTTAATTTCAAGGATATAGAGTTTGCGCTCTATTCTATAGTATAAAATTTGATTAGTTATTTCAAGGATATAGAGTTTGCGCTCTATTCTATAGTATAAAATTTGATTAGTTATTTCAAGGATATAGTGTTTGCGCTCTATTCTATAGTATAAAATTTAATTAGTTATTTCAAGGATATAGAGTTTGCGTTCTATTCTATAGTATAAAATTTGATTAGTTATTTCAAGGATATAGTGTTTGCGCTCTATTCTATAGTATAAAATTTGATTAGTGATTTCAAGGATATAGAGTTTGCGCTCTATTCTATAGTATAAAATTTGATTAGTTATTTCAAGGATATAGAGTTTGCGCTCTATTCTACACTATAAAATTTGATTAGGTATTTCAAGGATATAGTGTTTGCGCTCTATTCTACACTATCAAATTTGATTAGTTATTTCAAGGATATAGTGTTTTTATTTACATGTAACGTGAAGGTGGTCTGCAGTCATCTGTTTTCATTCAAAATATACTCCATAAACAGTTCCCACAGCAAATAAACTTTGATTATGAATCGTTTCTGAAATAAAAGTATCTGTTTCACTGTCCCAAACACATCGACTAGCCATTCTTATCGCCTGACCTCTAAGCTCACCAATAGTCACCGTACAAACGAACCTATACCGTAAAATTCCAAGCATTTTAACCTCTTGAAGTATTGCATTCGAAAGTGACTTGGACAAATCCCTACTCTTCTTGGCGTCGTATTCCTCATTCTCCAAAACCTGCAAATTCCTCTTCACAATTGCTTTAACTCTCGAGATGTTCACTGTTTTGTCGGGAGCCATTTTGTAGGTGTTTGCGAATGTTTTAAAGCGGGGACGAATTGAAATTGTCGACGCTCGAGTCCCGAACGACCTCGCCATTGCCGTCTCGATGTCAACGGCAGGCGAATCGTAATGGCTCGTCAAGAAATTCCCCTTCTCGATTCCTAGTTTCTGTGAAGCAGCGATGCTAAACAGGCTAGAAGTAGAGCTACTTCGATGTCTCAGATTCATGGTCTAAACACGTTGCTTCAAGGTAAATGATGGTGTAATAAAAACCGAGTCAAAACATTCAAGGAGGTGGATTATTTGAAGCGAGGGTCAAACGAAGGTGAAATACAACAGGAATTTAATCTTTACTGTCGACAGCAATGTGTCAGTTGGGTTGATAGAATAATTCACGACATAACACAGGTAGCCCGAGGTAGATGTCTGTGGCCGTTTACAGCAGTGTAACGAAATAAAAATATTCTGAAAACAAAATTTGTGCTTATGTATATTTACTTTCCTATTGAATATTTTCCCCAACGTTCCGGCGAAGAAGCGCAACCAGTTTTACTCATTCTCAATTTTTGAGTTACTCATGTTTATCATCTGCTTTAGCTTTTTTTTTTTTTTTTTTTTGATTTTTTTTTTTTTTGATTTTCTTTTTGTCGGCTTATTTGCTTGTAGATAAGGTCTATCTATAGTTTCGTTTGTTTGTTGGCACATAAATCAGGGGAGTTTCCCTAACTGTCGTGGGTCGTGGGTAAAAGTCGTGGGTACCGAAAATTCAAAAAAAATACAAACTGAATAAAATTAAATTAAATTAAAATAAAAAATGAAACAAAATAAGGCAAAAATAGACACGTTTTCAAAACCCGTAAAATAATCAAACTTGATTTTCACCACAGAGGTCACTTAATGGAGTTTTGAAAAGAACATTACCAGAGGTAATAAAGAGACACCAAATAACTTGCGAAATTGTTTTTTATTGATCAAATTATTATACACACAACCGCTGTTAGGATCGAGCATAAAAAAGCTCATAAAAAACTCATGGTGTAACAACGAAAGTACGATATAAAGATGTAAAAGTATTTCCAGACGAAAAACAAAGTTTATTTAAACAATAGATAAAGAGAACGTCCGAAACGATTATGAGCTGAGTACACGAATCAAACTCGATTTGAGTTTCAGCCGATAGCACGAGACAAATTATCACTTGAGTGTTTTTATCCTGACATCCGAGTTGCAAGAACTTCTATGTTTTTATACTCTTATATTATTAAGTTATTTTTACGGAAATCGATTACTAAACAATGCATGTGCATACTAGGATAACAAAAATTGAAAACTGGCAAAAACAAACTGTCATGTCAAAATGATAGCAACAGCAAGAATAATATTTGTGTGTTTTGTTGTATCATATAGATATGAACAGTAAACTGAAGAAAACAGCAAAGGTTTGGTGTTTGACATAACAAATCTCCCTTTTCTACCCTGTCATTGTACGGCCTCCTTGTACATACTTAACTAATTTTAAAATGAACAATTTCATGCTTTTCATTACAAAACTTAATGCAAACAAAGATGAGACCCGTTTCATTTTCTAAGACATTTAAAACCGTGAAGTTCCTCTTTCTGGAATGCTATCTGTCACCTAGTTCGTTAAATCCGTATTATTGCGTGTCTTTTTTCGTCTTATTTTTATTTCATTTTTATCTTATTTAAATTTTATTTTCATTTTATTCGGGTTTGTATTTTTTTTTTTACTTTTCGGACCCACGACTTTTACCCACGACCCACGACTTTTACCCACTACCCACGACCCACGACAGTTAGGGAAACTCAAATCAGGGTGACCAGGGGGCGGGGTCAGCACCATGTTTCACGCATCAAAATTTTAGAAATGCACACATTACGTACAATTTTACGATTATGAACATTGGGTGACGTATAACGTGACTCAGTTTGCGTTACTCCATCCATTTTGTTATCTTTTTGGAGAAAACAAAATCGTCGATAAAAGAGAGTACAAAATTGTCACAATAGTTAGAATTTCGAAAATATCGTTACGAGGGAGGGATATAGTGAAACAGAACTTGAAGCATAAAAGTATTGTTTGAAAACAACCAAAACCACAACCAATTGTAGTCTGTGCGATTATAGACGTCTACCACCCGGTGGGGAATAGAGGTTGAAAGATCAGGATGACGTACACAATCTACAGAAGTCTCAAACATCCAGAGTTTGCATCAAAATAAGACAGCCTTAGGGGGTTATAGTGGGTCACTACCTTTGAACATATGTGTACTGTTGAGCATCAATGACTTCTAATATCCAGAGGGCTTCAGTTGACATATTTTGACTTTTGTCAGAGAACTTTAGGATTCTAATAGTTGGATATGTTGAGCTTGATTGGGACTGTGACAATGATTGGCCTGTGGTCTTGAGCTGACCTGCTATCATCAGATACATCCCTGGAAACAATGGGCAGAATTTCACTCAACATCTGATAATTACACTTTTAAAACAGGTCACATGACTTCATCCACGTTTGTAATAAAATGGGGTCCAGGCCACAGGAAAAACATTGTGATTCCCACAATGTATTTATTTTGGATTACCATTGGTAAAATGCTACAAAAGCCAAGATTGGGTTCACATTTAGTGGGGGGGGGGGGGGGGGATATAAAAATATATTTTATATAGCAGATAGTAACTTGTAAATTTTGCCAATCTTATAAACTGTATCAATGTAAACAGGTGGCTCTCGTTTTATAAGCTTAAAGGCCGGTACACACTAGGCGACAAGTCGCAGCGACTTGTTCCCACGATAGGTCGTAGCGAGAATTTCCCCCCGTGTGTACTAGGTATTTTTGGCGGAAATTGTCGCAGCGACAAAATCAGATGTATTGGCGACAAATATTGAACCAATGCACACTGAATGTCGCTGCGACTTGTCGCCTAGTGTGTACCGGCCTTAATAGCTTCTAGAGGCCTACCTGCCTATGTTTGTACTTTGTAACTACATGCTGCTGTAATATATATATGGCGAAAAATAAATCAAATCAAATTTACCCATATTTCCTGCATTAAATGGGAACATTTCCCAAGTAATTCCCATCTTTGGGGCGGACATGGAATTCAATTTTTTCCCGTGAGGGGCAGGTTATACAAAGCCTGTATAAAGTTTTCCATTAAATAAAATGTATTTGCACTATATAATTTCTTTAGAATTAATCCATTGGATAGGGACTTATCTGGTGGATAGTGCTATATTCAGGCTTTGTACAACCGGCCGCTCCAGAAATGCAGAAAACTTGTTAATTGCTGGTGAAGCCAAACTGATGTACGAGTGAGGTCACAATAGTTAGTCGTTTTCAAAATACAATATTCCTGTTGTTTCTTCGTTATTGTGACCTCAATTGTGAGAATAAGTTATATTACATGGGAGAAAAGCCATCTGATGTTTGCAAATTGATGTGAATTAAAACGAGGGTGTTTTGACCAAAAGGTCAACTTTTCAAACCCACCAAATCTGACAAATTTGTGACTTTCACTTTCAAGCGACTTTAAAGTTCCCTGTGATACATTAAAGTATCGCTGGTCCCGCAGTAGTTTGAAAATGTGAATGTCAATATAACGCAAGATTTTTCTCAAACAAACCAAACTGTCTTGATAAAAGCCAGGTTTTCTTTGCCGGATATCTTCACACAAAATTATATACTTCTCAATAAACTATAGGCAAATTATATTAATCGTAATTCCAAGAGACTAAAATTGAATAATATAAAAATGCTACAAGCCGTAAATTAGCAGTAATTGTCTGTCCCTATAAACCTGACCTATATATGCTCACCTTTATTTATCTTAACATTTTTTACTAGTTTGTTAACACCAGTCACGTGAACAATTCCAGTCCCATCATCGACCAAAATATCATTACCATCACTAGATACAAGCACTACAAATCCCTGGTTCCATACTTGACTAAAGGTCATAGAAGATCCTTTGTTATCGCGGTAAATCCATTCATCTTTACGATTTCCAGTCTCGTCATTTTCGACTTGGCTGCAATACTTGAGCTGAGCTGCGAAAAATCTCCGTGCTGGAGTGTTAAGAATCGATATTCTTTCACTCATAACTAAATTTCTTCTGTATTTTGTTGTTAGCGTTATTATTTCAGCGATGTTTTAGCACTTTTAACTCGAAAGCTCCGAAACAGCTTAAACGCCCGCCATTTTGAATTTGAATTACCCGCGCTCGAGTTTGTAGACTGGGCTCTAAGAAATGACGTCACAGCAAAATGGCGGACCAGTCGAATAGAGAAGCGTTTTGAAAGATGTTTTCAATAGATGTTCATGTATTGACGATATAGAGAAGTTCTATTGTGAGCTAACAGCTCAGAATCATGGCTAACAAACGGGTTGTCTACTTCTACGACGAAGATGTTGGAAACTTTCATTATGGTAAGGCAATAGGTTGTTGAAGTTGTAGTCGCTTGTTACATATTGCCAAACGTTTGTAATAATTGGTTTTATTGTATTGTTGGTCCTTATATTTCCAATCTATCAATTGTTTTTGATAATTATATATGGTTAATTTTATTAACTAAACTAGAATTGATAGATAATGAAACTGTTATCTGATTTTTGATCTGTTCCCTTCGATATTTCAGCATATTGCGATCAAGTCTTGTATATGTTGGACCTTCAGATACACTCTAAATGTTGAATGTGATAAAAATAAAATGTGAAAAAATTCCTCAAAAATCAATTAAGCTGAGACTAATTTTGTTTTACCCGCTCCCCCCTCAGGATTTTTACCAAACATACGAGCATTTTCTTTTCTAATTTTGAGAATTCAACATTTTGAGTATTATCATTCTGATCAATTCTCAAAACATATACTTGGTCTAACTTTCTCAAAAATATTCTCTAAGTTGACGAAGATATATTATCAGAAGGTTTTTTTCAAAAAATCAATGTTGATCAATTTGACTATACATAAGTGAAATAAGTGTAATGTGGGTTCAGCTCATGAAAAAAGTACATTGAGCATGCGCAGTAGATACATTGTGAGCCATGAAATAGCCATAAGGCCCCAATAGTGGAAGAAGTACAGTAGATACGTTGTGAGCCATGAAATAGCCATAATGCCTCAATAGTGGAAGAAGTACAGTAAATTAAATGATCTTCATGGTGATGAAAGCAATTAATGCAATAATTTATTGCTTGAAAGAAGACCAGAAAAAAATTGGGCTTAAATGAGAATTGAACTCATGACCTTTGAGTTGCCGGTGCAATGCTATGCTACCAACTGAGCTATGAAGAGACAATCTCTGTAAAAGTGAACCACTGCATTTCGACTTCGAGCAAATGCTGCCTTCAAACTTTTATCACAGAAAGGCTATTAATAGTGAGTAAAAAAATTGCTTTAGTTTTTGGAAATTCCTCAAAATGAATTTTTTGGAGCGACTTTTTTATTGACTGCTGTAAACGCTAAAAATCTCAGTTTTTGTCAGTAAAAAATCATTGATTTTTGAAATGATGTAGCTCGCATACAAAACACATTTACGCGATACATTTTTTACCACAGTTTCACTATTTGTTCTTTGCTAGGAAAATGCAAAAAGATTTTATAAAAATAAAAAAAACAGTAAAAATTAGTTATATTCAATTATAGCCGTGTTTCGACATTTTGGAATATACAAAATAATCCCTTTCCTAACCAGCTTTTATCTCCTAAGTCCAGACTCGTCAGCTATAACATTTTACATCAATCTATTCCTCTAATGATGCTTATTATAACTGTGTAAAAACATTATGCGCTTTTGACCTAGTTTTTGCACAACGACCGTGGGAATTTAGCCCTTTTTGCTAAAATTAACTATATAAATATGCAAATTAGGCTGAAATCAAATCGCAGAATTCTTCTATCAAAGACTTTTATTTGCCTTTATTTCGATACTACATGTCTAAATACACCAAATATGAGCGTTTCCTTTATTTAAATGTATCCAGGGCTAAAGAAATATCACTTTATGACCGGTTTTTGAAACCGACAACCGATATTGTTTTGACGTTTATGCAAATTACTTTTCGATGGTCGGCGATCAATTCAAAACTTTGATGAAAAAAATCCTTTTCTTTCTTGATGTGAATTTGAGTCATCAAAGAAGTTATTTTAGAGCTAAATGGAATCACATGAACGCCAGAAAATGATCCAAAGTGACTTAGTATTTATATATTTTCATATCAATTAAAAAAGTAAAATCTGAAAGGCATTATAATTGTGATGTGCATACGCTCATATATCCAATGACAACACTAGTTTTATTGCCACCGAATCAGCGCTACATTATTCTTGCATAACTCGCATTATTGCTAATGTGATATAAATATAATTGTACTAGCGATTTTGATTAAAAAAGAGAAGTGCTGCGAGTGGTTGGTTGGTGTGGTTATGAAAAAGTTAGATTGCCGTGGTATTACCGTGCGACTACTCCAACCAAAGCCACCCTGACAAATTTTTCACAAATTGTCCAGTCACGTTCGAGCATTTGAACAATAAATTTCCCATAAATTTAAAATATTGCGACAACTGATAGATCGCGAGCAACAATGTATTGTGCAAATAATTTTGGCAAAATTTTTTCAAATGCTCAAACGTGATTGGACAATTTGTGAAACATTTTGTCAGGTTAACTTTGGTTGGAGTAGTCGCACTGTACTGAAAAAAATAATAGTTGAAACTTGGTGATGTTTGGATATATTTTGTAGTTCGTGGTCTACCTATAATGAGAGTTTATTCTAAACCTGGAGGTCATAGAGGTTATTCTGGTCATTGCCGTTCAATATTATGTATACCTCGAGAGTTATTTCAGGGTTATACAATCTGTTAGATTGCAAAAACAGTGTCCATAATCACCTTGCATCTCTCCATTTGACTCGAACTTCCATAACTGTGCATGAATTGATTTTAGTAAGATCTGCAATGTTTGACATGAGAGAAAACTCGTTTTATTGCATTCTACCAAAAGTTTGGAACTCTTTACCTGAGGAATTACGTCTAAGTAAATCTGCTAGTATCATTAAAAAGAAGCTGTTACACTATTATACAAAAGCTCTAAATAGGTATGACACTGATATTCCACTACTACTAATACTATTATGTTCATTTATTTATTCGAATGTATTGTTTTTTTAATGAGCCACTCAGTTATTGGAGCCTAGCTCTGTTGTGGTGGACTCACACATATGCATGTGTAAAGCCTTATAAAAACAAACAAACAAACAAACAAACAAACAAATGAAGCAATTTATGAATGAATAAATGGAGAATCACGCAGATCAAAATTGTCATATTAACATAATCTTTATCTTGATCCTAATGACAAGCATAACCATCATAATCATTGTAAAACCGTTTTTTCCCCTTTTTCAAGGTGTGAACATTATGGTGTTGTAGCTAGCTCTGTTGTTACTGTACTCACTTAGTTAAAACAGATGAAAGTTGATAAAAAACAATTGCAATCAATCGAAAAGTAAACAAATAAATAACAAAGTAAATAAAAGAATGAATGAATGAATCATGAATGAATGCATAGATATGTGAATAAAAAAATAAAATAAAAGAATTAAGGAAGGAATTAATTGATGAATAAACAAATGAACGAACAAACGAACCAATAAATGAATTAAATCAAGCTACAAGCTTTGACGATTAATAGCAAAAAAATATTTTATTTGACATTCCAACTCCGAATAATTCCGAAGTTCAGGTTAAAATTCATTTCAGATGTTACTTTTTACTTGGTATAAATACATAAAGGCCTAAAAATACTTTTTTGATAACTAAAATAAAGATCGAGAAGGGAAAGGAATTTTTTCATCAAAGTTTTGTTTTGATCGCCGACCATCGAAAAGTAATTTGCATAAACGTCAAAACAATACTCGGTTGTCGGTTTCAAAAACTGGTCATAAAGTGATATTTCTTTAGCCCTGGATACATTTAAATAAAGGAAACGCTCATATTTGGTGTATTTAGACATGCAGTATCGAAATAAAGGCAAATAAAAGTTTTTGATAGAAGAATTCTGCGATTTGATTTTAGCCTAATTTGCATATTTATGTAGTTAATTTTAGCAAAAAGGGCTAAATTCCCACGGTCGCTGTGCAAAAACAAGGCCAAAAGCGCATAATGTTTTTACACAGTTATAATAAGCATCATAAATTCATTAGAGGAATAGATTGATGTAAAAGGTTATAGCTGACGAGTCTGGAGTTAGGAGATAAAAGCTGGTTAGGAAAGGGATTATTTTGTATATTCCAAAATGTCAAAACACGGCTATAATTGAATATAACTAATTTTTACTGTTTTTTTTATTTTTATAAAATCTTTTTGCATTTTCCTAGCAAAGAACAAATAGTGAAACTGTGGTAAAAAATGTATCGCGTAAATGTGTTTTGTATGCGAGCTACATCATTTCAAAAATCAATGATTTTTTACTGACAAAAACTGAGATTTTTAGCGTTTACAGCAGTCAATAAAAAAGTCGCTCCAAAAAATTCATTTTGAGGAATTTCCAAAAACTAAAGCCATTTTATTTACTCACTATTAATAGCCTTTCTGTGATAAAAGTTTGAAGATAGCATTTGCTGGAAGTCGAAATGCAGTGGCTCACTTTTACAGAGATTGTCTCTGAAATATGCTGGTGAGCTGGTCAATTTGTTGAGTTCTTTAAATCTATGTGTTAATAAATTCATATTATAGAATATGGTCTGAAGTGCAATGGCTTCTTTAACCACAAAAAAAAAAATCATTATTTACATAAAACTCTAATTCTCATGATAAAATTTAAAAAATATAAACATTTGGAGTTTTCAAAGTAAAAATTAAAGTAAAATGAAATGTGATTTGTGTTTTATTGGCTCTATATTAGTCTATAAAATGACAATAAAATACTTGTTCTTTGTTGCAATAAGACATGTTTGGTTTATTTTAACAGGACCAGGTCATCCAATGAAACCACATCGACTAACACTTACACATAATTTAGTCTTCAATTATGGTCTACATAAAAACATGGAGGTAGGAAATGTAGTTGTAACATCAAACAATATCCTGTGGTGATAGTATTGTTTGCAGATCAAAAACGTCTGCATCAGTTCAATGGGTTTGCACAAGAACATCTTATTTTCGCAGACAAGTTCTTGGCCATTGAGGTTTAGTAATACAGGCTGACCAACCAGAATTAAAAAAACCCATGAAAAAATATATATATTTGCACCCATTTCCTAGTTGGGTGATTTCTGTACCTGGATCTGATCCCATCCCCGAAACTATCCTGAATCTTTCACAGATACATGCATTCTTGGTATATATTACAATGTACATAGCAACGAAACAGGATGTTTTAGTTGATAAGAATACAACCAGTACTTGTAGAAGGATACCTGGGATTGGACAAAATAACAATGACTGATAAGAAGAAGAAAAAAACAATAATCAAAATGTCGAACAATACAGTCACAATGTTCTCCAGGGTTTAATCCAGGGTTTTTGATGTTTTATCCAGTAACTGTTCCTACAGTAGTTATCAAGCCTTGCACAAACCCTTCTCAATCTTTCATTGTTGTCAATGAAGGTGTCACAATACTGGGGGGGGGGGGGGGGGGGACCAGGATTGTTTTCAGGAGGGGTGCACCATCTTCAGGAGGGGGTGCACTACCCAGTAAGAATGAATAGTACTGAGTATATTCTGAAAAAAATATTTAGAATACAAGGATGTGAAATCCTTTCAGGAGGGGGTGTACACCCCCAGCTACACACCCCTCACCACACACACACACACACACCCTGCACCTCTAGATCTGCCACTGCTATACTAACTTTTTATTATTTGATGACAGGTTTTCAAGCCATACAGAGCCACAGATCATGATATGTGTAGGTTCCATGCACAAGACTATATTAAATTCTTATCAAGGTAATATATATTTGTTTATAACTGATTATCTTATTAGCATGGTGCAGACCTTACAGTACTTATTGACATAGTACACAGAATTAAAGATAAACGATTGGGTGATAATGTTTACAGTAAATACCTTTGCTCTCAACACTAAAAGGTGGAAGTAGCCAACTTTTTTTATTGCTGACATCATGTGAAGTTTGTCTTGTACATAATTATATATTAGAAACTAATTTATTTGGGAAATTTATTTTTCAATTTTTTTCTAAAGCTGCTGGCAGTTGACAGACAGTCTTTAATTTCAAATGAAATACAGTCATGTAATAAGTAATATATACAATATGAACGGCCGATCTGTATGGAATATACAATGTCGAGCCGAAGGCAAAGTTTTCAGTTCTCACATGTTTTAAGGTTAAACATAAAACAACAATACAAAGCTGCACACATACATGTAGCTAGCAGTTTATCATAATCATGTGATTATGTTATTTTGTTTATTTTGTTTTGAGTTCTTAATAGTAACATAAAAATGATGAGATATGCAAATGACTTTTGCTATTAAATCAGTATTTCAACTGGACAACCATTTCAAGAATAGCTGTATGTTATTTTGCTTTCTTTGTTTAGAGTGACTATTGATGATATACCTGGATTAACAAAGAACCCCAATAACTTTAATGTGGGAGAGGACTGGTAAGAACAATCACCACGGTCACCATTGTCATCATAATCATCACCATTATCATCATCATTTTTTCATCTACTGTAACATCTAGAGAGACTCTGTGTCAGTAAATTTTCTCCAGTCGATATATATGTAAAAATTCCTTTTTGTCAGTTATTCATTTGTACATTGCAGTGTATATGTAAAGATTCCTCATTTTGATTAAAACACATAAAAAAATCATCATTATCAATTAGTGTCATCACATTCATCATTATCATTCATTATCATCATTGTCATCAACATCATCATTATGATCATCAATGTCGTCACATTCATCATTATCATTCATTATCATCATTGTCATCAACATCATCATTATGATCATCAATGTCGTCACATTCATCATTATCATTCATTATCATCATTGTCATCAACATGTTTATCGTACCAACAAATCATCTTTACGGTCATCACCAACTTCACCATCATTATCACTCTTACCGTCATCACCATCATTTCCATCATCATCATCATGATGTTTATCTTTGATATCAGTGTTATCAGATTATCTTTACCATCATCGCCATTGTCACCATCATCATAGCATCACCATGTTTATCATACTGTATTTTAATTAATATCATATTTGACTTTAACATCGTTCTCTTGCATGTCCCCATAGTCCAGTGTTCTCTGGTCTGTTTGAGTTCTGTTCTATATACACTGGGGCATCACTAGAAGGTTCTGTCAGGCTGAACCAAGGGGTAAGAAAACATTCCTTTCATGGAAAAAATAATAAAAAACCAGATGTTATTTTAGTTATTTTTTTTTGGTTTAACTGAAATCCACATACAAAAAAAAAAATACAAAAAAATAACAGGTCTAGATTTAATACAATTTAACCATGTCTGGTTTTGAATTATTTTGTTCTGTGTTGCCTTCCCAGTTTTGGACCACAGGTACACCATCAGGACGTACAAACTGAATGATACAATTTGCATAGTTTACAACATTCAATTGATACCTAAATACTGTGCCATGTATATGCACAAGCAAGATTAGAATATATTAATTATTAATAACATTAGCTATGTAATAAGTATATACTATAAAATAAATAATTAAAAGGACATTACATCGAATCATTGGTTTTAGCCAGAATACTTCTTGCTTCGAGTCGGGACAAATGTTTAAAAACAAACAAAATACTCTCATTGAATGCTAAAAAACACACTATATAAATCACTTCATACTCACATTTGTGTTGTGTTCTTTTATTCTTTCAAATACAACAACATTTAGCTAGTTTATAATCCCACTTCACATCTTCTTATGTAATAGGTGCATCAATACAGAACACTATCTCCCACAAACAAAGCTGTTATGCTCAATACTAAAGCAGATATGACTGAGCTCACAGAAAAAAAAGAAAAAAAACTGCAGTAATTTTATAATACAAGCCATAAATTATAGTATATTACATGCAATTTGTAATGAATTTGGCTTTTTTAACAGGTTTGTGACATTGCTATCAACTGGGCTGGAGGACTTCATCATGCCAAGAAATGTGAAGTAAGTTCTAATCTCACTCGTGACAAATTTTACAATTTAAGAGATAAATCAGGCATTATGAAAAGACCAAGATAGGGGGCTAATTAGGACTGTTTGTATAGGCTTATTTCGAGTTGGGGTGTGTGTCTCTTGGGTGCAAATCATGAAGTCCACCATGGTATGACTTGAGTACCCTGTAGGAGTCATTTTAAATGTTTACCATGACAACCCCACCCCCTCATATGTAGAAGCCCCCCCCCCACTGGAGTACTTAGCACTATAAATACTGTATCATGTTCCTTTGGAACCGTACACCCCCTGGATTACTCAGCACTATAAATACTGTATCATGTTCCTTTGGAACCGTACACCCCCCTGGATTGCTTAGCACTATAAATATTGTATCATGTTCCTTTGGAACCGTACCCCCCCTGGATTACTCAGCACTATAAATATTGTTTCATGTTCCTTTGGAACCGTACCCCCCCTGGATTACTCAGCACTATAAATACTGTATCATGTTCCTTTGGAACCGTACCCCCCCTGGATTACTCAGCACTATAAATATTGTTTCATGTTCCTTTGGAACCGTACCCCCCCTGGATTACTCAGCACTATAAATATTGTTTCATGTTCCTTTGGAACCGTACCCCCCCTGGATTACTCAGCACTATAAATACTGTATCATGTTCCTTTGGAACCGTACCCCCCCTGGATTACTCAGCACTATAAATATTGTTTCATGTTCCTTTGGAACCGTACCCCCCCTGGATTGCTTAGCACTATAAATATTGTATCATGTTCCTTTGGAACTGTACCCCCCCTGGATTACTCAGCACTATAAATACTGTATCATGTTCCTTTGGAACCGTACACCCCCCTGGATTACTCAGCACTATAAATATTGTTTCATGTTCCTTTGGAACCGTACACCCCCTGGATTACTCAGCACTATAAATATTGTTTCATGTTCCTTTGGAACCGTACCCCCCCTGGATTACTCAGCACTATAAATACTGTTTCATGTTCCTTTGGAACCGTACCCCCCCTGGATTACTCAGCACTATAAATATTGTATCATGTTCCTTTGGAACCGTACCCCCCCTGGATTGCTTAGCACTATAAATATTGTATCATGTTCCTTTGGAACCGTACCCCCCCTGGATTACTCAGCACTATAAATATTGTATCATGTTCCTTTGGAACCGTACCCCCCCTGGATTGCTCAGCACTATAAATACTGTATCATGTTCCTTTGGAACTGTACACCCCCCTGGATTACTCAGCACTATAAATATTGTTTCATGTTCCTTTGGAACCGTACACCCCCCTGGATTGCTCAGCACTATAAATACTGTATCATGTTCCTTTGGAAGCGTACCCCCCCTGGATTACTCAGCACTATAAATACTGTATCATGTTCCTTTGGAAGCGTACCCCCCCTGGATTGCTCAGCACTATAAATACTGTATCATGTTCCTTTGGAACTGTACCCCCCCTGGATTGCTCAGCACTATAAATACTGTTTCATGTTCCTTTGGAACTGTACCCCCCCTGGATTACTCAGCACTATAAATATTGTATCATGTTCCTTTGGAACTGTACCCCCCCTGGATTACTCAGCACTATAAATATTGTTTCATGTTCCTTTGGAAGCGTACACCCCCCTGGATTGCTTAGCACTATAAATATTGTATCATGTTCCTTTGGAACTGTACCCCCCCTGGATTGCTTAGCACTATAAATATTGTATCATGTTCCTTTGGAACCGTACCCCCCCTGGATTGCTTAGCACTATAAATATTGTATCATGTTCCTTTGGAACTGTACCCCCCCTGGATTGCTTAGCACTATAAATATTGTATCATGTTCCTTTGGAACCGTACCCCCCCTGGATTGCTTAGCACTATAAATATTGTATCATGTTCCTTTGGAACCGTACCCCCCCTGGATTGCTCAGCACTATAAATATTGTATCATGTTCCTTTGGAACCGTACCCCCCCTGGATTACTCAGCACTATAAATATTGTTTCATGTTCCTTTGGAACCGTACACCCCCTGGATTACTCAGCACTATAAATATTGTATCATGTTCCTTTGGAACCGTACCCCCCCTGGATTACTCAGCACTATAAATATTGTATCATGTTCCTTTGGAACTGTACCCCCCCCTGGATTCCTCAGCACTATAAATATTGTATCATGTTCCTTTGGAACTGTACCCCCCCTGGATTACTCAGCACTATAAATATTGTATCATGTTCCTTTGGAACTGTACCCCCCCTGGATTACTCAGCACTATAAATACTGTATCATGTTCCTTTGGAACCGTACACCCCCCTGGATTACTCAGCACTATAAATACTGTATCATGTTCCTTTGGAACCGTACACCCCCCTGGATTACTCAGCACTATAAATATTGTATCATGTTCCTTTGGAACCGTACCCCCCCTGGATTACTCAGCACTATAAATATTGTTTCATGTTCCTTTGGAACCGTACACCCCCTGGATTACTCAGCACTATAAATATTGTTTCATGTTCCTTTGGAACCGTACCCCCCCTGGATTACTCAGCACTATAAATACTGTTTCATGTTCCTTTGGAACCGTACCCCCCCTGGATTACTCAGCACTATAAATATTGTATCATGTTCCTTTGGAACCGTACACCCCCCTGGATTACTCAGCACTATAAATATTGTATCATGTTCCTTTGGAACCGTACACCCCCCTGGATTACTCAGCACTATAAATATTGTATCATGTTCCTTTGGAACCGTACCCCCCCTGGATTGCTCAGCACTATAAATACTGTATCATGTTCCTTTGGAACTGTACACCCCCCTGGATTACTCAGCACTATAAATACTGTATCATGTTCCTTTGGAACCGTACACCCCCCTGGATTACTCAGCACTATAAATATTGTATCATGTTCCTTTGGAACTGTACCCCCCCTGGATTACTCAGCACTATAAATATTGTATCATGTTCCTTTGGAACCGTACACCCCCCTGGATTACTCAGCACTATAAATATTGTTTCATGTTCCTTTGGAACTGTACACCCCCTGGATTACTCAGCACTATAAATACTGTATCATGTTCCTTTGGAACCGTACCCCCCCTGGATTACTCAGCACTATAAATATTGTATCATGTTCCTTTGGAACCGTACACCCCCCTGGATTACTCAGCACTATAAATATTGTTTCATGTTCCTTTGGAACTGTACACCCCCTGGATTACTCAGCACTATAAATACTGTATCATGTTCCTTTGGAACCGTACACCCCCCTGGATTGCTCAGCACTATAAATACTGTATCATGTTCCTTTGGAACTGTACCCCCCCTGGATTGCTTAGCACTATAAATATTGTATCATGTTCCTTTGGAACTGTACCCCCCCTGGATTACTCAGCACTATAAATACTGTATCATGTTCCTTTGGAAGCGTACCCCCCCTGGATTACTCAGCACTATAAATACTGTATCATGTTCCTTTGGAACCGTACCCCCCCTGGATTGCTTAGCACTATAAATATTGTATCATGTTCCTTTGGAACTGTACCCCCCCTGGATTACTCAGCACTATAAATATTGTTTCATGTTCCTTTGGAACTGTACCCCCCCTGGATTACTCAGCACTATAAATATTGTTTCATGTTCCTTTGGAACTGTACCCCCCCTGGATTACTCAGCACTATAAATATTGTATCATGTTCCTTTGGAACTGTACCCCCCCTGGATTACTCAGCACTATAAATATTGTATCATGTTCCTTTGGAACCGTACACCCCCCTGGATTGCTCAGCACTATAAATACTGTATCATGTTCCTTTGGAACTGTACCCCCCCTGGATTGCTTAGCACTATAAATATTGTATCATGTTCCTTTGGAACTGTACCCCCCCTGGATTACTCAGCACTATAAATACTGTATCATGTTCCTTTGGAACCGTACCCCCCCTGGATTACTCAGCACTATAAATATTGTATCATGTTCCTTTGGAACCGTACCCCCCCTGGATTGCTTAGCACTATAAATATTGTATCATGTTCCTTTGGAACCGTACACCCCCCTGGATTGCTTAGCACTATAAATACTGTTTCATGTTCCTTTGGAAGCGTACCCCCCCTGGATTACTCAGCACTATAAATACTGTTTCATGTTCCTTTGGAACCGTACCTTATTGGGTTTGTGTTGTTGTAGGCGTCAGGGTTTTGTTATGTGAATGACATTGTGGTTGCCATTCTGGAGCTGCTCAAGTAAGTCATGTTGATTGAATAAATGATTCATCTAAAAGTATATATCCATTTAAAAAGTAATGAATAATTAATGAGGGAGAGAACAATACAAAATCATAGTCATGACCAAGTTTTTAAATCAGCAAGAGATTCGTCCTGATTTGCACAGAACTTGAACATTACTTGAACTTTCTTGAACTTGAATATTTGTTGTTGTTTGTTGTTGAATATTTCAGCTAAATAAGATTTAGGAAATGAATTTTTTAAAGTGGCTCACAGATTTAAATCCTCATAAAGATCAGCTGCTCATATTTTATATATCAAATATATATTCCTATATCTCACCATGTGTATGAGAGTAGTAAAGTGTATGTTAGAAAGGTGGTGATTAAGTTAATAATATTATCAGTATTAAATACTATGGAGGTGATTGAGGAACAAGGCTGGTGATGATGACGATGATAGTGGTGATAGGATGATGATGGTGATAGTGTTGATGATGATGACAACGATTTTTGGTTATCTTGGTGATGGTGGGGATGATTATTTTGAACTCTGATGAATATAATTATGATTAAAGGCCAGTTTTCACAGTGTAATTTGTCTTACATGATTTGCACCACACAACAGGTTGTATAAATATCACAAGTCACAAATTATTATAGAAGGTCCAAAATAATGAGGGGTGTATGGAATAAAATGAGTGTGGTGGGGGGATCAGAGAATTCCTATTATGGACTCTCACTATAGCCACGATCCTTCTAACAAATTGTTCTGCATCTAATAAATCAACCAGTACTAACAATAATGCTTACATCCACTGAAGAAGTATCCCTTTGCTTATGTTTATCCATTATGTGTGTTTTAGGCATCATAATAGAGTATTATATGTTGATATTGACATTCACCATGGTGACGGCGTACAGGAAGCTTTCTATCTGACAGACCGTGTCATGACAGTGTCTTTTCATAAGTTTGGCAACCAGTTCTTTCCTGGAACAGGTAATGATGATCAACATGATGGTGATTATTGTGGAGGTGATGATGTTGATGATAGCAGTGATAATGGTGGTGGTGATTGTAATGATGATGATTGTGATGGTGATGATAATGATAAGTACTATATAAAAACAAGCCCTGCAAGTTTTTTATATATTCCTATAATTCCAATATTTTTATATATTTTTATAATTCCAACACTTATAAAACCAATATTTCAAATGCAGTTTTGAAAAATAAGCAAAAAAAGTTATAAAATTGACTGGTGGTCGTTCTGATCATGTGCAGAATTTCTGATGTGTGTTGAATATCATCCCACATTTGAGTCTGGTCCTTGAGAGTTCAAAGGGAACACATTTTTTTAAATAACAGGACTCAATTCCTTGGACCATTTTGGTCACATGATTGAACAGAGGTTGCTTCATAGCATGCTAAGTAATCTCATTGCTATTCAATGTACTTTTATAGAAAGACTCTAGAGTCTTTATATAAAGATTCATTGAGTACAAATGAGAGTATTTTATGGGTATAAAACCTCACGCGTGTGACAGATTGGACCACGGATTGGACTAGATGCTCATGAATGATTAATGAGTTTTTGTGTAGGGATTAAAATGATAGTGATACTGACGTTCACAGTGATAATGATGATGATGAAAGTGATGATATTGACAGTGATGATGATGATAATGATGGTGATGATAATGATGATAGTGATGATCATAGTGATATTATAACATTCGCACACTTCTCTAGTTGTCACACAAGTTGTTTTTACTATCAGAGCTCTCCACAATTGAAAAGATGATTGTAATAATGATGAATTGTTCATCTAGTAGTTGGGTTGATGACATTACAGTTAAAACACCTGAAGCATACCCTCTAAAAGAAGTGTACCCTCCATTATTGTTTTTTTTTAAATCAAATATTGAATAGATTATTCAATTCCAATAATCAAATTTGAAAACAATTCCACAAATTTTAAAATAACATATTTCAAAAAAAGGCCAAAGTAAACAAAACACATTTCTCTTTTTTCAAGAAATCATTTCAATGACAGTTTCTAGTTTAATCTTTCAGTTTAAGATTTTCAGTTTTTTCTGTATCAAACGGCATCTTTTGTTTGCAAAGCATTAGATGTCCATTTCAAAACTAAAATATTCATATCAAATAATCAAATCAATACTCAAATAATGAATTCTTTTGATGAGTACTCTTGAGGTGTTTTGACAATTCGCCCGTTTCATATTGAAAAAGGGACTGGGTTCTAGTTGAGTAAAACATAAATATTATTGAAACCATTCCTCATTATTAATAATTTGATACCATATTTCGAGAGAACATGTTAAAATGAAAAAATGATGAAAGTTTGGTTAAAATCGGATAAATACATATAAATTCATTGGGACTTGAATATTACAAGAAATGTATGTAGAGGAGGGACAGTGTCCTTCCAAAACATTTTTCCTTCATAAATTTAAAATAACTAAAACATATCTAGCAAATGAACTAAGATAGCATAGTAATGATGTTTATCTTTGTGTTTTTGTTACGTGAAGATGTTTTTTAATGTATTATGCTTTGTTTTCGAAGACTAGAACCCAGTCCCTTTTTCAATATGAAACCGACTAATTAGTTTTTGATTGTAGGTGATATGTATGAGACCGGTGTGGACAGTGGTAAGATGTACTCTATTAATGTTCCTCTTAAAGATGGTATTGATGACCAAAGTAAGTAACACCATTCATGATCAACTACTACAAATTTACACATTTTCTGTCACCCTCAGTCTTGCCCATTGTTGAAATCATGTATGTAAACCTTCTAAAACTCATGAATAATAAATCAGTGATTTTCAAAGCAAATCAATACCCGTGACGAGTTCTATAACTACTGATATAGAACTGTCCTAATTTGCATCAACTCAAAACTCTATTTTCTTCCTGTAAAGTTGAAAAATTCACGATTTTTTTAATGAAAACTATGAAGTCACGTTTGGAATTTTAAAAGCAATTTATAAAATCGAGTTCGTGTTTTGTCGGTGCTATAGATACGCGGCCTCTACTGACATTAAATATAGTTGTCTTTCCTAATTTAACTGGCCACCTTGAATAAATGTCATACTTACAAGAAGTCATGTTTTTGTGGTTGCAGACTACGAGAGTCTATTCAAGCCGATTATGAGAATGGTGATGGACCAGTACAGACCAAGTGCTATAGTACTGCAGGTATGCAAACACCATGACATTACTGATACATTATAGATGATCACTGAGATTGTTAGAATATATTAGCTACAGGATGACAACAACAGTCTCTCTTGTTACTACAACAACAGTCTTTCTCAAGACTACAACAACAGTCTCTCTTGTTACTACACCAACAGTCTTTCTCAAGACCACAGCAAGAGTCTTTCTCAAGACTACAGCAACAGTCTTTCCCAAGACTACAACAACAGTCTTTCTCAAGACTACAGCAACAGTCTTTCCCAAGACTGCAACAACAGTCTTTCTCAAGACTGCAACAATAGTCTTTCTCACGACAACAACAACAACAGTCTCTCTTGTGACTACAACAACAGTCTTTCTCAGAACTACACCATCAGTCTTTCTCAAGACTGCCACAACAGTCTTTCCCAAGACTACGACAACAGTCTTTCTTTAAAACTACAATAACAGTCTTCCTCAAGACCACGACAACAGTCTTTTTAAAAACTTCAACAACAGTCTTTCTCAAGACTATGACAACAGTCTTTCTCAAGACAACAACAACAGTCTTTTTCAAAACTGCAACAACAGTCTTTCTCAAGACTACAGTTACAACAGTCTTTCTCAAGACTACAACAACAGTCTTTCTCAAGACCACAACAAGAGTCTTTCTCAAGACTGCAACAGCAGCCTTTCTCAATTCCTTTGTTCTGTTTTACGTAGTGTATGTTTTACTGGTGATTTCCATGCAGACTTTTGTTGCTATCCTTTCCTTGCTTATTCAATATTATTGTAATATATATATACAATATAATCAAACAAAAATACCTAGTAGATAAACGTGTCCATTTTGGATTATTAATATATATATTTTTCATTTGATTTGACCAGGACAAATTCTGTTTTTAAAGATGACTTACTGTTCTTTTAGTATCATGAATTATTAATGAATTTGATAATTGACATTTCCATGATCGTTTGTTTGTTTGCTAGTGCGGTGCTGATTCTCTGGGTTGTGACAGACTGGGATGTTTTAACCTTAGTATCAAAGGACACGGGTAAGGTTTTTTAAATTTGATACATGTGTATTTTCCTACGGGGTCCTTTCAGAAATCATGCACAATATTCCTTTTCATACAAACATGGTTATCATCACCGATATCATCACTATGGACATCATCATAATTATCACCATCATGGGTTATATTGGTGGCCGAGTGGTTAAGCCTCTTGCCTCTCACCGCTATGGTCCGTGTTCGAGCCCTGGCTCGGCAGCTCGATTATATGTCAGAGTAGAGTTTGTTATAAGTGTTGCTTATCTCTCCTATGCCACAAACGTTTTTCGCCAGGTTCTCTGGTTTTCCTCCCTCATTGCAAATCAACTGTGTGCAAAGATGTGTGTGAAAAATTGAACGTAGGAGTAGTGATGTGAGAGAAAGTCTCCCCAATTAGTAAAAATTCTAAATAACCTAGAGACTATAAACAAGTCCATTATTATTATAATCATTGACAACACAACTCAATTGTTAATGTTGTACTTTATCGTTATTATTTCAGTGAATGTGTTAAGTTCATGAAGTCGTTCAATCTGCCCATGCTGGTTCTTGGTGGTGGTGGCTACACTATAAGGAATGTGGCTCGATGCTGGTACGACATGCTCCATTTTTACAACAATCAAACAACCAAGCAACTTACTAACTTGATACATAGTTACTAGAGTGAAATCTTGGTTCGGAAACTCTTTTGTTATGGGTTACAGCGGCGGAACTAGGGGGGAGGGGGTGCGGGAGGTGTGCACACCTTCCTGAAATGACTTCAAGTCTTTTTTCAAATAACTTTTCTGAAATATCCTCAGTATTTCATGTAACTTACTTAGTAGTGCATCCTATCCTGAAAACAATCCTGAATCCTCACCTGGGTTATTGTACACTTTTTTCAAGTGTGATCATACATAATCTTTTGTCTAATCTTCTGGCTAATAAGCTAGCGACTATTGTGAGTCTGTTTATATGAGGCTAGCCAGCCTGGTTTAGCAGGCTGTTTTCTTTTCTTTTTTTTTTTTACGCTCTGATAGCTTGAACACAAAAGAAACCAGCCCAGTTTAGCTCACTCCATATAAACAGCCCCTAAGAAAGTAATTTTATATATTCATTAAGGTTTAAACTTGTCTGAATCATTACTGTTTATTGCAGGGCATACGAAACATCGCTTTTATTGGATAAAGAAGTATCAAGTGAAATACCCTACAATGGTATGGCAACACTATATACCAATATTACTACTATTGTACGAAGCCTTGATCGCGCTATCCACTAGATAAATCACTATCCAGTTGTTAAGTCCCTATCCACCGGATAAATTCCTATCCAATGGATAAATCACTATCCAGTTGTTAAGTCCCTATCCACCGGATAAATTCCTATCCAATGGATAAATCACTATCCAGTTGTTAAGTCCCTATCCACCGGATAAACTCCTATCCAATGGATAAATCACTATCCAGTTGTTAAGTCCCTATCCACCGGATAAATTCCTATCCAATGGATAAATCACTATCCAGTTGTTAAGTCCCTATCCACTGGATAAATTCCTATCCAATGGATAAATCACTATCCAGTTGTTAAGTCCCTATCCACCGGATAAACTCCTATCCAATGGATAAATCACTATCCAGTTGTTAAGTTCCTATCCACCGGATAAATTCCTATCCAATGGATAAATCACTATCCAGTTGTTAAGTCCCTATCCACCGGATAAACTCCTATCCAATGGATAAATCACTATCCAGTTGTTAAGTTCCTATCCACCGGATAAATTCCTATCCAATGGATAAATCACTATCCAGTTGTTAAGTCCCTATCCACCGGATAAATTCCTATCCAATGGATAAATCACTATCCAGTTGTTAAGTTCCTATCCACCGGATAAATTCCTATCCAATGGATAAATCACTATCCAGTTGTTAAGTTCCTATTCACCGGATAAATTCCTATCCAATGGATAAATCACTATCCAGTTGTTAAGTTCCTATCCACCGGATAAATTCCTATCCAATGGATAAATCACTATCCAGTTGTTAAGTCCCTATCCACTGGATAAATTCCTATCCAATGGATAAATCACTATCCAGTTGTTAAGTCCCTATCCACCGGATAAATTCCTATCCAATGGATAAATCACTATCCAGTTGTTAAGTCCCTATCCACTGGATAAATTCCTATCCAATGGATAAATCACTATCCAGTTGTTAAGTCCCTATCCACTGGATAAATTCCTATCCAATGGATAAATCACAATCCAGTTGTTAAGTTCCTATCCACCGGATAAACTCCTATCCAATGGATAAATCACTATCCAGTTGTTAAGTCCCTATCCACCGGATAAACTCCTATCCAATGGATAAATCACTATCCAGTTGTTAAGTTCCTATCCACCGGATAAACTCCTATCCAATGGATAAATCACTATCCAGTTGTTAAGTCCCTATCCACCGGATAAATTCCTATCCAATGGATAAATCACTATCCAGTTGTTAAGTTCCTATCCACCGGATAAACTCCTATCCAATGGATAAATCACTATCCAGTTGTTAAGTCCCTATCCACCGGATAAACTCCTATCCAATGGATAAATCACTATCCAGTTGTTAAGTCACTATCCACCGGATAAACTCCTATCCAATGGATAAATCACTATCCAGTTGTTAAGTCCCTATCCACCGGATAAACTCCTATCCAATGGATAAATCACTATCCAGTTGTTAAGTCCCTATCCACTGGATAAATTCCTATCCAATGGATAAATCACTATCCAGTTGTTAAGTCCCTATCCACTGGATAAATTCCTATCCAATGGATAAATCACTATCCAGTTGTTAAGTCACTATCCACCGGATAAATTCCTATCCAATGGATAAATCACTATCCAGTTGTTAAGTCACTATCCACCGGATAAATTCCTATCCAATGGATAAATCACTATCCAGTTGTTAAGTCCCTATCCACCGGATAAATTCCTATCCAATGGATAAATCACTATCCAGTTGTTAAGTCCCTATCCACCGGATAAATTCCTATCTAATGGATAAATCACTATCCAGTTGTTAAGTCCCTATCCACCGGATAAATTCCTATCCAATGGATAAATCACTATCCAGGTCTTAAGTTCCTATCCACCGGATAAATTCCTATCCAATGGATAAATCACAATCCAGTTGTTAAGTCCCTATCCACCGGATAAACTCCTATCCAATGGATAAATCACTATCCAGTTGTTAAGTCCCTATCCACCGCACTTCAACGAAAATGGTCCGCGTAACTATGCAATAGAAATTGTGTTGGCTGAGCTCTCTTCACTTATCTCCACTGCTCTTAACGTTACTGCATATTTCTTTCACTAGATTACCTTGAGTATTTTGGGCCAGATTTTTCACTCTATCCTGACATCGCATCAAGAATAGAAAACCAGAATACTAAACAGGTTATCTATTATTGTAATATATACAATATGAGCGAGGGATCTGTATGACGATTTATAACAGCGAGCTGTTCATTCGATGATTTGTTCATTCATTCATGCATCTATACATCTATTCAATCATTTATGTAATCATTTATTCATTCATAGTATTCATTTGCTTATTCATTCATTCATTCCTTTATTCATTCATTCCTTTATTCATTCATCCATCCATTCATTCGTTCATCCATTTATTCATCCATCCATTGTTCACCTCATTCATTCATTCATTTATTCATTTATTCATTTATTTATCAATTGCCCTAATTCACTATGACGTCACAGGTTGTTTACGTGTCGGATAGAATCGCCAAATTCATTAAAAAGTTCGATAAAATTTTAGTCTAAAATGGGCTGATTTACACAATATGTGTTCATATGTGATGAATAATATTCAAAGTATTTAGGGGTTATTCAACTTCTTTTCCCTAAATTGACACGTGTTTTAGAACAATTTTTAGTGAATTTGCAATGATTTGACCCCGGTTGACGACCATGATCCTTTGCGTTAAAAGCAAGATTACTAAAGGTTGTTTTGATGTGACATCATATTGAATTAGGGCAGTTTATTCATATAGTCATATCTTGTTATGCCAGTACCTCGATCAGATCCGTACAACAGTATTTGAGAATATCAAATGTCTGACTGGTGCTCCAAGCGTTCAGATGCAAGACGTCCCGCCAGACTACCTGTGTATAGAAAACAATGAAGACCTGACCGATCCAGACAGCAGACAACAAGATGACGATAGCAGGTGAGTTGGATGAATGGATAGAGATTGGTCATCACCATCATCATCATTACATTTATTATCATCATAATCATCACCATTAGCATCATCACCATCAGCATATTACATGTATCATTATCAACTTTCGTAGTCATCGCCATCATCATTACCACAATCATTCCTTCAACATCTTCATCGCAGTCATAGTCAACGTCACAATTCTGAGAACTGAATCCCCATCCTCGTCCCAAACAAATCCCTCTCCAGAAGTCGCATGTTGTCATCGTCACCATCTCTATCATAGATGTCAACATCAGAACAACCATCATCTCCATAGCCCGAATAGTATAGGGATTTTCTCTCTTGGTCTTCAATTCCCATCTCGTCCAAAACAAATCCCTCCGACACCCCCTCCCCTAAAGCCGTTACGTATGTTATCATCTTGATCATCTCTATCATAAATGTTATCATCAAAACAACATCACGTCCATCATCGTTATCATCATCATAACCACTATCATCGTCATTAACACTATCGCCATCACCACTGATATCGTCACGGTATTTGCTTGATATTAATTGTGTTGCTATTCGTTTTGTTTCTTGTGTAGACTTGGAGATAACGAGTTTTACGACGGTGAACAAGACTTTGACAGAGATGATTCTCTTCTCGATGTATAAGACTAGATATTTTACCATCAACCGTTCTCTGTGCGTTGCATTTCTCATTACTTCAAGCCAAGTCTTGACGATTTGATCGAATGTAAAATACAAAAGAGCTGTAGCTGATGAAGCTGAAAGAAAAGAAAATTGTAGTTGTGGAGAAAAGGCAAAATGAAACATCAAAAAGCAATAGAAAAGCATAGTTAAAATTGGCAAAGGAAGGGAAAAAGTAGATGAAAAAGGAAACCTATGTAATAGACAACATTTTGATTGTTCAAGGAATTGCAAGGAATTGTTGCACGTTCTCACAATTGAAGGAAGAAAAAAAAGGAAGTGAGGACTAAAACGACAGGAAAAACTTAAACATACAAATAAAACATAAAAAGAAGTACGTTTTTTTCAATGAGTAACGAAAGGCGATTGATATTCAGCTTGGTGAAGACTTCACGAAGTAATGACGAAGAAATACAATGAAATACCGAAATGACAAATTAAACTCATGTTTCCTGTTTAATCTCAGTAAAAGCCAAAAAGAAATATTCGCTTCGCCGAATCATGGAAAAATAAAGTAACAGAAAAAGTGAAGAAAAATGAAGCAGGAAAAAAACTTTACATAACAACGCAAAACAAATGAAAAATACAGTTGAACATTTGAAAAAAAAAACAGAAAAATGTTGGAATAGATATGGCTTTGTCAAAGAATTATAAGTGTCAAAAAATGGCAGAAAATAGAAAGGAAGAAACCAATGAAAGACGAAAAAATGAAAAAAACAACAACAACAAATAAACAAACACAAACAAAACAAGCGAAACATTAAAAGTTGGAAGACATTAAAACAGGCAGAAAATAAAGGATAGAACCAGAAACAAAGTACGACAAGAGAAAGAAAGCGACCACAGAAAAAAGTACCGAAAAAGAAAAAAAAAAGGATATTCCTAGAGGAAAACACAGATGAATCTGGGTTGAAAAATTAAGAACAACAGATTAATCCATGAAAGGAACACAATCATAGAAAGCGATAAAGAACTGGCGAAAAACATAGGAATCGATAAGAAGGAAAAGAAAAATACAAAAAACTACAAAAGTAACTTGTCATAGACTGTGTGTCCTGGCTCTTGGGTAGAGAAGGGAAGAGAGACTGGATAGTCTCCCTCCCCTCCCCTCCTAAGTAGCCAAGATACGCAAGCTAAATACATCGTAGCCAGTTGCATGGACTTTATACAAAGAAACACCTGCAACACAACTGCAACAGCAATAATAGAGGCCTTTTCGTATGAGTGGGAAACAGTACCGTATCGTATCGTAGCCTTAATTTCTAAGCAAACATTCGAATTATCTACCGTATCATAGCGATATCGTAACCGTAGCGTTTCCCAATCATGCGAAAACGACTCTATCTTCTACGTGCATCATTTGAAGTACACAAGTACCAAACAAAGATGAAAAGGACACGAAACCTATTTCGAGGGTTCTGTATGAGCGACAAATCAACAGATTTGCATCTCTACACTATTTATTAAATAAAAAAGATCCAAGAAACTCCATTGTTACACTGTCATTTTCATTGTCTATTTGAGAAAAATATGCGAAGAGAATGCCAACTGGCGATAGATCCACTGGAAGGAGTGAGTGAGTCATTTTGTTTTTGTAATTGTGTCCCCACTGACTCTTCTGTCCCTACATTTTGCTAATGAGCACTTGAGCGGTAAAATGAGCGACAATGGGACTGCTAATGTGCAAGAAAGAACAGCACATCCAGGCTTCGAACGGTTTCCCTTTTCGGTGTTCAAAAATGGACTGGTGCCGAGTTGAAATATTATTCAAATAGACCCGAAGCGAGATTACGTTGTGACCCCTTTTCTATACCATAATAGTTTTCAGAATCTTTTCATATTCAAATTTTTTTTATTCCCTCGAGAATACAGGAACAATAGTTAAATTAGTAAAGAAAAGCAACGTGAAAAGGATTCTGGTAAAGAGACAGGAAAAAAATACGTCATCATGCTTCAGACTTATTTAAACTTTTAACCCTCAAACAAGAAATCTCATATCACTTTTAGTACTATCTCACCAGGTTTCTGCCTGTCTGGATAAATATGTTCTGACTGGTAATTTTTTTTAAAGTTCCAAGAATTACGGAGAACGTATGGGGTTCGAAGACAGTGTAGTCAAATTTTCCTGAGGCCAAAATATTAGTCTTAGCAATTAACTGAGAAATTTAACTGAGATTTATGTAAACGTTTCGGAAGAATGAGAAACATGCAGTCACTGTTAATGGTCCATATGAGCAGATCGTCTGTGCTCTGCTTACTTTCATAAAGTGGGAGCAATATTTTTAATTCAAATGGAGGCATTATGTAATATGAAAGACGATATTAAATCGATTAATATGCCAACAATATAGTTGACGATCATGACCCCAGGGATGTTGGGAGTTTTCAAGAAGGTTTCTGTAGATGGCCGGTGGTGACTATGACAATGACACACGAGGGAGCTTACTCCCGCTACATGCTCCCTGTGTGTACCGTCTTTAAGGGGAGAGGACGTATACCACGCCCCGAGTGTCAAGACCTAAATTCAGATCACGTAATGAAAATGAACATTTTTTTCATTTAGTTAAACGAATTAAAGAGTAAAAGACATGGATATTGTTTAACAAAATTTGTTTACATAAATTATCTTACAATTTTTCTAAGTGAAGGAGCAGAAGTATTGAAATCATGTTTTTTCTGATTCACAAAAATTGTACCGAGCGTACGAACTGACCATTTTGCTTCAATCCACGAACTTTTCAACCTCGCTCGTGATCGTCTGAGCACGTTGCATATTCGTAGTTCAAACTAATTAGTTAAAAGTTCTATTTCCTGTGGGTCGACCTTGAGCCTGGAGATGTTCAACACACAAAACACTTTGCAAAAAAAAAAACAACAACAAAAAAAAAAAAAAAAAAAAAAAAACACAGAATATAAGGAACATGTTTGAAGATTTTTGCTTCTTTGATATATCTCAGTGTACGATTGCTTGCTATTCCACTACAGTTAGGGACGGACCATTAGATATTTGGGCAAATGCCCCAGGGTAAATACGAAAAAAAAAATCGAGCAAAGCCTTAAACAGAGAAAAAAATCGCGCACAGGAGTTGTACCAAGAAAAAGAAAAATATTTCCTGCACAACCATCATATGGAAAACAAATCCCCCCCCCCGTTCAAATATCTAATGGTCCCTGATATCACGGTTTTTCAAAAATAGCGTTGCGTGACACATGTAACGCATGCATGCGAGTAAAACTCGAGGAAAACTGTCTGACGTCTGCATGCCCTGGAAAATACTGCTTAAAATATTACAAAGCAGATTAGCAGCTTGAATCGTATTCTGTTTTGGTGTATGATGTAGAGCGTAATCCTATTAACTATAGTATTTATGCTTCCGATTTGGTTTTGGTATTTGTCTGCCATCAATATCTTTACTTGTGCATACGATAGTTTTTACACTAATGAAATGTTTCAAGAGGGTCACAGAGTGTATAACCGTGCGGCGTGAATGAGGGCAGGCCGGGTTTATATACTCGTGAAACGCTAACCGTGAAAGATACCAAACTCCTTCTATTATTGACACCATCGTTAATATTTTGATGAAAAGCTTGGATGATAAGCAACGATATCGATAATAAAGTTTTCGTAACAGTGGGAAACCGTATCGCATTAAAGCCGTAATTTGCACTATAAAAAACACGTAGAATCGAATCATATGCCGTATCGTAAGCGTACCGTTTCCCACTCCTGCGAAAACGACCCCAGTTGTAGCAATTGTGATGACAATGATAGTTAGCGATGGTTGTGAAGGTGATGATGATGGTGGTGGTTATGATGATCATTATAACGGTCATATAATGATGATGATGACAGTATGTTTTTGAAAAAACTGATGGTGATGACAAGCCTGTTATTTATTTCAAATGTGAATTTATTTCAAGTTTTACGTAAAATTGTTTTTTGTAAATGTTGACACGTGATGAACTTGGGCTTCCTGTGGTATCATCACCATCATCTCATATCATCAGCAGTAGCAGTGATAAAATGCCATTGCATTCCGTACCAGAACCAGATACAGATGCAGGTGTTCAGTGTGGGTTGCACTGTATTCAGGACGGCCGGATCTTCGTTAAAACTAACTGATATTTTGAAAAGATATTCAGAAGACGTTCCAAGACTCACTCATATGTTGAACTACTACAAGATTTCTTCCATTTAATAGATCTTCCCGCATTTGCCTGACTGGCTACAAAACAATAGATTTACGTCGAGGTTGGACATGGAGTGCATAGAATACAGAGCAGCCTCGGTGCAAATCTGTTGTTTTGTGGCCATTCAAGCGAATGCGGGAAAGGTCTATTAACATTTCAAAGCCGACTTCAGCTAGCTGTTCGGCCCGCTGTTCGGATGGTTTAGCTGACCGTCAGCTTACAGCGCTTCAAGTACGTGACGGCCCCTTAAACTATCCGTACTCTTTTCCAATGTATCACGTCTTTTAATTAGCTCCTTTAAAACGCGGAACATCTAAGGAAATATACCACTGCGTGTTGACAGATTGAACAGGGAGGGCATCTGGTCACTGAACACCCAATCTGCAACGCATGCATATCAGAGTGTTGGAATTCATGAACAGCGTAGCATTCTACGTCAAACAAGGTCACTCAGTATTCTCTAGAGAGAACAATACGCTACAAACAATCACGAAGGGACGTTGAACGGCACCTAGAAGCGATCGTATTTGTCTAAGTCAAGGTAAATATGCTTGTTTATTCTCTTAATATGTAATATGGTCCAATGAGTGATGGTGGGGATGCTGACGCACCACGAGTGTAGTTTTGGTCTCGACTGCTGGCAATGAATGCCTTGCATATTTCTCAGCGGATGAAGTATTATCGATGAGTTTTTTTTTTGCTATAAGTTGTTGGTATTTGACTTCGGAGATGTATTTGGATGTCAGTGGTTGATTTTGATATCAGTCATCGACAACGGTCTTTATCTCGTACGCAATGAAATGCTCTGTAACTGTTTGCTGGATTCGATAGAGAGATAGTAATTTTGAATCAACTTTTAGCAAATTCAAATAGCTTGCAGTGAATTTAGAGAAGGAGTTTTGAATTTATCAGATGAATGGTGAGAGTAACGCAGGAATTCGTAATTTGGTTCAAGTTCTAGTTTCACGTTGCGCAGATTGGACGTCGAGGTTTTATACTATCCAGCCGCTTTAGCAATCAGTGAATATTAAATGAGTTAAAAAATATATTGGTAAATTAGACAGCCTGAAGTTATGATAGCGATACTGACGTTTCGGACGTTAGTCCTTCGTCGCAGTAATATGAAAATTGTGAATAATGAGTTTGCCTTAGCAAAGGCCTTGATTATGGACTAGCAATGAAAAGTAATGTGATATCAATCATGCTCTACTCAATTTAGTTTACTTACCTTGAGGAATGAAGACATTGCCTGGCTTACTAGTAATTTGAAAGCTTACTACAGGCTGTACTATGAATAGTCCAGATTCATGTTCTTCATTGCTCAGGCTAAGCCTCGATAGTATGTGATATATTATTTTGTACGAGGTACATCCCGTGGGAATGCATCAACCCGAAAACAATATAAATACCAATGTTTTTGTCTTGACTCTTTTGTGAATTTACCTACAATTGAGGCTTAGCCTGAGCAAGGCGAACATGAAACTGGTCAATTCACGCTATGAGCATTTTTCGCTAAAGAACGTTATCATTATTCATTGTTTTTAATTCATTGTTCGCTTCATTCTTTCCAGGTTTAGATATTAGCTGTTAAATATGAAAAATATATTGTTTCTATTGTTGCTATGTTTGGTGAAAATTTCTGGTAAGTTCGATGCGTAAGTTACCATTGCGGTTGACCACACAAGGGTTATCTATATCTAGTATATGTTTGTTTAAACAGTCGAGTACTTTTGATTGCTTGCGATACGATTGGTTACAAGGGAATTAATTAATTGATGAACTTATGGATTACCGAAAATTGTTTACATAACGGTGAAACGAAATCCTTTTTGTAAGATTGTTTTGAGCTACGATAGAAGGAATTGTAAGAGCGCATTTAAACCATGGTCGTAATGACTGAAGGAGTAAACGATTACGAAACGTCACGATTATGAAGCAATTTAAAAAAATTGCTTGAACTAAGGACCCGAAAAAAAATCTGCCTTCAATAAGATTCAATATATCTCAAATAAAATACAAGAGAAATCGTGAAAAATTAAGTTGAGCAGAATGTGATAAAGTGTATCGATGTACTTGTCGTTTAATCTGTAAAAATAACTGAAGAATAGCCTCGATAGCAAGATATATTCCTTTGTATTCAGAACATCCCGTGAAATACAAGCATTGTCCACAAACAATAGAAACACTGGAGGCTTTGTCTTGACTCTGTCAGTTTTATTTCCTTCAATAGCCCTGAAGCGTGATGACGTTTCACCCCCATCTCTATACCATAATAGTTTTTAAAATCCTTTCATATTCCAATTTTGTAATCCCTCAAGAATATGGCAACAATAGTCATAATTAGTGAACAAAAGCAATGTGAAAAGGATTGTGGTCTAGACACGGGGGTAAAATGTCATCACGCCTCAGGCTTATTGAGCCTAATATTGAGGCTAATACGAAGGAGAATATGAGGGATAACACGAAATTCAAATATTATCCATATAAATCTTATAATTTAGAAAAATTCTAAAATCAAGAATATTGAAAATATTGTCATTGAACTTAAGTTGACCTTTTGTTTTGTCTGTTGTGTGTTTGGGTGCAATTTGAGAATTTCGATCACTGTTCAACGCTGTGTGAGACTCCCTTTCAGTTTGGGAGGCGAGTGGTCGACAGTCATGAAAAATTACCTTCCTGGCAAAACCTAAGACTATGTTTATTACTTTGTCATCAGATTTCAAAACTCTGAAACAGGCTGTTAAAGGCAAGCAAATGATTATTCATAATTTACTTTATTTTGTAATAGGAACGTATATATACAAGAGAAAATGAGCTAAGAGAACCCACACTGGGCTTTGCACACATCCTCAGTCCTGTTAAGTCGATCTATTTATTGCCGCCGATTGACCAGAGAGGAAATAGACGAATTTTGTGCTGGCGTCGAAGATAAAAAAGGAGAGCGTTTAAAATATGCAAAAGAAAAACTTAACAATGCTGGATATATTAACATGTTCACCAGTCGTCTTTCCCTTAAGCTGATGTTACACGGGCCAACTTGCAACGCCGATTTTTCGCGCAACATTTTTTTTGAATATTGTAAAACATGATTTAAAATACAATTTTTCGAGCAAAAATTGCGTAGACAACATATTGTGAACTTAGGATTTCGTTCCAAGACCTTGCAGCGCAAAACAGGAAATATTTATAAAATTGATTCAATGTTGCGGGAAAAATTGGCGTTGCAAGTTGACCCGTGTAACATCAGCTTTAGGGACGGACCATTAGATATATTTACCCCCCCCAAAAAAAAAGATATTGAGCAAAGCCTTAAACTGAGAAAAAAAAAATCGCGCACGGCAGATGTGCCAATAAAAAATATCGTGCAGGAAGGAAGAAAATATCCTGCACAACCTTCACATGGGAAAAAATATCCTGCAAAAAAAATGCCCAACACCCCCCCTCAAATATCTAATGGTCCGTCCCTTTAGAATAAGATTTTAGCGGGATTGATAACAGCCTAAAAATAGCTTGGTTTCTAAAAATAGCACTAGCGGGGTTCCTGATGGGAGCTCATTTTCTCTTGATAAATAAATACATTTTTGAGTTTACTTTGTATTTATTGCTGTTATTACATGTTGCATTAATCGTTGCAGGTTTTGTGACGCCAACTTTAAATAGCAAAGCAACACCAACTTTGAGTCACCGTAAGTAGTTCAAAGCGTATAGCATATAAACATCAGTTAAGTTCTAATCGTATTAACAGCTGAATGTTAACGGTGTCATTTTTTCTATTTTAGCGACACTAACAACATCAAAAATTATAACAAGTATGTTGCAACATATTTGTCACTTTATTTGTATTGGTGATTCATCTGTCCTCGTACTTTCTTTATGACCTTTTTTTTCTCCACCAGCTTTCGAATCTGACCTTCCCCCCTTCTTGTCGTACTTTCTTCTGTTTGTCTATCATGACATTTTCTGGTCGTTTTTATTTTACAGCAGAAACACAAACCCCGAAACCCATATTCCTTTCAGCACAAGGTAATGTATAACATCATTCTTCACGATAGAAATACGTTGTTCTTTCCGTAAGCATGCACTTTCTAAATGATTTGATTCCAGTCAAAACGCTTCAAGCGTATTAATTCTCCAGAATTTCATTTTTCTTTTGATTATTCGAATATTGAAGCATTATGTGTTTTCATTCACGATCTCAATGTTCAAAAAACAAACCACTTCAACATTGGGGTTCCTGTGTATGTTCTCCATATATAGATGTGGTTTGTTGATTTCAAATCCAATAATCATTTCAAATTGATGTCATTATTTTGAAACAGCGATTGCCGCCGTTTGGTGTTTTTGGGATCCCGTCAATCAAAACTCCGATTACCACCCGAATGAAAACTAACCAATCATGATTCATTTTGATTATGCTCGTACAAACGTCGGTATGAGTAGGCGGGTTTGGACAAAGTTCGAAAGCAGCTCGTTGAAGTACGTAGTAGAGTTCGGCTGTTTGCAAAATCGGAAAACTTCAAGGAAACGAAAAAATGATTCAATATTCGATTAATAAAACCAATAATGAACTTTTGGAGGATTTCCTTCATGTATTTTGACTGTAGAGTATTTTGTTGTTTACGTTTTTTTTTTACAGTATTCTTACTTTTATCTTTATAATTAACTTTTATACATTTCTACCGTTTCAGAACATGAAAACTTGATAAACCAAAGTAGGTATTAGAAATAAATCACCACGAACATCACCCTGCCATGTTCATTTGCATCGGTTATTTCGCCTATTGTAATTTGTAGTGCTTAGAGTGCACGCACTAAAAGTGTGCAACATATATTCCACTAAATAGTACTATTTTATGCTAATTCTATTGTTTTCTTTTGTTTAAGTGCTATTTACTACTAAATAATGACAACTGTCGCACACTTTTAGTGCGTGCACTCTCATATATTCCACCTAATGCGCCGTTTACAATCTTTCTAGTTAATGTAAAGGCCGGTATACACCGAGGCGACAAGTCGCTAGGTATTTTTGGCTGAAATTGTTGTCGCCCCGACATAATTTTGTCGCTGAGACTTGCCGCATGAAATCCAACCGGTTGGATTTCGTGCGACCAGTTGCAGCGACAAAATCAGATGTATTGGCGACAAATGTTGAACCAGTGCAAACTGAGGCGACATGTCGCGGGGATAAGTCGCTGCGACTTGTCGCCTAGTGTGTACCGGCCTTAAAAGTTTGGCGAGACGATACTTCCAATTAAACGTACTTATCCGAGAAGACCTGAAACTAACAATCATAACTTGAATAACATTTTACTCTATTATTTTAAGACCCTGAATGATGGTTCGGCTGATGGTTTGAACCCGCAGCCTCCCCGGTTGACACTCCAAAGTGCATAATAACACTGAAAAAAACGACTTTACAATAGCGATGTTCACGCTGACGTAAGCCTTTGTTATTCATGTGCCAACCAGACGGTGATTGGCTCTTATTTCAATAGAATCTTTTGTGTTGTGGTTGGCACATTAACAAAACAATTCGTTTGTGACGTGTTTGTTTGTAAACAGAAAATATCGCTATACATTATAATGTTACACAATAGAAAACAACACAACAATACGCATCGTTTTTTCAGTGTTGTATGTAGTAATTATAGAACTCGTTACGGACATTGATTTGCTTTGAAAATCACTCATCATCATCAATTATTCATGAGTTTTAGCAACACTGAGAAAGAACCCAAATGTTCTCCCAACTGAGCTAACCTGTCAATCGTTTCTATTTCCATTATAAATCATCGTCATCATCACGAGCAATATTCATTTTTCAATACTCAGTATTTCCTCGAGAGTGTGGTATCGAGAAGTCCTATTTAATACCGGCCGCACCACGCAGACGTTCCAAGCGAGTGGTCAACGGGAAGGAGGCTCGTAAGGGGCAGTTCCCTTGGCAGGTAGCACTGATGTTTAAAGGAATACATTACTGCGGTGGATCAATCGTACATGAGAGATATATAGTCACTGGAGCACATTGTTTCAGTAAGTATCAGTGTTGTATTTTTAAGCCCTTCCCGGAAGGGGAGTGGGGTCTGCGATCCCTTGATCCCAATATGTTTTCGGATAATATCCCTCGATCCCCATGGTCACGTGACCCAAATGACAGAAAATGACTCAAAACATCTCAAAATGAAAACCTGATTATGAAGGAGTATGCTAAAGTCAACACTCTCTGAAAGTTTTTTAAAAACTTCATGGCGTTAACATTGGAGCTATGGGATTTTTGTTAATAGCCAAAAATAAGTATTGTATTGACTGACTGACAGGCCTTGCGCGAAAATCACCACAAAAATCGCTCGTGTGAACGGGGCTTAAATACGGTCAATCCGTTATTACGGCCAACGTTTTAGGTCCCGACCAAATGCCCACACATTTGTTGTAAAATTTACCCGCATGATAGAGTCACCCGTCAATACGGCCAATGGGAACTTTTTGTGACCTGAATAACAAACTTCCACATTTGTTGACCGTTTTTTACTGTCAGGACAAATAACATCAGAACCTTTTTTTAAAATATTTTTTTTCACTTAGGGACGGACCATTTTATATTTGATGGGGGGGGGGGGGGGGCAAATACAAAAAAAAAAGAAAAAATATCGAGCAAAGCCTAAAAATTGCCCACCCCTGAAATATCTAATGATCCGTCCCTTGGACCTTTCTAACTTCCCATGTTGCTAACCACAGACCCTGTAACGTCGTATATGCCCGTTGATTGGATAGTTCGTGCTGGTGACCATAGATTGCGAGACAGGGATATGTTTGAAGTGGAAGTAGATGTCGAGAATATTACAATTCACGAACACTACAAGTCCATGTGGTTCGAAGGGATTACAGACACACCTCCTATGAATGACGTAGGTAGGTATTGCGTGACTAGCGTGAAAGCTTTCCTGCATGACCAAAATTGCATGTGTATTTTCTAGTCGCAAAAATAAATACTAGAGTGCACGCAGTGAGAGTGTGCAACAGTTGACACTATCTAGTAGTAAATAGCACTGATTAAACAAACGAAAACAATAGAATTAGCATAAAATAGCACTATTTAGTGGTATTTATGTTGCACATTTTAGTGCATGCACTCTATCATCATCACCACTATCATAAAAACATCATCACCATAGACTACCTTCATCGTCATCACATTCTGAGAGTATAGTTGTTATTTTTTAGCGATTGTGAAGCTGAAACATCCCTTGAACTTCAACACCTGGCATATTCGTCCAATCTGTCTACTACGACCTAACATTACCTTCTCGACTGGCGACAAGTGTAAAGTGTCCGGCTGGGGGCACTTACAATGGAACGGGACGCAGCCCAACATCCTCAACTATGCAAACGTTCCGCTGGTTTCTCATAAAAACTGCAACATTCCTCAAGCTTACAACGGCACGATACACGGGACGGCGTTATGTGCGGGCTATCCCCAGGGCCTCACCGACGCTTGTGAGTATGATAGTGGTGGACCGCTGTCTTGTGAGAAATGCGGGCGCTATTATCTAAATGGAGTTGTGTCGTGGGGCCATGAGTGTGCAAGACCATTCAAATATGGAGTCTATGCGCGCATGAAGGTTTTGACACCTTGGGTAGTCGACAAAATCGCCAAACTGGAATCGTCCAACGCAAAGAAGTTCCGCAGTGGTTAGGCACTCATCAGCAAAACATTACTCAAAGATTTACCGATTTAAGGCCCGATTATATGGACATTTCTAGCCTGTGTTTGAAGGAATAAGTCTTGATTTGTTTGTCTTTTATCTCAAGGGATTTAAACAAAGAATTTTTTGTCCAGTTCAGGCTGAAAATGTCTATGTAGTCGACCTCCAAAGGACACTGACAACAGTAGTCCACTCAAGATGTAATCCTTCCTTAATCAGCGTTATTAAAATTGGGTGTAATGTCCTAAGATTAACACCAACAGATTACAAAAAATGCAAAACCAAAATAAGAAAAAAAAATGTAAAGAAAAGAGAATACGCGATACCAAATGACAAAATGCTATGATATAAATGTATAGATATGGCGATGACTGTGAGGAAGTCATTCCTATGGTAATAATCTCTATCAATCATTACTTTTGTTGTATATATATATATCGTTATATGTAAGACTGCTGTCGTATGATATAGATGAATGCATTAGTTGGATCATTTTAATAGTTATTAAATAATCCATGATATATTAAAAAAGCTCAACGTATCTATGATAAGTAATCAGGTAATCGGACCTTCTATAAGACAGGGGCGGATCCAGGATTGTTTTCAGGAGGGGGTGCCCCATCTTCAGGAGGGGTGGGCACTACCCAGTTAGTGTGAAATACCCAGAATATTTTGAGAAAATATTTAAGAATACAAAGACGTGAAATCCTTTCAGGAGGAGGTGCGCTACCCCTTGACTCCTCCCCTACGTCCGCCACTACTGTATAAGGAGACTCTACGTCTGTCTGTTGGAGAGTCAAGTATGAACTGCTTCGAACTGGCGACTGAGAAAGCTTCAAATTCATTCACAATCAATGACAAAAATGTTGAGACAAATCACCGAATACATCTCCTTAGTTTGTTCTCCCTTTTGTATACACTTTAATGACACACATATTCCCATATCCTCCCCTACTTAAGTTGCATATTTATATTCAAAATCAAGTCTTGACTCTTGCCAAAGGCGGGAACTACTTTTAGTTGAGGGGGAGGGGAGAGAGGACTTATATTTTGGCAAAAATGAACGATTGCCTTTACATTCAATAGCTTGTTGTTGATATTGTAGGTGTTTTGATATTCAGTCTTGGCAACAATATCTCCAGTGTATACTATAGAAAAATCAATGGATGACGAAGGAATTTCACATTGAATTTCACGAGAAAAACGATATCGCACGAATTGCGAAGAATCCCATATCTCAATCGAACCTTTTTTTCTAGCTGTGAAATGCAAAGTGTACATGTGTAACTTTGAATCCCTGTCTAAATTCATTTCCTTGATAGCCAGTCAGCGCGCGATTTTCGATTGAGATAAGGGATTCTCTGTAAAATGCAGTCGCGTCGCACGCAGATTGACTCGTATATGCTGAACCACACCTATATTCACTGACTTACTACAAGTAATTAATAAGTGTTTTTTTTTAAGTAGTGACAATACCCGTGTTTATAACTAAGAATAGAAAACCAGAAAATGCATCGGTATTTCTGTATTGGGATTTCAAGGCTTAGCACTGGGTAATTTATAAAGTGCACGCACTAATTAAAAGTGTGCATTATAAATACCATTAAGTAGTGCTATTTTAAGCTAATTATATTGTTTTCTTTTAATAATTTGGTGCTATCTACTAATAAATAGTGACAACTGTTGTACACTTTTAGTGATTGCTCTCGAGGGGACTGTTCCAATTGTTCTCAGTTTTCTGATTTGGCAGGGGGGGGGGGGGGGGCTGGGTGATTAATTACCAAGGAACCCATTTTTTTAAAGACCTCCCTGTCAAGAACAAAATAAATTTCAGGATCCCCCTCATATTTACCTTATCTGTCTTATGAAATTTCAATACCCCCCTTTTCAGACTTGGAAAAAATTCACCCAGCCCCCCCCTGCCATAAATAATGAACGGTCCCTTACAACAGAAAAAAAACACCACACTATTTCAGTGAGTACAGCACTCTCGCATTCATATCCCCTCTACTGGGTCTAAAGAAAACGTTGCTGAGGTTAATTTTACAGGAAAACTTCAAAAACGTCAATTCGGGCCCCCCAAAAGTTGTTTGGTTTGGAGAGAATTTTGTTGAATTAGAGTCCGGTAGCTAGGGGTGCCACTTGTAAACAAGTCAAGACAAACAAACTGTCAACTACAAGTACGACTGACATTTATTTTTATATTGCTATGGTTACAATGTATTGACGAAACATCTGATTTGTTTTGATAACATACTTTAGACTAGCCTAGCTGTACACATTTATACAAGGGTACCACCAATAATCCCAGTACATCTATGAAATAACACTGCGCACCACTAATACTATATCCACGAAATCAAATAAATTGAAATCGCTACTTTACTTGTGCAAGCATACCATGCTTGGCAGAGATTTCTCAAAAGAAAACTTCGCAAGGGCGTGTTTATCTTTTTTGTCGAGCATGCGCGAGCTGTACCAGCGAGTAAACAACCAGTATGCGATATTCGTCCAAACTTCTGGACGGCACCAAACACGTCCTAGTGAAGGTTTTTTATTGAGAAATCTTTGCCAAGCAAAGTAGCGCAGACACTGTCCACCAAATTTCAAATTGCTATCTTAATAGATTACCTAAACTTAATTCAGAGCTCTACAACAGATTTTACGTTCTAGCTCTTTGTATTTCCTTTAATAATAATTATAGTGGTTTTGAAAAACCTGTGAAAAACACTTTATTGCTAACACAATTTCTGTGTGTCTAATCTTGTTTCACGGGTTTCTGAAAATCACTCTAAATGTCTACACTCTATCGCACTAAAGCAATTTGAATATGGAAAGAGTGGTCGCGCTGTATTTCACGGTGACAATTTGATTTGTTTCATGTTTATAGTCTTGTAGTTTCTTCATCACCAGCAGTTTTCGTTTATTCTATGGCTAAAGAGTTTGATATTTAGCCAATGCGGGATTTGTCTATACTTTAGAAAAGATTGCTTGTTGAATTTTAGGACATTCAACCCTCCTTACCGAGTATGCGCAGTTAAGCCTGCAAGATCTAGAACACAGTCTCCGTCCCTTGTTGAAAAAACTGAAACGAACTGGGGCAGAGTTTGTGTTCCCAGATGGAAGCCGCTAGATGCTAGATTTCGTTCATTGAACAAAACACAACGGAGCTGCAGCCTGACACGCAGAGATCACGTATTTGTATATTCCTGTGTCTGCATTTCAGCCAATCAGCACAATGTTGACATTTCAGCCAATCAGCACAATGTTTACATTTAAGCCAATCAGCACAATTTGTACATTTCAGCCAATCATTACAAGGTTCATGATATCTCGACTGCTGATTGAGTTAAAAGTAGACGCAGATATATACAAATAAAGCATCACTGGTCACACTATTGAGTGTCACGCTGTACAACTTATAAAAGCGACTTGACAGTGAGTTAAAAATAAGACTGATTCTGTTATGCTGCAAAAAAGGTTTATAAACACCCAGCAGTGGAATTTAAATAAAAATATTAGAGAAGCATTATTGCACTATTAGTTCGCGAACTCCATTCGATATATTGCGAGTATTTACACGCTTTCCCACGCAGTCAAGTGTGCTGAGGGCCTGGGCAAATGGTAAACGTTCTCTGACTGATCATTACCTCCCACACACTGGACATTATTACACTGTTCTGTGCTGTTTAGTGGGCTCGGAACAACGACTAATGTCCCGTGGGTTAGCAATGTTCAGTCACGTTCAGTTACAGTTATATCCAGTATTGTATTATTGATGCTCACAAACGAGGTCACGATAACCGAGAAACAAAAGGAATACGATTCGCTATAAGGATTTACATTATGGCGTCATTTTACTACCACTACCAACATTCTTTGCGAATTCTCCTTTAAATTCAAATTGTTAATCACTGTCGAGATTAATAAAACAACTTGGACTAATTGTGATACAATATAGAAAGTTGGTAAAGCATTCTGGTATTGGTAGTATTCCACGTCATCATGAAAATCCCCTCACTTGTGCAGCACAAATTATATCAACACAAACATTTACATTCACCATTTGTCCTGGGGCCGGTTGCTCTATGTCCGTGTAAAGTTATCCACTGGATCAATGTTATCCCAGTATACTAATGCTATCTTGGCTTAGTTCAACCGGCCCATACACAGGAATAAATTATCAAAAACCAGGATTTTTAGTTGTTTTTCATCTGGTATGACTGAAATCTAAATACAAAGAACAGGTCGGGATATAATGCAATTGATCCATGTTTGGTTTTGCTTTGAAAACTAAATAAAAACAACAAAAACCATATCTGGCTTTTAATTAGTTTTTCCTGTGCATGCAATTGTCCTCAACATGCACCTCACCATACAACATCATTACCTCGAGACAGAACAGACTCAGAACAGACATTACCAAACGCGATAGGAGAGAACCACACACAATTGCCCTATTTCACTATGTCGTCATGGTTTGTTTACATGAGTAAGAACAGACCTAATTCGGGCAAAATAGTTTTCCTCTAGCAAATTTTGCTTTGCACTTGAACATATATTTTGTTCTATTATATAGCCATTTAAGCCTATTGTTAATTGAATTAAACATGTTGTACCCCCTCTAGCGACCATTATTCTTAGCGTTGAAACGACGGAATTGTTTTGATGTGACGTCATAATAAAATAGGGCAATCGGGTGTAGCGGCGCGTGAGAAGCCTACCACGTTTTACACGGGACACTGTGAGAATTTTGAACTCTTCGTTGTCTCGTCAAATGGTGGATGTTCAGCGTCTGAACATTGTCCCACCAAATCAAGCGCGACAAGATGTGAGAATTCCACAAGTTATCCATGCAAAACCGTGTGAATACTCCACATATCTTTTGGCGCGAGAAAAGCGCCGTTTTGCACCTTATTACTCGTTGCAAAGGATATGTACTTTAGAAGTAATAACATGTCAACACTTCGTCTTTCTCGTGAAACAAGCTATGTGTTTTACCTCTTTGTAGTAGAAGTACCGAGTTCACATGAATTACTAACTTTATAAAAGCTGTATTTGGAGGGCTGCTGTTGTATTTTTGATGATGTACGAAAGTCAATGCGACACTGTGTACGTTGCTGCTTCATAGTCCATTCTTTCTGATATATTCATATAATATATATATATATAATGTTGTTATGAGGCAGCGATATTTCTTTACTATCAATAGTAGTCATTCGGTTCTTCGTGGCTTCGATTGTCGTTGTGTTCGAATCGTTTCGCTTCTTCTTGCATGGATTCTTTGATCTTTAGAATAGCGGCTGAGTCACAGTGATTCTGAAATAAAAATATATCCATTAAGAATGGCTCCATTTACGTTTGCTACACACACCGTGTGTATCTCCACCAATACAATTGCATCAGAACGAGGCTATCAGGTAGAGTGTTTTTTTTAAATGATTTTGTCCAAATATTTTCTATTTCAAGTTGCAGTCTCTCGTCATATGAATAAATAACCACTGTTTTTAACCTACAAAGACATCTACGCTAGCTTAGCAGCACTAGCGCACAGTTGGATGACGGGAAATATATGATTTGTCTTTAAAAAGGTGAGGAAAAAGCACAGCCCGTTGGACCGAGCTTTTGTAAACTGGTTGACTTTATCCAGTCTGCCTCTTAACAGCCATTGGTTGAAATGTTCTTAGGATGACTGATGATATTAACTTAGTTTTATTTACTTTCACAACTAGTCATTGTAACTATCACTACCATCAGAACGACCGCCAAAACCATCTCCACCATCACTACCATTATCACCACTACCACTACCACGACCATCATCACAACCACTACCATCGCCACCAACATCACCACTACCATCACAACGATCGCCAAAACCATCTCCACCATCACTACCATTATCATCACTACCACGACCATCATCACAACCACTACCATCGCCACCAACATCACCACTACCATCACAACGATCGCCAAAACCATCTCCACCATCACTACCATTATCATCACTACCACTACCATCATCATTACTACCATTATCACCACTACTACCATCACCACTACTACCATCACCACCACTACTACCATCACCACCACTACCATTATCACCACTAGTACCATTATCACCACTGCTACCATCACCACCACTACCATTATCACCACTACTACCATCACCACCACTACCACCATCATCATCACCACCACCATTATCACCACTATATCATTACCCTCTCAGTCATCATCACCATTAAAATATCTAAGCAAGGTGGGGGTTTCTAGGGTATCCCAGCATCCAACACGCGCTAGCAGCCCTAATAAACAACTCACTTTCAAGGGGAATGCTTTAGCTTGTAAATGTCTGCAAATGAACAATAGAATATTACTAGAACCCTGATCGGGACACGTATGGGCATACGTACGACAGCGTAGTGGTTATTACAACATATGACTTGGCCGATTCAATCACTGGCTAAAATATCTACCGTGGATCAGTTAACGTGAACCATGGATAAAGCAACCCACCAAGGGCCGGTTGCACGAAGCCTGAATAGCGCTATCCAGCAGATAAGACGCTATCCAGCGGTAAATCACTATCCAACGGATAAATCCCTATCCACTGGATAAATCGCTATCCACTGGATGAATCGCTATCAACTGGATAGATTCCTATCCACTGGATAAATCCCATCCAGATGATAAATCCCTATCCACTGGATAAATCCCATCCAGATGATAAATCCCTATCCACTGGATAAATCGCTATCCACCGGATAAATCGCTATCCACAGGATAAATCTCTTTCGAGCAAATAAATTCTAAAGAAATCCTATGGAGTGGATTACTTTATCCAGTGGATACCTTTATTCAGGCTTCGTGCAAACGGACCCAAAAACGCCATTCATTTTATCTGTGGCCAGTTGCATGAAGCTTGGATGAAGTTATCCATATGATAAAAGATATCAACTGTATAAAATTTCATAGACTTTATCATATGGGTATAGATTTAACCTTTGGACAGTGCTAGTCAGGCTATGTGCAACCCAGCCCTCACTGGATAGAGGTTAAAACTAGTAAAAAATACTAGGCAGGACTGCGTCCATGTTTCTAAAGAAACAGTTGTAAATATAACGATAAGTTGTACACCGTAGAGTGATTCGAGAAAACTGACGTTTCGGACGTTAGTCCTCGGTCGGAGTAATACCAGTAATAGTAATACGGGATAGAGATTGTCCAGTGGATAGTGCTACCCAGGCTTTGTTCGGCACATCCACATCTACATACAACTAGGGATCGGTTGCACTAAGCCTGGATAATGTTGTCCACTGCATAGAATGTCTTTAGAATGTGTTGGCTGGATTTCTACTGCGGTGGGCAGTGGTATCCAAGCTTTGTAAAACCAGCCCAAGACTATCAGAACTACCACAGCACACTAACAATATCAAAACTGCAAAGCGTGATGGGAATTTTCTAAATATATTTAAAAACTCATGAATAATTGGCGAGTGGTTTTCAAAGCAAATCAATACCCATGACGATTTCTATAACTGATATAGAACTGTCCTAATTTGCATAAACTCAATACTCTATTTTCTTCCGATAAAGTTGAAGAATTTTTGATGAAAAAATATAAAAATACGTTTGGAATTTTACAAGTAATTTATAAAATTAGAATGCGTTTTATCAGTGCCATAGATACGTGGCAATAGAGCTGCCGATAAAACACCCATTCTCATTTTATAAATACTACATTAACATTCTTTGATAAACAGCACCACAGCTAAATCATCATTAAACCACCAGCATGCTTTGCAGTCTAGATTATTGAGCTGCTTGAAAAATTCCAAGCTTCATGTGACCCAATCTCTCTCAGCTAAATTCAATACAGGGATCCTGACTGATGATTACTTACATTGTCTTGAGAGAACGGCAGTAATGAACCAAACTCTGAGCCATCTTCTCTTGGCGTGCCAGGGTTGTGATCATTTGAACCATCCTACAAATAACGATAGAAAACAGCATTATTGCAGTGTTATCAGTACCATTACAGGATTAACAGCACCATAACAGGATTACCAGCACCATTACAGGATTAGCAGCATCAATCGTGGTATACTTATTACCTTTGATAAACCATCCATATCACCTGGATTTGAATCTACCAAAAGAGGATAAACAAATGAATGTCAAATTTATGATTCAATGACAGCAATTTGCATGAAGATATTAACTAATAACTTTATAACTAATAAGAGCTTTGTTTGTATATAGCGTATAAGAATAACATTCTAAATATCATCTAATGCATTTTACAAAAGATAATAAACCAAACTAAAATGTACAAAAAACCTAAATTAAAAAAAAAAACAAAAAACAAACGAAGTGCAAAATGCATCCAGGTTGAGATAGCAATTTAAATTTAATTTAATTTAATTTTACTACATACCGTTCATGACAAGTGAGCCGTCCCCACCCCCCATAGACATGGGCGGTTCTGGTCCTCCCCCCATGCCATACTGAAAGCAACAAAATACATCCATTTTAAAACTAAGCATTATTTTACCTTGAATTAAAACTACTATTATACATACATGGATTATCGTCATCATCGATTTACATTCTTTCATTCAGGACTTGAAATAACCAACATTGCCATCAACATCATCATCATTGTAAACATCATCATCATTATTAGTCATCATCAACATCATTATTATCATTACCATCATCGTCATCATCAATATCACCATAGTCATTGTAAACATCCACATTATGATTACCATTGTCACAATAATCATTATCACTTTCAACATCATCATCAGCATTGTCATCACCGTCATCATCAGCATTGTCAACATCAGCATTGTCATCATCATCATCAGCAGCATTGTCATCATCATCAGCATTGTCAACATTAGCATTGTCATCACCATCATCATCAGCATTGTCGGCATAAACATCAATCATCAACAACAACATTATCATCATTATCAACATCATCATCAGCATTGTCGTCATCATCACCATCACGTTGTTTTTATCACTTACCCCAGGCATATTGCCACCGGGTACTGACTTCATCATAGCGTACATTGATTCGTTTCCAGAGTTCGTATCTAAATATAATTACAATCATTAGAACCGTGTTGATGGGTAGCAGTTGAATTGCGAGCACGATTGAAAGGGATTGTGGGCAAACGTTTCCGATTCTTTAAGTAAAAATATGGAGGCGATTCATTCACATATCAGTCACCAATGGACGTATCAATCAATCAATCAATCAATCAATCAACCAAATGAGGCATTGTCAAAAAACAGTTTTTGCATGAGTTGAAAACTGTACGGTTATGATACTGCTATGATACAGTAGATAATTCAAATGTTTTCTGAGAAATTATAGCTATAATACGGAACATTGCTGTTTCCCACTCATACGAAAATGACTTTAAGTGAGAACACAATGAAGTAACTAAACAAATAAACAAACAAAAGCTGTTGCAACTAGTGAAAGTTACCTTGTGGACTAGGCATGATAGGCGTGCCAGGCGGACCTGCCACTGACGTCGTAGGATTCCAAGGCCGACTACCCCTTCAGATGAAAATAAACACCATAATTTTAATAATGATTAATTAATCTAAATTTTTCAGCATCATTTTGTCAAGTTGTATATCTGTATGTGTATTTTCTGTAGCTTTTCTTCAAAAAAAAAAAACATTGCTCAAAAACCTTTTCAGTCATTGTAATGGACATCCACAATCTTGAAATCTCTCATTCTCACTGACAATAATGTAACTTGCATGTGATGTCCAAGCAGCTCCATCTGGAGGACAAAACAAAAGATTTTTGCTCTCTTGGTAACAGAAATCCATCATTTTGTCCTCCAGGTTGAGCGGCATTACAACAAACTGCAAGGAGTCTATAGGTGTGTGTTTGGAGTTACATCAATTTCTATTATTCACATAAATCATAGGTCATTCCTTACATTGGCATGTTGACACCGGGTGCTACGGCATTGTTAGGCGGCGGTCGCATTCCACCGTAATTCTAAAACAAACAACAATAGTTATCTTATGCATGGTTATGAAGTAACAGCCTGACATAGATAGGTCAAGGTGACCTTACAAATGCATTTTTGAAAGCGGGTTACCTATTTTTTGAAAAGTCAAAATTTGTATTTGTAATTCTTTTTTTTAATACATCTACAAGATAGGTTTTTATCCTCAAAAATATGGAGGTCAACTTGTCCTTTCAAACTGTGATTTGGCAGGTCAAGTAGCAAATTTGGAGGGACATTGTCCCTTGACCTGCCCTTATTTCGAGCCCTGGTTATGATGGTCTGAAGGCTGTGGTGTTAGGTGTACATATGGCTCTGTGGCCTATTAGAAGTTCATGCTCAGATAATGAAATAATGGTAACAGCTATTTTCAAACAATATCATCATTATCATCATCATCACCATCACCATCTACCTCATCACCATCAACCTCATCACCATCATCATCATCAACCTCACAATTATCACCATCATCAAGTTGACTGACTAGTATAGCTTTTCAGTTATTTTAGTCGACACGTACACCAATACAAGTTTTAATCTAATATGTATATAATTGTAAATAATCAAAAAGAGGTTCTAAATAAACCATTGTCATCATCATCATCATCACCACCAACACTATCATCATCATCATCACCATCATCATCACCATCATCATCACCATCAGCATCACCATCATCATTACCATCATCACCATCATCATCACCACCACCACCACCATCACCATCACCATCCTCATCATCACCACCATCATCATCATCACATCATTGCTATCAACATCATCACCATCAGCATCATCATCTGTAGCTCACCGGTTGTACTGGTACTCTAGGGTGATTCATTCGTGACATAGGACCTTGCATTGGGTTTCCTGTGGACACACACAGAAATATTCAACACTCAAGTACCATGCCCATTTCTAATACCTATATCTAACAACTATCTAAAGGAGGATGTTGTGGTGCGCAATGCTGAGCAAGAAATCACATTGTTGTGATGATGTCAAACGCAGGAAAACATTTGTGATTCCCAAAATGAATTTATTTTGGATTTTGTAGTGCTTTCACAACAATAATCCAAAATAAACCCATTTTGGGAATCACAAATTTGAACCCAATGTTGGATTTTGTAGTGCTTTCACAACAATAATCCAAAATGAACCCATTTTGGGAATCACAAATTTTTTCAAAATTCTTTTTAAAAAAAGTGATTTTATGTGTGATACTGGCGACTGGTGAAATGGAAAAAAATGACATTGGTCCAAGACCTTGTTATGATACTCACTGAATATTTCAGTACAGCCTTAACTACCTGTCTTGACTACACTACCTACTCTACCTATAAACACTGCTTAGCATTAGTACATAATGATTGAAAGAAGACTGACAAATATGGGAAGGACCATTACAAATAATATTATCCATACCAAAGCTAAATTATCATGATAATATGTAAAAAGAGTGACTTCTCGTAAAATAGATATCACTATTTAGTTGTGAAAAGCACTAATTAAACAAAAGAAAACAATAGAATTACTTCTACATTTCTACATTTTCATGAATTATTATCATTAGCTTGATAAATTCTTTGGCAAGAACAGATTTTCGTTACCGCAACTTATATTACATATCACAATGTTTAGGTTTTGTCCTGAAACCTTGAACTTTATTTTCCCTTGATAATGGGATCAGGACGACATCAAAATGTCCCAATTATAAGTTTTCTCATAAATTATTTGAGGCATTAACATAAGATAAATAACATTTAACAAGAATATCTACCAGGATAAGGGCTCTGTTGCCGTGTGGGATCCATTGTGTTTGGTAGTAAAGGCTGTGCTCCAGGTACTCCAGATACCCCACCTGGTGGCTGTAAAACCAACATTACAAATTGATTTAGTCTCTGCTTGTTACAGCTCGACACAAAAACACTGTGACTGCCTATAGTTTATGCGCATAAAGCTATGTCTATGTTGACTTCTTTATGAACAAGCAATCAAGACCTGACTGAAATGTAAACTTAGAAGTCTGCAAATAAGTTATAGATAGTCACACAAAATGAGTCATACACCGTAAAAAGAAGAGAGTACTTACTGACATTTCAAATGCTAGTCCCTCTTTGGAGTAAAGAGAATGTCAGATGAAGGACTGACTAATGTACAAAACATCAGTGGGTACTCTTCCTTTTTTATGGTGTATAAGTTACATTTTTACCAAAATGGTTTCCCTAGAAACACTGATGCAGCTCACACTAGTTTTATCGCTATTTATAAATAGTAGAATGCAGGCAATAAATGTGTGCAACAGCTGTCACTATTTAGTAGTAAATAGCACTAAGGGATGGACCATTAGAAAAGTGAAGGGGGGGAGGGAGGGGGGTTGGAAAAAATTCAAACATGGTTTAAAAAAAAACATACAAGCCCAACTCTGCAAAAGAAAAAAAATTACATTTAAGCCCAAACCCCTCCCCCCCCCTCCACTACCCAAAAAAGAAACACACTTTTCTAATGGTCCATCCCTAATTAAACAAAAGAAAACAATAGAATTAGCATAAAATAGCACTATTAAGTGGAATATATGTTGCACACTTTTAGTGTGTGCACTCTATGATGTTGATATTACAGGCATACATGATTGAAAAGCAAGTCTCTAAAAGGATCGTATGATAGTTGTTTTTAATCAGTGTACTAACCTGTCCTGGCATTCTAACATTAGGCGCTCTACCTCCTGAATATCTGGACATATATGGTGGCTGGACAGTACAATAATACAACATTCATTTTAATGATTACAACATACCAAACAAATATGGTTACAACCATTTTTGATGAAATGTGACACTTTTAAGCTAGAAGTCTTGTCTTGAACATGGCGTTCTTGACTCAAATCAAAAAGCCAACAAATGCAACAGCCTTTCTCACACTTTGTCTGCTTTTAGCTCACACTTTGTCACACTTTTAGCTTCGAGGGTCGCACTTCAATGGAAATTGTTGTAACATTGATTGCCATACTCATAGTTAATAGAGGGAGATGGTTATGAAACCTATTGTTATAACTCTTTGTACAAGTTTTTCAAGCGTGACAGTGCACAATCACTTGTTTTAGCATCGTTTTGGCCTTGCTTGCTATAGCTGATTGAACAGTCTGAAATCTTTCTTTTGGCTTCTAGTCTTAAATAGTTAAAGATTTCCGATAGATATTTGAACATTCCTAACTATAATCATGTAGATAATGATCAGTTATTTTGCAATTTCGGATGGGAATTAGTCAAAAATTGTGCACAGACAGGACCTGTTCAAGATCAGAAGGGAAACAAAGACATATAACAATAGGTTTCATAACCATCTCCCTCTATTAACTATGCCATACGTTAGCATTTCAAACAAGATTGTGTGACAGATATTTTCAAGAGCTTACATAAATCAAACCACATTCAAAGAAATGTAAAATTTGATTAGTTGAGCATTGGTATATCTAGAGTCACACAGCCCTTTTCAAAAGTACAGATTCAAATGGTTAAGTACAGATCTTAATAGACCAGTTTCAAGTTCTTCAGTGCTCAGGCTAAGCCTCAATCGTAGGTAAATTAACAAAAGAGTCAAGACAAAACCATTGGTATTTCCATTGTTTTTGGATTGGTGGATTCCCATGGGATGCATGAACCTTGTACAAATAATATATCACATACCATTGTGCCTTAGTCTGAGCAACGAAGAACATGAAAATGGACTATTGTACAAAGTCTATTACTGTTTATCTCTGGCACTACTTGAGACCCATAAGTTGTAAGTTAAAAAAATCAAATTGAGCAAGAAAAGACTTATACATTATTACCTGGTTTGGCATATATCCTTGTGGTGTCTGAAATAAAATGAAACAAATAATTAGTATTAAAGATACAACCAACAGAGTGTTTTCATATAGCGAGCTATCTTATGCTAATGAGTTCTAAAAAATTCTTATGCAAGAGGTAATGTAGGTGTTGATCCTCAAAGACAAAGGCAAGTATGGCCAGCTGATGTTTTTCTTTTTGTTGGAAGAGCATCAAATGTTTTAACTCATGTGTCTTTTTTACACTATTTGTCAAGTGCTTGTTGTGCACCGTAGTGTGCATACCTATGTGAAATGTTCATTAACAGAGCTTCTCTGGCTCATCAACATTTTTAGAACTTATTATCTTATTAGTAGATTATTGCGACAAGAAATGTACACACTTGTGCACTGTGCTCTCACAGAGCAGACTATCTCAGCCAACCAGAGCATATGTGTGCCGCCCTTAGTAAGAATTAACCTGCAACAGGCTCTAACATTCTTTTAGCTTTATAAGTTATTAGAACAGGCTCTAACATTATTTTAGCTTTATGAGTTGCGACCTGTACCTTATTTATATAAGTAATGATAAAAACGTAAACTCTTGTAAATACTTAATTCAGCTGATAGGTACAAATAAAAATTGTTGTTGTTGTTGTCTCAAATATTTGAAATAATAATAATACCTAATAAATAGAAATAAGTTAAGTTTTAGCTACCCACCATATTTTGAACTTGGTTAGGCATATATCCTCCTGGAGCTTGATGTGGTGGGGGTGGTTGTTGGTGCGGTGAGGCTTGTGATGACTATAATGTAAAACAAAGTATAATGTAATGAAGGTGCTTACATAGAGCATTTCAAAGTCTCAATGTACTTTACAATATTTTCCTATTAGTTATAGTATGTAATCAAGGTTTTACTACTATATACAGCATATGACATATCTTAGTTACAAGTTTGAGTGGAATATCAAACGCATTTGCATTAAAAATAATTAGAAACAAATAATTGCAATCATTGTGAACAATTGTCCTATTTCATTATGACGTCACATCAAAACAAATCTATTGTTTCAACGCTAAGAATCATGGTCATTAGAGGGGATACAGCATGTTTAATTCAATTAAAAAATAGGTTAAAAATCTATTTATCATAAAAGAACAAAATATATGTTCAAGTGCAAAGCAAAATGTGCTGGAGGAAAGCTATTTAGCCCAAATTAGGTCTGTTCTTATTCATGTAAACAAACCATGACATCATAGTGAAATAGGGCAATTATTATACACCAAATTGGAATATGGCGGAGAGTCCCGAGAACAAGGCCAGTCAGTTGTCTAGGTGAGCAGTTCATCCTCAGACTTTGGTGTTATTGTTGAGAAATGGTACAAAACTCATGGAAAACACTATTATACAACAAAAGGATGAACAAAAAACACTGGTGATGTGCAGCGACTGACTAGCCTCTTTTCAGTGCATAAGCTCGCTATATGCCATATTTGGTGTATAAACATTACAATCTGTGCTTGTAACAAAGATATACCAAAGCTCAACCAATCACAAATTACATTTCTTTGAATAATATATTCTGATTGGCCAAACTCTGCAACATATCTGTCACACAATCTAGTTAAAAAAATACAGATTTAAATGATAAAGTACATTATTTAAATGAGAAAATACTCATAGCAAAAATTTATAAATTGATGAATGAATGAATTGATGAAAGGAAAAATAAATATAGTCAAAGAATGAATAGAAACTGATTGATGAAACTAATGAATAACATGAATAGACAAAAACACACAAAATGACAGATAGATTGATTAGATAAATAAATGGATGACTTGATGATTTTTTGTATAAACAAATGAGCAGTTGCATATTATAAATGAATGCATTAATTAAAACGGATATAAAAATATGATTGTGAACAACTGGATAACAGACTGAATAACAGTTATTGAATGAATGATTATGAAAGATTAAATGAATCAAAATGCTGGTTAGACAGAAAAATTGATCCAAACTTGAATTATTAACATTTATAGATGGTGAGCACCAATACTAGAACAATATGAAATCACAGACATGTAAAAAATTATGAATGTATGAACAATAATGAACGGATGACTTTATGAATGAATGAACGAATAAATGGATGAGAAGAAATTGATGGATGAATGGATGGATAACATAATGAAAAAACAAACAAATGGATGGTTGAATGAATGAATGATTGAATGAATGGATGAATGAATGAAAGAATGAATGAATACTTGTGTGAATGAAAGAATGAATGAATACTTGGATAATTGAATAGATGCATGAATGAATAGATGGATGAATGAATGAATTAATAAATGAATGGATGGATGGATGAATGAATGAATAAATGAATGAATGATTGAATGCATGAATGAATGAATGAATGAATGATTGAATGAGTGGATGAATGGATGATTGAATAACAAAGGCTTTGGTGCCTTTGTTGTAACAATCACTATAGCCCTGATACATACAGCGAAATATCCAGGCATTCCACCCTGCATTCCTGGTCCACCTGCGCCACCATCATTAGCCATCTGAGGGAAACCTGGTGATGGCACACCACCCTGCTGGAGGTTGGGAATAACCTGGAATGGAAAGAAAAATCACAGCATAAGCATATATTTACATGCACAGTTCATTTGGTTTGTACCAAGGAATTGCCCAGAGGCAAGTTGTACGAAACCTGAAGAACATTATCCACTTATTGGATAAACGTTATCTACACCATAGAATGTTTTTAGAATTTATGTGGTTGATAGGGATTTACGTATTGGATAATGATTTACCATCCCCATTAGGTTTGCTAGGAAGGTCACTCAAAACTAAGCATAACATAGGATATGCACACTCACATATAAATAAAGTTAAATATCATTATTTCTTAAAGTCTACCTAATTCATTCTGGACTTAGTTCCCACCCTGACTACATATGGGGGCAGAGGGGCACCCCCCTTTTGAAAGGATTTCAAATCTTTGCTTTCGTAAATATTTCTGTAAAATGGTCTCAGTATTTCATGTTCACTGGGTAGTGCACCCCTCCTGAAAACAATCCTAGCTCTACCCCTGACATTTACCTGTAGAACACAATTTAGCTCATATGATCTTCCAGTTTTTTAAAATAATATTGTCAATTGTTAGTATTGTAGATATTTATCATTACCCTAACAAATAGTATTTTTGTGGTTTTATAGTTAAAAAAAACTAGTTGCCCTCTTTAAATAAAATGTATTATCATAGAGCACATACTTGAAACATTAAATATGGCATTTGAATGTCGTTTTTACTTCCACATTTTCATTTTTTTTGTTTATTTTTATTGTTTCTATTTGTGACATGAAAAATTTTGAATTTTTTTCATGCACAATATTATCATTCATTCATAAAAAGTAAATTCAAATGAAGATGTGTTTTTTTTGTGTGCGTGAAACCTGAGAAATCTCTTTTTTTTTCTCATTCAAAATACTATCTATCAGAAAAAGAAAATTCAGATATCAATTTTATTCATTTCTTTCTCATATTACAACTTTTCAATTGCCTTCTTTGAAAAGATTTACTAGCAGGAAATAAAAATAATATAAAAATATTACCAAATTTTAAAGATAATATAAAAATATGACCAAATTTTAAGTCGTTATAGAATGCCGAAAATCTAGTGAATGACATGAAGTACTAGGTGTTCAAAACACATTGAAAAAAAAAAAAAGAATTTGATATGTTCTTTTAGTTTGCCTGTTGAATGAATCAAATATTCCGCCCACGAAATTTCATTTTTAATAACATATACTAAATGAGAAATATAGTAAATATAGTTTGATATGTCCCATTCGTTTTCCCATTTTCTCAATTACTTGGTGTGTCAGTAGTCTGTCTGTTGAATAAAATATTGCCATATTCATCACAGATACTATCTATACATCCATCAAGTACAGGAAATGCCTTCAGTTGCTAGTAGCAACACCAAACATAGCATTACGCAACTCTTTGAAACAGGTGCACGCATAGCATTATATTCTAACAACAATACAGATTGGCTTGATTTTGACTACAGTTGAAATGAGAAAGCATTAAAACTATTCAAAAAATACAGTACTTATTAGTTGATTTCAAAATCATAAGAAAATGTTTCTTTTTTTGGTGTATGTCCATTATGTTCACCATATAACATCTTGGGAAATCATTCTAATACCGAAAGACATCTCAGCAAAATAAAATCTGTCATTATTATGATTATAAAGTTGTTTCTTTTTCATGGTTATTTAAAAATTTTAATTCTGACTGAAAAGGTTCCTGATTTTTATGCAACTCTTTTTGTGTAGGTAATACAGCAATTAATCTATGCAAGCTATGTTACTATTTTAACTAATAATTTTTACATTACCAAAACCAACTGTAACACTATAACAACCAAGATTTTTATATGGCATTTTAGATGTTAGCCTTTTGTCAGTTTGAATAGATTAGAAACGTAAAGAACAAATGAGATGCACATACAAGTAAAAAAAAAGTTTCTGCTAAATCTCTAACTCTCATGTCTCATATAACAACAACACAAATGAGAGTTTGTGTCCAAGATATCATTTTATCATTACTGGTGTCAAACTTTTCCAGCGATTGTTCATCTTCAGGGCAATAAACAAAACTACTTAGAGCTCACATACTAGATCTTTGATGATACCAAGCGCAGCTGATAAGAGAACTTGAGGAAAGAGAAATGCTAATCTAATAGTGTGCAATTGTTTGTGGTCATAATGCTTATTAGACTCACAACATCCTAGACATTACACCTTCCTGTTCAACAGTAAACTAATTTACTACTTTTTTAACCTGTGGCTTTGTCTCAACTTCTTTTGAACTGAGAAAAAGAGGATCTGGAAGTTGCATGTGCTTCAAATGGATAGAAATACACACAAATGAATAGATACAAATAAAGTTTTATTAGTTCCCTGAAGTATAGATATTTTTTATAATTTATAGATTTTTCCCCTTTTTGTATTATTATCATTTTTAAATATTTGTGCATATTTTGTAATGTATATTTTGTATATAATATATATTTTGTATATAATTGTCCAAAGATTTGATAATATTAAAGTACAGTAATTATTATTACAAGATTATTAATAGATACAAAATACAAATGAATATATGGATGTATGAAAAGATGGATGGAAAATGCATAAAACGATAAAAATATGTATTTTAAATTTGGATAAAAAATGAATAAATGGATGCAAAAATGTATTAAATATGGGCAGAGAATTAAATCTATGGAAAAACAAACAATAAGGCGACTGAATGCATGGATGGATAAATGAATGGAACAATGAACAAATTAAAGAGTGGGCGGAAGAATTGAATGATGAATAAAGAAATGAAATAAACAGTCAAATGCACATAGACATGGCTGAGGGAATATGTTTCACCAACAAAATAATGCTTATAAATTAAGAAATAAACACATTTTAATATTAAGGTTTAATATTAAATTTTGAAAAAAAAACATTTCCTTTTTTTTTTCTTTTTTTTTTAATAAACTGTTTTCTACACTAAATACATCTATTCAAATCTTTTTATTTTGACATGACCAACTCTTAAGTAAAATTCTTAACAATATATATACCTGCCTAAAAAAAGTGCATTCTTGTCAAGAGAAAATAAAGTGTAGCTGTATTCAACGATCACAAATCTAGCACATACTTGGTCTGAAAGTCATTGACAATGACATGAATATCAACTAGTTTCATGAATATAAATTAACCATGACAGGGAAAAGAAACCAAAACTCACCTGCTCAGATTCTTAAGCACAAAGTTTGAATAGAAAAACTATTTTCACTAATAAATAAACTTAATGCAATATAATATACTATTTTCTTATATTTTTTGATATATTATAGCTTTTGTGTTAGAAAACAAGAATTTTGTTTGCAGGTGAATTAAGCTGTAAAAATTTGCATATTCAAAACATTTTTCAATTCTTAAACAATTTTCGATTCGTAGACATTTTTCGATTTCTTCAATTTATTTCAAAAAGTAGTCACTACTTTGAAGGAATAAACAAAACTAGAGTATATAAAAACGCCTCAAACAAAAAAAATCATCTTTAGGAAAAAATAAGATTTAAAAATGTAAAAAGGAAATTATTAAAAAAAAAAAATTTATGTCATTTTTTTAAATGACAAAATATTCAAAACTGTTGAGCAAGTTTATTTCAATTGTGTTAATGTTTCTGATATTCAAAGTTACTGTAGAAGTTGCAGTAATGATTTTTTGTGTGCAATTTAAGTTCAAGGTTACAATCATCAGTGAGTGAAAAGAGCCAAGCTAAAAATAGCCTAACTTCAACTACAGCTATGCAAATGAGTGATCCAAATAATTTAAATTACAACACAAAAAAATATACAAAAAAATTCAAACTAAAAACAACCAAACTTGTGTGACTTCAAAGGAATTAGTTTAGACAAAAGGGAGGAATATTTTGTTGCCCATTTTGTAGAAAAAATTGAGGTTGAGGTTGGTGTTTGCTTTTCGACGTATGTTCTTTTGTAGACTGCTCATGTATTATGTAAAAGTTGAAAAACATACACAACAACAACTAACTGTCTTACACACAATCAGAATTAAATACAGATTTCACAGAATCACTTGATTTCTTCACAATGTAAGATATTTTCAAGAAAAATATGTTTTAAGTCACTTATTGGTTGACAAAAAAAAAAGAAAAAAAGAGAGAAACATATGGCTGGTAATAAATAAAAATTTGTACTGACTAATTTTCTAAAAAAATATATATTTATTGCCTTATCAAAATACCAGAAGAATAAAAAACATTTATAATTTTTTTTTCTGTTAGATCAATTTGTTTTGCTTCAAATAACAATGAAATATCTATGCAATGAAGTTCAACAATACCTGTAGATTTTACACAAAACTCTGGAAATTAAACATTTATAGAACTGATTAACTTTGACAGAAAGATTTTTAGAAATACATCATAAGAATATTTAGATTAACATAAACTCAAATCTCTTTGTCCTAACTGGAAGAACAATACCCTTAAGATATGCAAAACATTGACCTTTTTTCCACTCTTTGTAAAATGAAAGTCACTACATTTTTGAAGTTGAGGAGTTACTCTAGTTTCCTTGGGCATAAAACTAAAAACAAATAAAACATAAAACAAAACAAAAAACATAAAAAAATGCTGTTCCTAAAATTTAGGAATGAGAGTACAGAATTATCAGCAATTTGATAAAAAAGTTGCATGTTCAAATTCAACATTTCAAATTTAACTATTTATGATATTTTCAATCATTTTTGAAAAAAAGTAGCCAGAGAAAAAAGTGCAGCAGAACAACTAAATGAGAAAAAGACAAAGAAAAGAAAGATGAAGAACATCAACAAGAACCAAAAAGAGGGACTGGATGAAGGAAGAGAAGAGGAGAAAGAAGCAAAAAATAAATAAAGAAATAAAAAAAAAATAAACGGTAGATGGAAACTGTTTTTCACACAATATTCTACTTGTTGTTATAGAAACCAGCACAGACATTCATAAGTGAGGCAGTGAGGTTTGATTGTTATGGCTATTACCTTGTTCTTCTACTGCCACCCACTAAGTCACACCATCTCACTTAATGCTTGTTTTGTTATAAGCTTTGAGATTGTGTTACAGAAAAACTAAGAATTCAATTGTGAAAGCCAATCTGGTTGCTGTCTTAAAATCTAAATTATCGAATTTTTAACCAATTTTGTAAATGACCTAATATTTTTGGCTCCACGAAAACTGGTAGTATTTTTTTGCTGACATTATGAACACACCGGGCTTCCTGCATTTGTATATAATCTGTCCTCAGCACTGTTACTTAATTATAACAACAGATCAACGTTTGGACTTTATACAACTTGTAAACTCAAATTTCAAAAAGACAATTGTGTTTTTCTGTAGAAAATTATTGTCCTCTTGCAGTGCAATGCATCTTAATGTGGCCACAGAAACACGTTCATCAATCTATTATCTTACTAGTTTTCATAGCTTGGAATAAACTCACTATTGACTTAGCCTTGACTAAAGGCATGCTATTCAGCTAAAATACCGGAAAGTAGTTTTAACTTTGGATGACTTAGTAAGAAGTTCAGAAAATGTAATAGCTTGTCTTTATTTGTACTAAGGTTGGAGCCGAAAACCAGATCAAGTCAAAACGCATGCCTTGACATTTTACACCAAGTTTTTCAAACACCAACAGTGCTATAGTTAAAATGCTGTATATGATTCCAATAATGCTGTTTACTTGTTCTTTCACAGACTGGCTACTGGAGTACCTGTACATAAGGCATGTATAGTTTACATTCAGTTCACACTTTATCTACAGGCACCCCAAACAGCCACAAACAGCCACCATTGTAAATAAGAATTCATTCCTGATCAATACAAGTAAAAACAAAACTGAGGTCAAATATTAGTGTTGTCATATTATGGTACCTTGTTACAAAAACTTAAAGTATAGAATTGACCTCAAACTTTGGAAATTAAAATTCTACATCAGAGTTTCTCCTGACAACAGTACTGATTGTCCAGACAAGTTATGTATTATGATAAACCAAAACAATGTCTGTATTTAGACATACATCACAATTGAAGAAATAAAGAATACAAATGATTGGGGACTTTTTTAAGGTGTAAAATTAGTGTAAAAACAAACTCACACAATTTGAATTCTTGACGTACTAGTATTTGTAAATAGATTTTAGTTTCAGTTTATATTGCAGTGATGATTGACCAGTGGTCCGCAAGCTTGATTTAGTTTATTAATCATATTATCATAATGATGTCTGCATAGAAATCAACCTTACATGTGAATCGTTAATTGCACAAACATGTAGTCATTATGGTAGGTGGTTTTGATTACAAAAAAAAAATATAAATAAATAAATGTTCAAGTATAAAGTATTACGAAGCAGATTGCTAATGTTTTGTTATTCAATTGAAATGTCAAATTTAATTAAAAACAACAACAACAACAAACAAATAAATACTTATATTATATAAAAACTGTGCAACTAGCCAAGGAAAAAAAAACTTTTTCTTGCAATAACATTTCATAATATTTCATAAAATAATACAAATGATAAAATAACTGAAAATCCATACTATTCAAATACATTTGAATTACCATTATGTTGATAACTAAAATATTTTGTATCAGAAGCATACTGACGTACTTGAAGTTATAGATAATGTCATAACTTATTCCAGCTTTCTTTCAAATATATAAGTATATAGGATAAAGCTAATGCACATACTTTATTTTTTCAATTGTAATATGTATATTTTATTAATATAATTTTGAAAACTGTAAATGTCAAGATATTTTTTTTCAAACTTTTACATATTTGCCATTTGACATATCAATAAACTATTTTGCGATTACCATCATCTACTTTCTGTACTGTTGGAAAAATGTGCTATAAACCTTGATCAAATAGAAAATATTCAGCGAAGTTGGACAGTTTGGCAACTGTTTAGTGGACTGAACAAGGAAAAATGTTGAGAGGGTGGACAGTCCCATGCTCCCTCACTGTGCATTTTTCATTTGCCAGAAACCCTAGTTTGATACCAAATTATAAATTGTTTTAGAACAAAAATATTCCAGGCCTCTGATTTATTTTAAGCCTAGTTTCCATATAATCGCTCACGATCGCTGGAATTACTTATACAAGGATTGCTCATGATTGCTGTCAATTGTTTCCATGTGTTTCAATCACTCAAAAATGTTTTAAATATAGTTGCTAACGATCACTGACATCATTTTCAGCGATCTGGCGACCATGAGCGATTAAATGGAAACCAGCCTTTAGAATCTAAAAATCAGAATTCCTTTTTGAGAAATACTCGGCTGTATGGATGCAACTCTACACAATCATGGCATGTTTAAGGCAGGATTCAATAACAACATAGACAATAAAAACATAATAAAACTGCATGTATTTAAAGGGAAAGCAAATCTCACATCTAAAAATTTCTACACACTGCAATATTTATGTACAGTGCTATTGGTTCACTGCAAAAACAAAGGAAAATTGTATATGTATTCAATAAAGAGCTGACAAAATCATCTAAAATTTCAATTTTTAGATAGACATTCTATTAATTTTAATTCAAGTTAGAATTTCACATTCTATAACAAATCCTGATCACAACAAAGCAAATATTAGAGAGAGCCTAGGCTATGAATTAACAGATACTAGTTACCCATGATCCTCTGCAGAAGTAGCCTTCCACCTGCCATCAGTTGTTTGATAGACTACAGTTTGAATTTTAGTACAGATTTACTCCATGAAAACATCCTAAAAATATCTGCAAAAACTCATAAACTGCAATTCTTTTAGATTAAGTTATATGCAGGTTTTCACTGAATTTTTATATAGTTGGATTTAGATTTGTGGTTGTATTAGTAGAGTTCTATGGCTAGTGATTTCTTTTTTCAATAATGTGACTTTTTTCTTCGGGTTATTTACAAATTCTGAATGCAAATGTTGTTAGGTTCCATTCAACAAAGAAAACTTTACACTCTTAGAAGCTTTTGCTACATATTTGAACATTTACTACAAAATTATTACACTAGTACCAAAACAACAGGCTAAACTATGTAATTTAAAGATATTCTTGGGGCATGTCTTTTTGTACAAAATGACTTTAATCATAATATTGCACACAAAATTGCAATGGAAAACTTCTACAATATTATACACAAAATTTCAATGGAAAACTTCGACTGAATTTAACCATTCTAAATTTCATGAAGTTAAACTTATCATTATTATATAAAATAAAATGAGAATGTTTTGAAAATATAAAAAAATGGTTTTGGTTTTGCTCATTCCAGAGACTTTCACCTTGTTTTTATTTAGTTGGTACTACACAGAATCGAAAAACATTTCATCCTCAGTTTGACAAAAAAGCTTCAACTAAATTATAATGCGGATGGTTAAGCTTTATTTTGGAAGAGTATCATAATAATGAAATTGTTTTTTTGAGCTGGTAGGAAGAATGACTTTGCTGGCTTCCTATATAAGTCAAACAAGATTGTTTCCTCTATGTTACAAGAAGCCATTTCGGTGCAATTCTAGTTAAAGTCTGCTCTGAAAAGAAATTAACTTTCACGATTTCCATGCTCCATGATAACTCACTAACTGAGGACCTATTTGTGCTTTGATGGTTCAAGACTAAACAAAGACACAACCAGCTCAACCAGTTCAGGCATTTGCTGTTAGAACACTTGATCAATGTCGATTTCCTTCGAAATGGATTTACAAAACAAGGCCATTTTTTATTAGAGAATTTAACAGAAGTCCTTATTTCCTCAGAGGAAGAAATTATAACGAAATTGTCAGTATTTGAAGTTCATCTTTTATAACGATAATTTATTCAAAAAAGCTAAGAATGAACGCCGGGTTTTGAGTGGTTTGTGTATTATATTCAAAAGTCAAGAATAGTTTGTCCGTACGCTTCAGCTACCCAGCCATTATAAAGATAGTTACAATACCGAGTGAGCACTTTTGTCTGACTAATTTGTAACTGTACTACAGTCAATAACAAACTGGGCTTCTAGTAAAAATAAAGCCGGTGGTTTGCGTTGTAAAGACGGCTAACTGAACTCCCCACTGACAAACATCAATACGAACATCGGTCGTACATAGAAAAAATACTAAACCAAAAGATTCTTCGGTGTCCATTATAAACAAAACGTAGGTATTTTCTAAAAGAAATTTTTGTCTAAGATCAAGAGGCGAGTTTTTACCCTCTAAAATGCGGTCAAGATACAACTCGTGTTGTCTTAACGCCTGAACAATACGTTTACTCTTAATATTGTCATATTTTAAGTCTTACTTTAACAAACTAAAATTAGAGGTCATAGATACTGACTGCTAGTTATTGCGGCGCTGAAATGAGAGACCGGGATTGCTATGGTGAAATGAACAGAAACAGCACTAGATTAAACGTTCCAATCGTACCGAATAATTCGAACGGAAACTCATTCGAATACATCGCTTGTGTTATTTTTTTTGGGTGAATATATTTTTTACGTTGATTCTTCGCATGGCTTAAACTAGTTTAATAAACAGGAAATTCCACTTTGCTGGAAGAAAGTTTCTTAAATACAAAACTGACTGATTTATACACAATTTTCGAGGATTTTCTCGACGCATTTTGTATGAAAACGTGGATAGCAAACGTAACAAAGCCACTGGAAATAGCTTGGGTACGACACTTCACTAGCGTGACAACTACATTAACATCGATACGGAGCATCTACGCTCATTCCTCATCAAAGCTATATCTTGTAAACTAACAAAATGTAAGAATAAATAAACTTACATAATCGTGGAAAGCCTTAGCTTCACTCGAGTGATCACAGGTATCTCTTCTTTCAGGGGCAGCACAATATAGATCCCAGAATACGCTGAAGACCAAAAGGAAATGTTCATCTTACAAACTAGAATGGCTCAGAGAAAGGCGGGAAAATCCGAAAACAGCTACATTTTAACCCGTCAAGAAAGGTTAATATGTGCTGTTGGATCTCTTTTGAACATTTTACTATCTTAATGACGGTTAGAAATGACCGTAAAAGAGCTCAAAACAACACTAGGATTTTTACAACTGACGAAGTAAATGCAACAAGAATGGAGAACGAGTTGTTGATAAATGTACTCACCACCACCACGAGTGTAAAAATCCCGGAGGTTCACCTAAAGTAATATTCTTTTCCCATCTAATCTAAAAGAGAACAATTCAAATTGCAGTTTAGTACAGTATATACCGTTACAACTCCTAAACTCAATTCGAAAGTTGTAGTGAAATGCAGATGCGACCTACAATTCAACATAGCTAGATTTTAACTGTCCATACCTCGTTTAAAAATGTCTGTGCACTTTTCTGTGCCCCAACGTGTAACAGATATTCATATACGTATAATGCCAGCCTGTGGTACGAAGAAAATAGCTATAAAATAAGTCTACCATTAGACAACTAACGCGAAGCTATCTTTATGTTCACACAAAGACCGAGGCGGTCAGTGAACAACCTCTTCCAAAACTCGTCCATTTTCCAACATTTTTATATGCAAACCCCCAATTTTAAACCCGTAGATTTGAAACGTAGAGTTAGTTTTGGAGTAGAGTAAAATCCTAGCTTACTTTTCTGTAGCTTGAGCATCTGACGGTACAGTATTCCCTTTTCCTTTAGAGTACATACTAGATCTTTTCTTGTCAGTAGATATGTCACTTTCTCGTCATGGCCACTCGCTCCCCGCTCAATGCTGGGCCCAGCAAGGTTGCTATGGAGATCATTAAGGGAACCCCTCTGATTGGATAGCTGTCAGCATCACGCTGGGACAAAGAAAATTTGGATCAATGGATCTACTGGACGAGTGGACTTCGTATATTTTTATTGGATTCAAGCATGAAGCTTTTGTCAAGAAAATTCTTATTCTTATTCTTATTCTTATTCTTATTCTTATTCTTATTCTTATTCTTATTCTTATTCTTATTCTTATTCTTATTCTTATTCTTATTCTTATTCTTATTCTTATTCTTATTCTTATTCTTATTCTTATTCTTATTCTTATTCTTATTCTTATTCTTATTCTTATTCTTATTCTTATTCTTATTCTTATTCTTATTCTTATTCTTATTCTTATTCTTATTCTTATTCTTATTCTTATTCTTATTCTTATTCTTATTCTTATTCTTATTCTTATTCTTATTCTTATTCTTATTCTTATTCTTATTCTTATTCTTATTCTTATTCTTATTCTTATTCTTATTCTTATTCTTATTCTTATTCTTATTCTTATTCTTATTCTTATTCTTATTCTTATTCTTATTCTTATTCTTATTCTTATTCTTATTCTTATTCTTATTCTTATTCTTATTCTTATTCTTATTCTTATTCTTATTCTTATTCTTATTCTTATTCTTATTCTTATCACTGTACTCTCGCTTTCTCCGCTACGTTACGCACGAAATAGCTCACAGCTTTGCGTGACTAAAATACACAAAATATAAAGGATATCTAAAACAAAATATTTTTTTGTAATATAATGATATTTAATAATTTTTTTTACATTTTTAATCCTACTCTGTATTACAACTATACCGTTGATACAAAAAATGTATATGATTTCCATGGATTAACAATTATTTTATGACGACAAAACGATATCAATTGCAAAGTCCACTAGTGAGGCGGAACTATTCAACTCTACTTCAAGCAAACAGGAAATACTTCAGCCCATCGTGGACCTCCCTCAGTGTTCAACAGGGTAACGGGAGGATCGATAGCATGCGGATTGCTGAAATTGAGGTTTGCATGCAATGGAAACATTACTTGCAGATAAAATTCTGGTCTCATTGGTATTTTACTGTACAATCCGTTAATGCATTTTATAATTGTTGGACAGAATATTCACCCCCCCACCTCCTTTCCTCCTCGTCTACTAGAGATGGCTATGATCAAGAGAATACATAAGAGAGCTTATCCCCGGACCCCATCAGGAGATCTACTCGTCGTGCTATTTTTATTTTTTTGGTGATGGTGGTGATGGTTTTGGTGATGGTGGTGGTGATGGTGGTGGTGGCCATTTCTTTCAAGCCGCATTCTATTCACATCTCAATGTCCTTTACAATGAAAAAAGTGGTTTACCTTACATCACATATTTAAAAAAAAACCATCATGAACAAGAAAATCACTCCACAACTTATGGAAGAGTGCATCACTCTTGGATCTCACAAATGGGATTTAACTGCTCGTTCTAGCAGTCGTTGGGCGCGCTAATTACAGGCAAATATCCATCGGTGGCTATCTTGTGTTGTATTTTTGCTGCTGATTGTTTATCCATTCGCTCAGCCTCTTCCATCACTTCAATCGTACGGGTGAAAATTAACTGCTCATTCAGTAGAACGCTCAGACAATCATCCATCGGATCTGGCGGAGTTTTACTTAATTGTGTTGCAATGCTTCACGGGTTGTTCTAACAGAACTATCCATTTACTATGAGTTTCTCAACACATCAGTAAGTGTATATACTTATTTGATGTTTTTTCGTGCAACAAGGGTGGATATTTTGCGATTTACGAAAATAGTTTCCCGATTACGGCTAAGGGACTTTGTATACGACATAGTTCATCAAAAAGAAGCGCGCGCGCTAAAACTAGTACCCTGCAAGCAGAGTCTTCTTTAACCTTCCCCACGAGAGAAGGTAAAAGAAGGTAAAAGAAGACTCTGCTCGCAGGGTATAAAACTAGTTTTGCAAGCCGATATTTCTACCGGCATATCAAATACAATTTTACGGAGTTTAGGGCTCAAATTTTACAATGTCATAAAATACGTTATTCATACGACTTTTACATAATCTTACCATAAAGTGGAGAGCAAATACCCATCGGTATTACACCTTCTGCGGAAAGTCTTACTACACGGTAGAGAAAGCGTTTGCGAAACTAGTTTTAGCGTGCGCGATTCTTGCCTTGAAAAAGCATTCGCCCTTTTATCAAGTTCTGATATCTATTTGCATTTTATTCGGAAAAACTTTGTAAAAATAAACTTTTCTACACGTCGTCTAAAAAAAGTACTCATTGGATGTTTTTTTTTCGTGTAATACAGGTGGATATTTTCCTCATTGCTCCCAGTTTCCGAAACTACGTTCGCAACTCGCAAAGAATTCACCCGTCAGTTACACGAAAAAAAATCATCTAATAAGATATATCTATATTTTTTATATAAACCATTTTCCTTTCCTTTATTGCATTTATTATACAAGCTGTAAATTTCCTATAGACCGTTCTCATAATGGCCGCCAACAAATTATCACAAGGTTAAAAATTGCAGATGTAAGACAAATAAACTAATCAGAGAAACGACATCCACATTAATAATATTTCAGTTGTGAAAGTTTGAGAAAAATAGATTGAATTTTTAGGAAGATATAAGCAAATGAAAATTAGCGAAAACACCAAAACGAGGCCAGCAAGGCGTCGACAAGAAATTACATACAATTCCTTATATTTTTAACCTAGCAGAACTATTTACGCTTTTTGTCCAAAACAGCGAAACTTTCTATGAATGTCTATTCATGATACTTCTTTTATTCGAGTGCAACAAAATATGAAAAAGTTTATTAGTTTGGAAAAGGCAATTTTCCGCCGTTATGAGAAAGGTGTATTCGAATTAATAAGCACAATAAACGTACTTACTTACTTATTTAGTTACTTACTTACTTTATTTACTTACTGAAGATATGGTACGGCGACGCTCTACTACAAACGGCTACTTTGGCCAAGGACTACGACGTTTTCGCTGTAAACACAAATGATTAAGGCTTGCACTCCTCGTTTGAGTACTACACAGCACAGCTACGGTGGGAAACTTATAGTATGACTGGCTGTGACGTCACCAAAAGTATTTTCAGAAATCACTTCCACTCGTCACAACGAACCATATCTTAAACTCCGTTTTCAAAGGTGTGATACGGCTGGGTATTTGCACTCCGCTGTGACCATATATGTTTTGTTCAATAATGATCTTGCTTTCTGTGAGTTGTGGATAGCTTTGCACGTGTTTTTTGCTCGTGTTTTGTCATTAATTTACCAAGACATTTTACGAGAACATTGCGCATTCGGCGTACCGCCATCCCACATTCACTCCAACGATGTTTTTTTTATAAAGTGGTCATATACCAACTAGGATTTCTAAATTTGTTTCATCTCTTGTTCATTCTATAGTGAGGATACTCGAACCATGAACACTTGTCTTTAATTTAATTAGTTTATTTTTATTTTCAGAGCTTTCTACTGCTTTGAATCTTCTAAAAAAGTGGGGCTGAACTCAAATGCACTGAGTTATCTAAATAATTTTTTTTCAAATCGATTCACTCAAAGGATGCACGTTAAAAAAACTAATTAAAAAACTCAAAGTGCTCAAGGTTCGATTGCCCTCACTGTAACATGAATTAAAGCTTTTCCTAAATTGAACTGATTTATAAGTCTTTATTTAGAGAATAGGAGTAGTCATTATTCGTAACTTCATCGACAACCACTATAGCGCCGGTCCTCGGTGCGTCCTTACTCCGCCATCCTGCGTCCTGTCCACCGGTCGAAACCATTTCAATTTTTCCAAACTGGCAGTGACCATCTAGTAAAGCGTATAGTTGTTTCGGATGTACATTTTAATCTATAGTTTCAACCTCAAAATAAATAACAACATCAAGGTTATGGGTAATACTTGGACATCATTGGGCAAAATGACCTCAGTTTCATGTGATTTTGAGATGATCACTCTGTAGTTCAGGAAAGTTTACGCTAAGGTCATCGACATTCAAAATAATACACATGCAATGTAAACGCGATTTTTGAATACTAATTAGCTAGGGAAAAATCCGCGTGTTAACAATTCCAAAACAATACAATTTCTACACCAAAAGTTAGTGATTTCCATTGAGAAAAAAATTACAGTTAAGTTGGTTATTATTTTGATCGCGGATGTGAAAATGTGAAAAAGAGCTACTTTCTTTCGCGAATTGTGAAAATCTGGTCATAAACACAAGAATATACATTGACATTAGAGGTTCGTAGATTTGATTCATATCTCAGACGACACAAAAACTACAACTCGAGAAACGCACAAAGAATGAGAGTAGGAAAAGGGGGGAACTTCAAATCAGTAAAATTTCACAAAATTCGATCCACTACACATGAAGAATGTTGTCGAAAATATATTTTTTGTTGTGTTCTTGTCTACGCAGACGATGGAATTAAAGATTAATAATATGGAATTATTCCTAAGATCACAGAGTTAGAATCATTCAAGAACTTTAGGCAGATGGTCTACGATCTTTACACACTTGTCACTTACTTCAAACACAAAACAATACAAGCTCCTCCTCAATCGTGACGTCATTTCCGCCGGGCGCAAGGGTCACTTGGAAATCAAACAACAAAGCCGCTCGATTTTGAGCGAAAACTCTGAACAAACTACGCAATACCTTTACCATGGACAATACTAGTAGTAAGAGAGATACGTTTATGAATGGAATCCAAAAATATAGGAGTTCGATTGAGGAATGTTATGATTTTTAAAGTCGCGCGTGCATTAAAACACTGACATTTGTCACTGTTTCTATTTATATCTCATGCCCAGTCTCCCAAGCCTGGTTTTTCACCAGCGGGCGACGCAAGCTCCAGCGCAGACGCAAGAGCAGGAGAAAATATTAAACTAACGCTGGCACTGCGTTTACCAAGGTTCCTAATATTTTTTCCTTGCGTTTATGCGCTGGTGTCTCTAGTCAAACCATGCTTCATGGACTCTGTGTCCTAAATTTACTTTAGTTTACTGGCCACCGTGGGCCGTCTAGACGCAGTTAACCCAAATAAAATATGAAAATCTGGGTAAGACGTTAATGAAAAATAAAACAGCTTGATTGAATGGAGCAATTATAGAATACCCGCATAGAATATTTAGGTTGCACATTGATCATCACAAGTCGAACACCATGAGTTGTTGGTCACGTTTTTATAAACACGTTACCAAACCGACGCACAAATTCGTAGAAATGCGCATTGGTTTACAAATCTCCCACAATGCAGTGCGGACTCTTTCAAGCTGCTTTGACCACGTGGGATCGGTCTCTTTGCTCACCGCCATCTTGAATCATGGACAAACCAGCAAAACTCGCTAAGGTAGATTGACTTTTTTGTATGATTCTCCCTTTCAAAAAGCACAAATTCTCATTCACCGAGAAAATTAAATAAACTATGCATCGATTTGTATAGTTTTTAAATGCAAATTTTCAATTTATGTTCGAAAATTTTTTCTTTTGAATTTTGTGACGTTGGAAGTTGCAGTGATGCTTCGCTTTGTAAACGTTTTTGTTTTTCCTTTAGGTTACTAAAATCCTCGGAAGAACAGGCTCACAAGGCCAGTGTACTCAGGTATATCATTGCTTGGTTTTTCTTTGGTTTTGTATCAGTAGAAATTCTTATTTTTTAGTTATATATGTAATGGCTTGAATAATAAATATTTAGAAAGTTTTTTTTAACGAATGCTGAATTGGACTGGGCAAATGATTTCGATTTTTGCTTCAACTTTCATCTCATTTTTTTCCAAGGCATATCAAATGCTTCTTAAGCCCTATTTACACGGTACGATTTGTAGCATACAACTTGTAGTATACGACTAGTCGTAGGCTACTATAACTTCATTTACACGCTACGACTTGTGGTATACTACATGAAAAAAATTGTGGGCGACTTGCTCTGTTTGCCAAAATTGGGACAGGGGCGAGCATTGTTGACAACAAAATTGATGTAAGCTTATAAATATTCATTAACTCCACGGTGTTCACTAAATTTGGTCACTTCTTCCGATTCATTCAATTAGTTAACTTGTCAATTTCAATAAATTTGAGGATAGTTTAATAGTAATCAACAAAATATTTAGTGTAAATGGCATTGTTTCAAAGAAGCTATGCACTCAACTAAAAAAAAATGGCAGATCAAAAAAAGAGAATGCGTCGTCTGGTTGAGATTGGTCTGGGTACTAGTTTCAGTCCTAAACACAGACAAAATACATCCTTTTCTTACGTCCAGTCAAGAGGTTTTGAGGTGTGGTTCAAAATCATACGACTAATTTTAGATTATGTACGATTAGTTGTAGAAGCATTTACACAACTCCATTTATGCTACAACTAGCTGTATAATACAACTTGTATATGACAAATCATATTGTGTAAATCGGCCTTCAAGGACATTTGCATCATTGCTCCTGTTCAACACATCACATTCACTTGACTGCACATTCTAAGAAAAGCTTTGAACAAACAACATTGTGACGAGTACAAGCTGTTTGTTTCTTAGCTTTTTACCGATTTTCCAATTGCAAACAAAATATCTTGAAAACTAAGTCCGTTGCTCGTTGCTTATCTGTTGATTATTATTTTTTTCATTTGGCAATAACATGTTATACAACATATTTTAAAACAAAGAAAAACTTACAATAGAGTTTTGAATGAGATCAAAATTAAGAAATTGAGCTCTCCATGAGTTGTAAATCTCCCCTTTATGATAGTGACGTGTGGATTAAAAAGCTTATAATAATCTCCAGTTGTACCTTCAAAGCTCCAATCTATATTCAAAACATCAAGCAAAACTTTCATTTGATATCTATTTTTTTCTAACGCTATTTTTATGCTAGGAGTTTAATTCTTGAGCAGTATCATTTTTCAAAAAGTGTGTGTGAATTTCAAAATAAAACATGTTGCCAGTGGTCTTACGAAAAAATGGATTATGCCACCCCCCTCCATTTTTTATTCACTATTTTGAATGCCAACATGGAAGTGCCTTGAAACTTTCCACAATAATATTTTTTGAGTTGCTTATTTCAAAAATGAAATAAAAAAATGGGGTCACCGAACTCGTTTTCTTGCGAGAATTTTTTGAAAAGTACCATGTTTTGTATTTTGAGAGTTAAATTCAAAAATACTTAATTACTGATCAATAAATATTTCTAGACATACACAATTCTCTTATAAGTGGATATATAAAAACATGTTTTTTGTGTTTTTTGATCAGAGAAACCTTTTTTCTAACCCAAAATGCTAAATTTCTAGCATAGAGTATATAGTGTGGTTTATATAGTGTTTGAGGGAAGTTGAAGTGCCTATTCAAGACACATTTCTTGAAATATCTCAAAAACTATACATGGAAGTTTATTGACAATTAGATATGTGAGAGAAAACATAGCTCTTGAAAAAATAAGAAAATAAAAAAGATAGGTGCCCAAGTTCGTTTTCGTGCTATCGCCGTCTAAAGACCTCAAATGTGTGAAAATCTATACATTACCGGGAGAGGACTGGGTCGAGATACAGAAATGTCGCATTTCTCACTTGAAAATGTCTGAATTGTCTGGGGTTTTCCTTTAAAGCACTATTCAAACGTAGTCTTACTAGAATCTATGATTAAATTCATAATAGCAAAAATTTTGAAACATGCGCAGAACTGTGCACAGTGCAAAACTATGGAATTACCTTAAAGATATTTCTGGTTATTGTTTGGGCCTATCATAAATATTGACCATGTGCACCATTGATCAAATTTCATTTTGAGTTTGTTTTTCTTATGTCAACTTGTTACAGAAGAAAGAAAATTAACAATAAATAGTTTTATGGTAAACAATAAATTATAGAACCCAGTCCTCACTCAGTATTCAACATGGCCAAAAAAGTTTCTACTTTGTTGCAAGAAATCTCGGAAAACAAGAACGGTTTTGTTCTTGAAAAAATAGCTTCATATTGCAATAATTGCAGCATAAAAAAATGTTTTTTGTGTGTATTTGAAAATGTGGTTGCCTGATGTTTTTGTCTAGTGTTGACACTAGGGGGCTAGACTGGTCAATCAGTTGTTCACTTGTTTTATTTTGTAGCACGTGCTTCACACACGAGCCAAAACTCACATGTAGAGGAAAATGATATCAGAAAATTCCCTAAAAACCCTGTGGTGTATGTCATGATGTTAGCACATTGTTGATCAAGAGCAACTGATCGTATTGTTTATAGTGTGTGAGCCTCGACTCACATGTCTATATGTGTTGAGGGGAAAAATCCAAAAAATAAATCAGAAAATTCCCTAAGCACCCTGTGGTGTATGTCATGATGTTAGCACATTGTTGATCAAGACAACTGATCATATTGTTTATGGTGTGTGAGCCTCGACTCACATGTCTATATGTGTTGAGGGGAAAAATCCAAAAAATAAATCAGAAAATTCCCTAAGCACCCTGTGGTGTATGTCATGATGTTAGCACATTGTTGATCAAGAGCAACTGATCGTATTGTTTATAGTGTGTGAGCCTCGACTCACATGTCTATATGTGTTGAGGGGAAAAAACCAAAAAATAAATCAGAAAATTCCCTGAGCACCCTGCGGCGTGTTTAGTATGTGTGATCCTCGACTCAGATGTCTATGTATTTAGAGGAGAAAAATATTTTTTAAAAATCTGAAAATTGTTGCGTGAAGTTAACATATTGTTGATCAAGAGTGACTAATTGTATTGTTTACATTGTGTAAGCCTTGACTCACATGTCTATTATGTTTGTTGAGGGAAGAAAAACAACTCATAGACAACTTTGCACACATTTTAGTCATGAAGGATCGGCAAGAAGAGTTCAAATAATATACCACTAAATAGATAGCTAACTAATTCCTAATTAGGTGCTATGTGTTGCCTAAGTTAAATTAGTTAAGAAACAGGCGAGACATGATAAGTATAGGCATGTGTGTGTGTGATTTAGCGACTCGAAGTCGTGTGGATTCTAGACTGTTGAAGACTTTTAGAGGCACATAACAATGGCGATACTTTATGTTTGTAAACAATTGAATTGTTATGCTAATGTGCCAACCAGAACTACAATAAGCTCTGTTGAAGTAACAGCCAATCAATGTCTGGTTGGCACATGAATAACAAAGGCTTACGTCAGCTGAAGTATCTCTATACTCACAAAAACTAAAACAGTATTTTATTGTGCCTGATCTTTCAACTCTTAATTCTACATGTCAGAAACCATGTTCATTGTTTGTCTCTTATTTGTATTTCCCCAAACTTCACAACAATAGTCTAAATGGGGAGTGGCTAATGCATTATAGGTGTATAATATATATATTATATATGTTCATTGGCGTACTGAGTCTTTGATCTATCTAAAGCCAGTGAAACAGTCACACATCACTGTGTTCCTTTGTTTTGTCTAATTAACCACTAACTATCGCCTGTTTGATACTGTCTGTTTCACAGGTATGTTAGCACACTCTAATGTTAACTGCATGTGAGTCTCAACGCACATGTCAATATGTGTCTAGGGAAGAAAAACAACTCGTAAACAACTTTGTTGTGTGTTGATTTCAACACTTACTGTGTTCATTAAAAATTAATAAGTAATGTTAAAGGAACGCTCTGCTGTAAGATTCACTTTTTAAGAGCTCAACAATATGGTTTTAACATCCTGAAAATGATTCCTGAATTTTTTATTGATTTTTATATATTTCCTTGATGTCCACAATATTGTGTGCTAAGATGACGTCACAATGTTAAAGGTATCTTACAAGCTCTTTGAACAGCTCTTTTAATAACACATTTTTAATGTTAGAGCAATAAACGGTACTCGGACACAAATGTTGATAATTTTCTCAACTGTTGTTGCGTCTCAATACCAATTATTCCTCCAAAACTACAATTGTGAGCTGTTATAACATACATTTGAAGTTGTGACGTCATCTTAGGCCCCATTACTATGGCTGTAAAGAATACATAACATACTTTAACTTTGCGCGAGCCTCGCTGCTCATGCTAATTTTTGATGGAAGGGGAAAAAAAGCATGATTTGCGAACCCATTTAGAAATGACTTTGTAATTTCAATAAACTTGTCAATTCTTTACATATGGTTAGAAGCCATGCATATCAAATGGCTTAAATTGGCATTGAATCAACAAATTATCCATTAAAATCTGTGTTTCTGACTTTAAGATTAGTAGCGACATTACTACTGCACAGACCGTTCATTAGTATTTTACCGATGGATGGAAAAAATGAGAATTCCCAAAATCATTTGTATGGGCAAGTTCATGTTGTTGCTCAAAATGTGTGTGAAACCTTGGTAAGACTGATGTTTTGATGTTATCAAAAAGTCCAAATAGGGGCAGATCAAGGGACAATGTCCCTGCGAATTTGCTACTTGACCTGCCAAATCAGAGTTTGAAAGGACAAGTTGACCTCCATATTTTAGATGAAAAATCTTGTAGATGTCTTTTTAAAAAAGAATAGACCTTCCCCACATTTGCTTGACTGGCTGAAAAACAATAGATTTACATTGAGGATGGAGTTTATAAATACAGAGAATGTATGGATTGATATACACCAGCCTCGGATGCATGAATCTATTGTTTTGTGGCCAGTCAAGCGAATGCAGGGAAGGTCTATTATTTTACAAATGTTGATCTTCCCAAAAACGCTTTTGTAAGGTTATCTCTACCTATGTATGTCAGGCTGTTATTTCAGGCCTTGAAAGTCACAATTTTATTTCAATGCTAAAAAGGTGAAATACGATAGCTAAAAAAACTCAACAGAATTTTAAGGCTATTAGACATAATTGTTGTCAGACTGCATTGACCACTTACACTTGGCACAACTAGGCAATAGTTTTGAAGTAGATAAGTTTTACAACAGATCAGAACAGTTATCATTCTGATCCTAAAATGTTGAGGGGAAGGAAATTGTGTTATGATAGCTGCATGTGAGGCTCAGTGCACATGTTTGTTGGGTGAATAAAAATACAACTGGTTAACAATCCGACATTGTATGTAGTTTTCTTTGTTTACTCATTTAGGAGTGATAAGTTGTGATGGTTACAGCTTGCAAGCCTCACCTGGTGTGTCAACTATTTCATGGAGAGACGACAATTTGGGGACTCAAGTCCCAGAATTGAATCAAATTTGTTGAATTGCTTGTTCTTGAAAAACATTTTGTAAATTACAGAATTTCCCGTATTCACCACTGCTTGTTTTTATATATGGGGGATTGAATTGCCAAATCAAAGAAAACACTTCGACAAAATTCACTCCTTCAATCTAAAATGGCATGTTTTTCAGATATATGATATGCGGTTATATATGCTACATAATATTCAGCTTGGTTGGGGGTATTCCACTTCTTTTCCTGGATTAATACCATAACAATATATAATCACACCCTTTTACTGCTTCATTCTATTTACTCTGACGAAGGACTAATATTCGAAACATCAGTAATTTCTCTCTTATTGTTCCGGTGTACAATTTACATTTTTACAACTGTAAGATTAATACGGGTTTGTGACAATTTTTCAGGGAATTTATGTTAATTTGACCACATCTGGCAACCTTGATTCTTTGCGTTTAAACAAATTGTTTAAGAATGTTCTGATGTGACGTCATGTGAAATAGGGAAATTCTCTTCCTGATACTCTGGCCTTAAACTATTGTATAGGGCTAGGACTGACAGATACCCGAGTTTCTTATTCGTGAAAAGCAATAAGTGAACTTGAATAACCCCCACAATCCATAAAAAACTGATTTCTCTTTTTCGTGAAAACATGAGCCAATCTATGATATTTCTGTGTGGTGATACAACCCATTAACAGTCTAATGAATCTTCTATTTGTAAACAGGTTAGAGTGGAGTTTATTGATGACACCAACCGATCCATTATCCGTAATGTGAAAGGGCCAATTCGTGAAGGAGACATGCTGACCCTTCTAGAGTCTGAAAGAGAAGCTAGAAGATTAAGATAGGTAAAGTGTTTGTCCGAGTCCCCACTGAGAAATTGGACTACAATTAAGCTTTAGTGACACAATTTTAGCTGTAGTTTTACTCGAGTCCTATTTACCAAGCACACATATGGTCACATTTACGGTATTGGCTATAGTTCCTAAAGTCATGTTGACTTTGAAATGAATGCATGGCTGCTTTTGGGTATGAGAGGCATGTGTAAGTGCACGTGACCTTGTCTACACGATCAAACTCTATTGGTTGGTTGTCATAGTTACCCTACTGATAAACATAACAACTAGAGTAAATCAACAGCAGATGGGTCACTTTGGTATCAACTTGTTATATTTAGCTCAATTTAAACCTCGTAGCTGTGCCTTGGCCTCTGTGTGTGTGTGTTCCATCTAGACAAGAGTGTTGGGCGGAGGGGTAGTGTTTATTCTGCTGTAGCTAATATCGATTTCATTGGATGGGTTTGCAAGCACTTCCAAAGCTTTGATTTTAAAAGGAATTATGAAGCAGGATTCTTTAAGAAAAATAAGTGTTTTCTACAATTCTTTGGTGTTCAAATTAACAAATGAAAGGCATTATTACGTTCCCTTTCATCTCAATGTCAACTGAAATAGTCTCTTGAGTTTCGTAGAAGCTTTCGATCCTGATGGAAACCTACAATCTTGGACAATGTGACTTGAGACTGCGCACGTTTGTTACATGCATTTTTAGTATTCATGTGCATTTTTCAGACATGTGACCTCCCCTCCCCTCAGTGTTGTGGCCAGGATACCAGTTATCCGAAGAACGTAAAAAATTGCATTTTGCGTCGAGTGTTTTGTCCAAGAGAGTAGTTTTTGTATTGTTGTAACTGAGTTAATTTCTCTTTTTCAGTATTCAGCATGGATGGCGATTATAATGAAATGACAAACAAGTGGAAATGAGGGACCCGAAGCAGTAAAGGACATCCAATTTGTCAATCTTTATTCAATAAACCTTTGTTTCTATTTAATGTTGGTTTATTTATTTTTTTAAATACTTCATACATGACATTTTATACAAAGCATATTACATTGTTTGCATAACTTGCAAGTTCAAACAAAATCTTTTGACGAAAATCTTCTGCATTAGGGACGGACCATTAGATATTTGAGGGGGGCTGGGCAATTTTTTTGTGCAGGATACTTTTTCCCACGTGATGGTTGTGCAGGATATTTTCTTCCTCCCTGCTCGATATTTTTTATTTGCACCATCTGCCGTGCAAGATTTTTTTTTTTGCTCAAAACAATGGCTAAGAGAAGCTTCCTTTTCATAGTAAGTTCCACGGTAATTTTTTTTTGATTTGCCGAATCGGAAAATGGCGGACGATCTCCACAACGAGTCTAGTCAGTCGTATAGGTAAGACATTTATCTTCGGGCTTTGTTGTTGTTGAAAAATGATACAAAACCCATGGTAGCCACTATTTGAAGTTAAACTACAATATAGGGTTCATCACGAAACACTGTCTGTGCGACGACTGCCTAGCCTCGTTTCTGTGATCTCGCTCCAGTACATAACTGCGCCGTCCGCCATATTTCGATTTGGTGCATAGAAAAAGATAAAATCGCTTTACTAAAACTGACAAAATGCCCCAAATGTTTGAAAATTTCCTTGTTTTAGCCAATCCAATCAAGGTGTTAAACAATACACAATTAACACGTTTATGCATTCCATTGCCGTTTGCTTCCCCAACTCTTAACAATCAAGAACGGTCGCAAACGATCGAAAAAAAAAACGATTTTGGGGAAACCAAAGTTTTTCGATCCTACGGCCGTTTTTGAACGAGTTTGATCGCGATCATATATGGATCGAAAACGGTCGTAGGATGGAAAAACGTTGGTTTCCCTATAATTGATTTTTTTTTTCGATCGTTGGTTACCGTTCTCGATCGTTGTAGATTATAGGGAAACAAGGCTTTAAGGGTAGCACTGTTAATTCACTTGTCTCAACCTGGTTCTTCTTTGTGCCACTTGAAAAAGCCGGTCTTGAATCCTATTATAGAGCACAATTAGTGGCGTATTGCAATGGCAACTGAAGTCCAACTACTGGCCCAATGCTACTCAGCCATGTAACAAGATAATTGAATTTCCTGAGAAAAAATCAATTCATTTGAATAAGCAAAAAAAAAACAAACAAAAAAGAAGAAGAAAAAACAAACAAAAACAAACTAGAATACAAGACTCTTCCAAAACTGCGTCAGAAATTACGAGACTTGGTCCAAATTCGCCGAGACACATTTTCAAGGCAGTAGAGTGCACGCACTAAAAGTGTGTAACAGTTGTCACTATTTAGTGGTAAATAGCACTAATTAAACAAAAGAAAACAATATAATTAGCATAAAATAGCACTATTTAGTACGTGCACTCTAAAACAAAAACGAAAAAAAATATTGTGTGGTAGTGATACCCCGGACCATGGCCAAACAGTTGTGTGATTGGAACCCCTAGTTTAGGCCTAGTCTGGGACCTAAACGCGCAGCGAGTTTGGGCGATTTAAGGGAAAATCATAGACGTTCGGTACTGCGAGTTAAGGCGAAATCCCATAATTCAGATGCTTCAAGTTGGCATTAGTACAAGCTGTACCCACACAAGTGAGTACATACCTACTAGCATGCTACAAGAAAATTGGACGCCGTTAAGGGATGATGGCGAAACTGAGGTTTCGGACGTTAGTTTTGCGTAATATGAGAAAAAAGAAGAATGATGACAAAAAATACTAAAAAATACAAGTAGAGTGCAAGCACTAAAAGTGTTCAACATAAATACCACTTAGGGCATCAGAAAAAGTGCGGGAAAATGAAAAAGTGCGATATTTGTCCAAAAGTGCGAAATAATGCGAGTTTTGCACAAAAGTGCGATTTTTGTCAAAAAGGGTGAAAAAGTGCGATTTTTACCCAAATATCAAAAAAAAAAATAATAATTTTGACCCAAAAGTGCGCAAAATGGCTTGAAAATACGCAAATTCTTGCGGTAATCGGCAGATAGAACGAATGTACGTGTTTTTGGTAGCGCACTCGTCAATACTGCCATTTTGAATTACTTTAAAAAGTTAGAAAGACTCTGGAAAACAGACGCTATATTTGCTCTAAGTACGGAGTCTTCGCGGGCTTATTTGTCCAAAAGTGCGCACCCTCGCACTTTTTCAGAGGCCCTGAATAGTACTATTTTTTGCTAATTCTACTATTTTCTTTTGTTTAATTAGTGCTTTTTACTACTAAATAGGGACAACTGTTGCATACATTTAGTGTTTGCACTTTATCTTACCAGTTTCTATATCTCTTGTTTTTATTGCTACAACTTAGTATTACTACATGGGTATGTGCGAGCTTGGTCGAGTTAAGGCGATTTGTTGCGAGTTAAGGAACGTTTAGGACCCAGACAAGGCCTTAGTTCCCTGAAGAGATGTAAATAATACCAACCTATTTGTAGTTTGTTGTTGTGATACAACAGATTTCATCATATCAGCAGTATGACAGGGATGAAGCTGGAAAAATGGCTTGCCTAGGAATGGGTGTTCCTAAGAAATACATTAACCATTTGTCACATACAGCGTTAATCGGTTGAGCTTGGAGTTTTATCGATTAGTTTTCCCCATTGAAACATTGTAGTTGCGATGTCATGTTGTCAAGGCAACTCTGAACGTTGTTAGGCCTTGTCTGCCATGTTTTTCACTTGAATCGTGATTTTACCTGACAACATATTCAGACTCGCCTTGACAACATTAACTTTTGATCTTAACTGATGTAACTGATGTAACTAAACTAATAAATAAACTATTCGATGAAATTTTCGGTGTTCCAAGCTCAACCTAAAAGCGCAGTATTATCATGTATTTGTTCATGTTTAAATCAGCGTACTCATTATGTCGCCAATGTTAACTCAAACACAAGTAAAGTACAAAGGTGAGTACTTCAAGGCTCCGCATTGGGGGCTTTGTTATTTTCCCTTTATATGTAAGCCCTTGGGCAAATGGCATTATGACGTCATTTAACTACCAATACCAGCATTCTTTGCGAATTCTCTTTCAAATATTTTTTTAATCCCTGTGGAGATTAATAAAGCAATTTGCACTAATTGCAATAAAAAAAATAAAAATAAAAAAAGTCGGCAAAGCATTCTGGTAATGGCAGTATTCTACGTCATCATGTATTGAGGATCTCATCAAATCACATGGGGTGAAGCAATGTTTTACAAAGATGACACTCGGATCGCTGGAAATAGAACAACAACAGTAGAAACGTAAGAAGCCTGTGCTAAGGACATTAAATCGTGGTCCACTTACAATGAATATCTTGTCATGAATGACTCTAAAGGTCGGTACACACTAGGCGACAAGTCGCAGCGACTTGTCCCCGCGACTGGTCGCAGCGACAATTTCCCCCAGTGTGTACTAAGTATTTTTGGTGGAAATTGTTATCGCTGCGACAGAATTTTGTAGCTGCGACTTGCCGCATGAAATCTGTTGAACCAGTGCACACTGAAACGACCTGTCGCGGGGACAAGTCGCTGCGACTTGTCGCCTAGTGTGTACCGACCTTTAAAAAACTCTAAAACTCGAAATATGCGCAGAACTGTGCGCGGTGCAAAATTACAGAATTACCTTAATCAATTGAAAAAAATTATTTGTCTAAAGATCGGCATCGCAAAAAAATGTTTGATTGAAGGCAATATCCGAAATATTGCTCCCTAAAAGTACAAATTTTGTGCTTAAAAAGTGCTTAAAAATTCTTTGGATTTTATGCTAAAATTGTAGTCTCACATAGGTAATATTTGTAGCAGCTCTTTCTTGGCCTTAGGTAACATCAGCAACACAGCGCAAATTAATTTTGGTGTCGATTGAGAAAACAACGTCAGATTTTCATTTTATGCCTATTTCTTTGCTGTATCATCATCAACAAAATAAACTTGCCAGCATCTGGCAGTTGCTTCACCAAGAAGAGACCGCACTCTCGTCACATGGATCCAACCCTATGGAGATGCTGGGACCACTATTGATATAAGACAGGATGCCCAGTATTTGAATACCTGTTGGGTGAGAAATGTCCATCTTTCTGCTTGTAGTCGTTGCTGGTAAACTGATGGTACAGCTGACCAAATATCTTCTAAACCCAGAGGGCAGCCATCTTGAGGAGAAGCAACAATACATTATGAATGCCACATGACTTATGCTTATCACAATATTCACCTTGGGATTGGGGGGGGGGGACTCCGGGATTAAACAACCAGGGATGCCTGTCGTATCTTTTAAAGGGTAAAACTCAGGGATTTGGTCTCTTTTAGGGAATTAAAATATGAGATTTGCCAAATCCTCACTTTTTGGTATCTAGTGGTTGAACCCATCATATATTCATAGAAATGATTTTGGTATCTTTTAGGCATGAAAAATTTGTGAAAACCATGCCATTTTGAAAAATGTCCGGTATCTTTTATGGGTATTTTTGAAAAATTCTGACTAGCAACTCCGATTGTTCTGGATCCCCCCCCCTTCAGGATTATTCAATGATCATCAAACTAGTGATATATTTTTCATCATCATCATCATCACCACCGCTATCATCACCCCTTCTTGTGTATCTTAACAAGATCTTTCAAATTTGCTTATCAAAAATTTGCACAGCTTTAAATTTGACATGTCTTAAGAAAAGAAAACATCCTTTCCCACCAAAATTGAATCAGTAAAAATAAAAAATAAATTTTGTTTGATAAGCATTTTCAACATGTCAAATTTGAAGATGTTGGGATTTATCTATCAAGTTTATATATTTACCAAAACAGTTAAAAATACCAATTTCAGATTTAAAGTAGCCCAGCATGTTAAAAAAAATTGTGTGAAACATATATCCCAGAGCTAGCTTAGCCAATTCAGTTTTTTTGCTTGAGTTGTGGATTGTTTCTAGATACTTTTCACATGTTGGTGTGGACCTTTTTAGCCTTCAACCTCAATGTCAAAGGTTGAAAAATGTTTACAATTTTAAAGATGTATAATGGAATGAGAATGATCAACATGATGCGTTGAGAACTTTCTTGCGATATGAGTTCCCCCAAGGTAGACCTACCTTGAGTACAAGCAGTAAAATACAACACAGGAACCCCATAGCTTGGACTGTATATCACATGGTATTCGTAGCTAGCAAAGCACTTTTCCTGGCTTTGACATACCACCTCACAATCCTATTTATGTAAAAGTTAAAACAGTTGAGTGCAAACACTAAATGTGTGCAACAGTTGTCACTATTTAGTAGTACATAACACTAATTAAACAAAAGAAAACAATAGAATTAGCATAAAATAGCACTATTTAGTGGCAGTTTCTCACATTTGTGATTCCTGACGAGAAAAAACTTTGCCAACTCGATGCTGGATTTGTTATCGTGCACACTCTTCAGTATCCAAGCAACTGGAATGCATGTGATATAGTGGAGTCAAATATCCTGCAGTGATGCTACCAAATTTGCAGCTAATCGGCTTATTTCCAGTCAAACCGGATATCAAATTGTTTTTATTTGTCCACAGTTCTGGATGGCAGCATATCAAACAAAGCCTCTTGAGTCAGCAGATTCCATCTTTTACTTGTCAGGATTCACAAACATGAGAGACTCTGCTAGCAGGGAACCACTGAATATTTGTCACATAAATTAATGTGAAAACATTAAAATTTCTCAGCCTCTTTCACAACAACATCACACAAAATAGGCCAACACATAAAACACTAATGTGTCTATCAATGTGATTCAAACTGGTACTACGTGAATCAGTACCTGTTAGATGGCTCTGGTTTTTGGTACTACATGGTTGGAGTGTTTACACTGTCAACAGTCCATCTTCCAATTCTCTTACACAGCCTTAACTTTGATTGTGTATATAAAATTCAGAAATTTTAATTATCTTTTGTGCACAACAAAACTCCACATTTGTACAATAGAAAACAAAAACAAACAAAAAAAAGAATTACAAAAAAATTATGACACGCCTTTGAGGCCAAGGATGTGTAAAAAAAGAATTTAAAAATGAGCTATTTTATTAAGCGGCGTTTACACGAGCAATTTTTCCTTGACAATTTTTCCTTGACAAAAATTGCTCGTGTAGATGGAGTAAAATGGACAATTTTTCCTTGACAAGGAAAAGCGGGCGTGCTGGCTTTTCCTTGACAAGGAAAAATTGTCAAGGACGAAATTTGTTCGTGTAGACGGACAACAAGGAAAATGTGGCAAGGAATGTGATAAGTTTCCAGTTTCTTCGCACGATCAGTCTCCTAATCAAAACAAAACGGCGTCTAAAGCAAAATTAATCTGGAGCGATAAATCTGTTTATATTTTGTTGGATTTACTTCAATTCAGACAGAGTCGAAACGAAACATGAATCATATCGCAACCGCAGTATAAAAAAGGGAGTACGGATCATCTGACACCCAAGGACGGACCCATCATCTGCGCTTCCGAAATTCGCAATCGTGCATACGCAAAATCGCCCCTAGTCCACATGCAGCAAGCCTTCTTCGATCTCTATTTTCACTTGCATATAGGCAATTTTGTTTTGTTTGCTCATTAAGAGACTGGAAACAAATTATGTTAGTACTCCACTGATTGCAAGGCATTGCGGGCATAACCTAAACTTGTCAAGGAAAACTTGTCCATCATCTACACGAGCAAGGAAACCTTGTTAATAAAAAATGGTCAAGGAAAAGTTGTTGATCGTCTACACGAGCGATGACAGTATCAAAGAAAAATTGTCAAGGAAAAATTGCCCGTGTAAACGCCGCTTTACAGTTAGGACACTCGAACCGTGAACACTTGTCTTTATTTGGTTTTTCACTTTCTGAGTTTTCTACTACTTTAAATCCTCTAAAAAAGTAGGTTGAAACTCAAATACACCGAGTTATCAAAAAGAAAACGTTTTCAGATCGTTTCACTCAAAGGAAGCATGTTAAAAAAAGTATAAAAAAAGCACAAAGTGTTCACGGTTCGAGTGTCCTCACTGTAATGATACAAAATCCCTCATACATCATCTTGAATGATTGACAATCCACCATTTTCTTGCTGTTCGTCACTGGCATCTGTCTTGACATTGGTTGTTATTTCCCTAAAATGCTTCTTGACAAGATACTTTACTTTCTGACCAGCATCAAGCTAACAAAAATATCCACATATTAACAACAATTGATAGAATAATTGGTACCGCCTGAAGCCAGCTAATATTAAAAACCCTGGTATTGTAAAGTTACTCCTCTAAATTGACTTCCAAAAGTGCCTGACAGTGAATCAATGTGTAGTACTCTAAGTGAGGGAGGGGTAGGAGGGGGTGGGGTTAGTAAAGTAGGTAAGGGCCATCCTCACCTTCAGTTTTTGGCAATCACAACAAGAACATCATTGTCATCTTAATCATTACCACCCAACCATTATCAACATCTTTAGTGCATATCACCTCATCATCAATACAAAATTATCACATTTTCAAAATTGTCAAGGACATTTGACCTCCAAGTGAAGTCTCATAAAATAAATGTTAATGACTACAGAAAACGTGTTTCCTAATGATACCTGCAGATATTCTGGCCCTAGCCTCCCTTCCCATCCATCACCAAGAGTCTTTGAACGTTGTAAAAAGTCCTCTAAATTAACGTTAAATTCTTCGCGAGACAACCTTCCTTCTTCCAACATTTGTAATAAAAAATGACAGCGAAGAACTGGGAAGTGACAAAGGAGGCCCAAAAACAATTTTCTCAAAAAATATGATAAATAAGGATAAATTAAAATCGGCATGGGGTATTCGTAGATAAAATGTAACACATAACTTATTTGAGTGATTTTAATATTTAAAAATAAGTTATTCTTCTTGAAAAAATGCTCGAACAATTTAAACCTCTTTTGGGCTTCCTGTTTTAAAGTAAAAGTCCCATAACTCCTTGCGCATCTCGAATCCAAGATGGCGAAGGTAACAAGAGCTATGGAGATGTTCAGGAACTTTCTTGTCGGGGTAACAACATTTTTTAACAGTTTTTCCAAAATATTATTGTTGATTATTGTAGAGTAATATCTTATGTGGTGTTTGTTTCAGAAAAAGTTGATAGTTCCTCATCGTTATCCTGAGAATTTAGTAAAAAGGTAAGTCATTTCAAATCATATTGTTGAAATTATTGTTAATATTGTACAAAATTAATACCTTGTAGTGAATGTTATTTCGACAATAAAGCTTTCAATATTTGGCATTTTATTTTCGTACATTATAATAGTCGTATATAGCTCTTAAAGGTGAATATGATTGATGCATAATTTATTCGATATTTTCACAAGTCAAGTAAAAATTCCCATAAAATTGCACCTTAACTATAATTTGAATTTCGAGACCTGATTTAACAAAATCCTTTGAACATTTGAATGATTTTGCATTGCCATCAAAATTATTATCATTCTCAACTGTATAATTTTCCCCCATGATTATAAAACATTGTCACCATACCTACTGTAGTGTCATGTGCCAGTCAACAGCCATGTGACTCGCCGCATATGCATGTAGGAAACTATAGCGATACTTCATATTGACTTACAGACATATTGTTATGCTAATGTGCCAACCAGGACAACAATAAGCTCTATTGAAATAATGGCCAATCACTGTCTGGTTGGCACATGAATAGCAAAGGCTTCAAAATGAAGGAGCAAGGTTGATCACAAAATTGTGTCTTTTTCTGGCACACCTGCTTCCTTACATCTCATCCTCATGTTGACCATTTCACATTTTCTTCTTGATGGGTAGACGTGAAACAGTAGCATGATTTACACCAGTGTTTCTAAGGAAACGATTAAATATGTCTGTGTAGTCTGGATGACCGTAAAAACGTGCTAAAAACTGATGAAAAGCTAACACCCGAAAACATCATTTTTCGACACATCATTACAGTGATCCAGATTGCACACTTATATTCTATTAGAACAATTTTCCTTGAATTGACTCCATATGTCCCACAATCCTTTGCATTTAAACAATAGATTGCGGAAGATTTGAATATGAAAGAATTCCAAAGACTGTTACAGTATAGAGACAGGAGGGGGAAGGGGTAACATCGTGCTTCAGGGCTATTTTACTTACGTTAACTATTTTTGATTTGATTAGAACTCAGCCTCCACCCATCCTTCCAGATGGCCCGGCACACAAGCTGAGTGATAACTATTACTATGACAGAGACCTGCGTCGACAATCAGCCCCACCTACTGTAGTGTTCAGTCAACAGAAATTACTAGAAACTAAAGACAATACAAGGTTTGATTTTTATTAATGAGTGCAGAGGGGGAGAGGGCTAAGGAAATATTTGGGTGGGAATGTACCATGTTGGGACCTCAAAATCCTGACCTAATTAAATCTAAAAGTTTGATTTTACATACAAAATACATACCTAATATTAAATTCAAACCAATAATCCTGTAAAGTGTGTTAGCATTTGAATCCAAGACATTTAAGGAGACCAATGCATATTATTTTGGTACACAGCATCTGACATTCCCTTGGATGTTTTTTTGATATGATTGTACCATTATATACATGGTAGCAGTCTCAAATCTTGCAGGGTAAAGCAATAAACATAATGTGCAAACTTCATCTCAAATTGGTGAATAGCTCTAGAAATGAATGAATGCAATCTGTACCACAAATGTTATTATTACAATTCATTTTTGATTTTGTTATTCAACAGCTTAAATGACAACACTCCAAAGCTGCCAGGAGATACCTATCTGCCGAATTAATGAACTTTCTGCCTGTTAAAATATATTGTCCTGATTTAATTCTTAATGTTAAGAAAGGTTTATTACTAGAAAGTGTGAAATGACATGAGAACGACATTTTTGACTTACATGTACATATTTTGAATAAATAAAAAAAGATCTACTAAGGTCAGTGGTAGTGTGGTTGAAGTTAAAAAATCTAAGAAATGTCTGATGAAAACAAATTTCATATGTACCTTCTACACTCAATTTCTTCATTACCTCAAATATCCACAGAGTACTATATTATTTTGGAAATGAGAAACTCAGGGTTTGAAATAGGAAACAGGATATTAACTAACACTGTGTTTGGAAAAAACTCAGAGTTGGAAATAATAAAAAAACAATTGCCTGCAAAGTTTTTTTGTTGCTTTTTTATATATTTTTTGGCTTTCCACAATTATTTTGTACAGCCAAATCAGTTTGATGTGGCTAATCATTTAGCAATTGTCATGCTGCTATTTTAAGCCCTGAAACTCTTCAGAGGGTATTACCAAAAGAGAACAAACACCCAAAGACGTCCTCTGTGGAAGGGGTGTGTCACCCATACATCCCTTGTCTACATCCAAACCAAAATACTATTTGAAGTCTGACAGTGCCAATATATTTATTCAATCTATCAGCCAGACTGCATAATCATTATAATTATGTTTATCAGAGTTCACTAGTATTTAAAACATTTGGAGTCATTGGGCTGGTTGTACAAAGCCTGAATGGCACTATCCAACTGATAAATTCTAAAGAAATCCTATGGAGTGGATAACCTTATCCAGTGGATAACGATATTCAGGCTTAGTACAACCGGCCCATGTAGTTTATATGAGTTGTTGGTTATTAACCAATGGGTTCTTGTTCATCTGTTTCTTCAAGTAAAATGTCTTCACATTCATATTTGAGGTCTTGGAGAAATTCATTAATGTCCTCTATGATTCCCTGTAAACTAAAACCACAGAGTCATTTTTGCATGATACAGTGAATGGTATGGCATACGATTTCAATGTTTGCTTGGTAATATCACCATAAGATACAGTACTTTATAAATAGTGCTATTTTATGCTAATGCTATTGTTTTCTTTTGTTTAATTAGTGCTATTTACCACTAAATAGTGACAACTGTTGCACACTTTTAGTGTGTGCACTCTATGATCCTCATCAGTCAAATTGTCTAACAATTAATATTATTATCATAATAAGTGAGAGTCAAAATATTTTGTTCAAGATACAGTACTGTTTCCCATTCAAACAAAAACAACTCTAATACCAATACACTTCCCATAGCTCCTTGAACCTTGAGTATTACCGGTAAATATCAATCCAAATGAAGACAACCTTGACAAGCAAAGGATATCCAGGACATCTAAGATCATAATCAAATTGCTGCTAGCATGTGTGCATAGAAAAAATTTTGATTCCCATTTATTTTATTTGCACATGTTTTGATAATGAGAAAAGGTGAAATTATATATCAAATGTAATAATACCAACTAAAAAAGTGTGAGAATTTGAATGGTGTAGTGGTTAATGAAGAGTTGACTATCGTTATAGCCGTAAGTGGTTAATTTTCACAATTTTCAAAATGGGTTGACAGTGAATGTAGTACAACCCATAGTTATGCTTCATTTATTTGAAAATATCTCAAGTTGCACTTAATTAAGTCTAAACTTTAGTCAACCCTTCAATTATTATAAAATGACAAATTTACCTTGATTTTAGTGCTGTAAGATCATCTGTATAATCCTCTTCTGGGTGTTCTCTACAGTCTTTCTCTTTTATCTGAAGCTTTGCTGTCTGAACATAAAAGAGCAACATTGATATGAAATGAATGTGTGACCAGGGTAGATCGTTTGATGACACTTTAAGGAGATAGTCATTACATAATAACGTGAAATAGAAATCATTGAAATAATTCCCTGCTGGAAGTTTTTTGTTCATCAACTTTTTATATCCTCCAGCTCAGACATATGAGGCATGTCCAGTTTTCCAAGTGTTCAAAGACACAAGATATTAAAATCAGTGAGAGTGAGGCACCAATGGACCACCATTACTGCACATTTCTCTTCAGTGAACTTGGACAAAATTATAGCTGCTGTCATGTTTTTTTGGCTCCCATCCCAGGGCTGTAACCAAGGGGGTTCACCCCTCCAAAAAAGCAAAAGGTCCGCTAATCTATCTCTATTTTTTCATCACAGGAATTCATCTCATTCTAAAATCTGGAATCAAGAGCACAAACTATAATTCATTTTTTCTTTCCTTTTCAAATTAATCAAACGATCAGAATATTTTTTCTTCCATAACTAAAATTGTAAAATGGGTTTTCAGTGGTTTTTGAAGAGCATGCGACTTTCTGAAAAATGTGACAGCTACAAACAAAAAATCAATGGTCCAGGTTTTTTTTCATGTGCACCCCCCTGTAAAAGTTCTGGTTACAGCCGTGCATCCGATTACCACCATCGGGTTTGAAAACAATTAACCAATCATGATTCATCCTTGTGATAAGGTTCATACAAACATTAGTAGAAGTAGGCCGCTCTATTTCAAAAGCAGCTTAGTGAAGTTCTGAGTTTTAATTTGACGGGAGCAAAAATACCAAAGGGTGATCAGCATCAAATGTTTGAGTTTGTAGAAAATGGAAAGCTACACAGTGAAAGTGGTTGTAAAGTGCGTGTACTCACACTTGCTAATTATTACTAAGGTGCCCAACACATACCAAATCAAGTTTTTCTTTTTCTTTCAACTGTATTTTCCTAATGATGCCTGCTAGCTGATCTCTATCACTGTTTTTCAGAGTATTTTCTATTCCTCTAATACTCTTAGAAAGCTCAATAAACTTCTGTGTAATTTCGTGCACATGTTGACGATACTGAAGAAAGTCATATTCTGGTGTTCCGTTCAGGTATAGTTTGAAACCCCTTAAAAAGTAAGAATCAATTTTATGAGTGATATTTAATTAATCAATCAAATTGAAAGTTAATCACTTGATAATTAAAGATGGATTAAAATTATAATAAGTAAATTTTCTTAAAAGTACGTCTGGTTCTTTCAGCTATAACCTAGACATTAAAGAACCACTGAGAACGCAGGTATGACCATCCTCAGTGTTAACAATATATCACTTCTGTTTGCATGTAAACTGTGTAGTGGAAAAAGTCCCCACAACAATTATTCGACTTGTAAATCCAGAGGAATTCAGATCACGATCTGCAAGTCTGGATTAAGTCGGCCACATCTATCAGAAGTAGAAGAATCGAATTAAGGTTTTTACAACTTACTCGTCAAAAGTTTTGTATGTTTTTACTCGTTCTTCTTGGAGAGTAAAAAACTCTTTGATCTGCAGTTTTAAATTCACTGGACTCTGAATTGTAAACACATATATACGTCAGCTAGTAAATCCATGATTAGAACAGTGTAAAGAAGATGATAGCAGAGAAGAATAATAAAAGGAAGAAATGCAAAGACTCAGAGAACAGGAAAGGTTATTAAAATAAATAGCATTTCATTCCTCAAGAAAAATAATTCGCATTGTCATACAGAAAAGTAATCAAAGCATGTTGTCAATATTTTTCAACGATATTCAGTTGTAAACTAAATTTGATCTAATTTATGAAACAACTTTCGTATGATACGATTTCGTTCCAACACAACTCGATAAAAGACTTACTTTTTCTTCTGTTGGATCCATTTTTTCTTCGGTGTGTCATATTCTGCCAGGCGTCACTTGAAAGAAACCGCACACGGAAACTAACGCTTGCTCATGTGTCAAAATCCAAAATGGCGGATCACTCGTGGTCAATAAGCTACAAGCAATTACAAGCTAATTTTGTCAGTAATCTGAATGGCACGAGCCTTCTGGAGATATCTTTAGTTGTATCTACAGCTCCTCTAGCTGTTTTGTTAAGATCGTGTCTTGGAGCTCTATTTTGGGGCAATTTGGCGTGTTGTTCTTTAATCTCTGCCAGGTAAGTGTAGATTTCAGTTTGAATTGATGATTGAATGAATGGAGAGATTGTTGACAGTTTAATAGATGAATGGTTGGATGGACAGATGATTATTTAGTGGCATGAGAACTGAAATAATTGAAGGATGAATGATTAATGTCAACTTAATATTTGATGGACTTATGAATGAATAAATGGATGGATGGATGGATGGATGAATGAATGGATGAATGGATGGATGAATGAATGAATGGATGGATGAAATTTTGGGTGAGTCAATAGAGTGATTAAAGTATAAATGAGTTGATAAATGAATGGATGAATAAATTGACGGATGGATGAACAAATTGGTAAATGGCAAACACAAAAGTATGGTGAATAGATGGATGGGTTAATAATTATTACTGTTGAGGTCACAGGGGGGCAAAGGTGTTATATTTAGAGGGGGTACATTCTTCAAAAACTCAAAAAAGGGGGTATATTTTCTAAGCATCAATGACTTAAGGGGGGGGGGGTAATTTTTGATTTTATATGAAAAAAAGATATCAGGAATGAGTATGTTGTTGAAAAGTAATTTTTGTTGGGGGGGGGGGGGGGTATACTTTTCCAACAAGAAAATAATAATAAAAAACACAGCAACCCCCTGTGACGTAATAATAACCGATCAGTCCCTAATTTTGTATTTGTTTTTTTCAGCTTTGTCTTTATATTGGACTATACAACTCTCATTCTTCCTGTTCTACTAGCATTTACTTGGCTTTCCAACTACACAGTCCTACTTCTAATCACAATGACAGTCATCATCATCACATCACTAATATCAGCATGCTTCATCAGTGAAGAAGAAATGGAAAACTCTTCATCCCACCAGACAAAGCGTCAACCATTTATATGTAATTTTAGAGCTTATGTGCTGATTGCAACAGCTATCTCTATACTTGCTGTAGACTTCAACAGCTTCCCAAGAAGGTTTGCTAAGGCAGAAACCTTTGGTTCAGGTTTAATGGACGTTGGTGTCGGTGCATTTGTTGTTTCTAACGCAATTGTCTCTCCTGAAGCAAGGGGTGATGGGAAGGATGGAAGGTCCTGGTTGAGTGCAACAGTTAAATCTATTAGGTGTTCAGTGCCTTTGTTGGTTTTGGGCTTAGTTCGTTTTTTAGCCGTTAAAAGTACAGACTATCAAGAGCATGTTAGCGAATATGGAGTGCATTGGAATTTCTTTATTACACTGTTTGTTGTCAAGGTTTGTATAGCATGCAATGAATATTATCTATTATCAATCATAACCATCATTGTTGTTTCTAACCAATGTTTTGTTTTACCTAATATCATCATCATTATTGTCATCGTCTTTGTAGTTATGTTAACCCTGGCATGTTTTGCTTGTTTGATGGACCCAAACTCAACACCAAGGCCACTGCATGAGTCCTTACTTGTGCAAGTCATGTTTAGAAATCTGATTTTTGTCATAGACTTATCACCTTTCTCTGTTATTTCACTAATTAGTATCATTAAGTCAGTATGTAATAAAGCTTCCTGCTAATAAACCTGATGTCCTAAAATTTTATCCTATCAAACAATCAAGAAAGACACATTTCATAAAAATAATAAATATCATGTATATTGTCGTCATTATAAGTGTCACATGCTGTTTGTTTGTTATAAGTGTTGTTTCTCTCTCCTACGCCACATGATTTTTCTCCAGGTTCTTCAGTTTTCCTCCCTCATTAAAAATCATTTGGATGGGATGGTGTATGTAGGGGTAGTGAATGGGAATGAGCCTCGTGGTGTATGTAGAGTATATCTAGTGTAATGGTAGCGAGTGTGAATGAGTTTCGTATTCAAAACTAGCACATTTTGTGGTACTCTCATATTATCATGCTCACCATTTTCAAATCTTGAAATATTACTCATGTTGTCTAGGTCTTGACCACTATGCTAGTTCATCTACCAGTGTTAAACAAACCTTGTATGTATGGCCTCACTGGCATTGCTATAGCAACCATTTATCAAGTCTGCTTGTCTCACTATGGTCTAGAGGACTATATCATCAATGGCAGTAGTAGAGATGGTTTACGGCAGGGCTTGATAGATGCTAACAGAGAGGGACTGTGTTCCTGTTTTGGATATTTAGCATTGTACTTTATGGGATTACAATTGGGGAGATTTTTGCTTGCCAAAAGGTCAGTAAACAAATATATTAATTGACAGATGTATTGCAGCTTTTCAGTCTCACATAGTCCTCGAGAGCATGTTAATTTTTCTTTTGAATTTGAAGGAAAAGTCATTGTTTACATTGCGAAAATGATTTTATAAAATTCAGTGGAATCTATAACACATCTAAATGGTCAAGTACTGATTAAAAATGTGCAATTTTCAACATGCAATGATAACATTTTACCTTAGAAAATCATGTTTGTTTTTCAGAGACTCTATTGATTCAATGTTTGGTGCTTTGTTCATTCTACTGTTTGTTGATATTCTTTTCTGGTTGTCTACTGTTGTGTGTTGTTATCATTTCACTCCTGTCTCCAGACGAATGGCGAACTTGGCATTTGTACTATGGCAGGTAACTAAGAAAATTACTAATTATTCACCCATCCATTCATTCATCCATCCATTCATTCATCCATCCATTCATTCACCCATCCATTCATTCATCCATCCATTCATTCACCCATCCATTCATTCATCCATCCATTCTTATTTCCATTCATCCATTCCTTTATCCGTTTATTATTCCATTCATTCATTCATCCATTCATCCATCCATCCATTCATTCTTCCATTCATTTATCCATCCATACATTCCTTTATCTGTTTATTATTCCATTCATTCATTGATCCATTCATTTATCCATCCATCCTTTCATTCCTTCATCCATTCATTCATTGATCCATTCATTCATCCATCCATCCATTCATTCATTCATTCATTCATCCATTCATCCATTCATCCATTCATCCATTCATTTACTTATGCATTCATTCATTAACTTATCATTAATCCCATTCATTCATGTTTCCATGAATGCATTTACCGGTATCCACTCATTCATTTTTCTTTCATTTATACGTACTCATTTGTTCATGTTGATAGTCTCATGTTTTATCATTGAATGATGTGAAGTGACCACCAGCTGCACACAGCCTATTAATCCAACAAACTGATCTGTCATTTCTAGATGGCTTACAACATTCAACTTCTTGCAAGTTTCCTATTGGCTGATATAGTTGTCATGGCAGCCCTACCAACTCATACTAAGCCAGCGGGATGTAAAGTGTGCTATACAGACGATAATACACTCACCAGAGAACCAATCAGAACAAAGCGATGTGCATGTCTGATTGCAGCAATAAATCACAATCAGCTGGCATATTTTCTAGTTGCCAACTTGTTCACAGGAGTCATTAACTTCTCTGTAAAAACTTTATTTTGTACACCGAGTGAGAGTTTATGGATAATTAATGGTTACATGTTTGTATTGAGTTTAGTTTTTGTTGTTTTCCACTGCCTTGATATTAGTTTGAAATTTTATTAACACGGTTTGTACGGGTCATTTTCTTTTTCCAGGCAAGGAAAGTCATTGAATTGTGTTTAGGGGGAGAGAAAGCCACTGAAAACACTTTTTGTCACTTCTGTGATATTTTGACTCTTTGTCACTATTTCTCAACCAGAATTTCTTTCTGGGCATTGTATTTTGGTTGAGTGATAGTGAGGCTACAATCTTGGACAGAACACTTGAGACAAAATACAAATTTTTTGTACGTTCTTTGATCTTGTGGCTGTTGCTTGTTCCTCTCTTAGGATAGCTGCTATCCGGGAAACAACATTGAGACGGGGGAGGGGGTCACATGTCTGCAAAATGCGCATGCATGTGTAAAATGCATTAAATTAAAAAATAGGCGTTTTTGCGCATGCAGTCTCAAGATTGTAGTTAAAAGATTTGCCTCTTGAGTCCTCTGCAGTTAGCTATTGTTAATAAAGCTTAGTTAAGAAATCCAAACGTCCTTCAGCTTTAGATTTCCGAGAGAAATTTGTCAGAGAGAATGCTGAATAATAATATTTAATATTTGACAAGTGGCATTTTCTCTGACAACATTATTTTGAAATTGATGTATACTTTAAAAACACTATTAATCAAAAATCCTTGAAACGTTTTTTTATTTTATTTTTCACTTTATTTATTATTTTATGGTAGATATATTGGAGTGCAAATAATATACACATGAAATAAATAGCTAACTAATGTCTAAAAATGTCTAGTAAATTAAATAAATTAAAATATTTATTTGTATATTTTAAATGCATAATTTCACTGAAGCATTTTCCATCCTTAATAGCCTTGAAGTGTGATGACGTTTTACCCCCGTCTCTATACCATAATAGTTTTTTAAATCCTTTCATATTCAAATTTTATGTTCCCTCGAGAATACAGGAACAATAATCATAATTAGTGAACAAAAGCAATGTGAAAAGGATTCTGGTCTAGACACGGGGGTAAAACGTCATCACGCTTCAGTCTTATTAATTTAAATATTTAATAAATAGGCAAGGCATGATAAGTACAGGCAAGTGTGTGACAGTGTGCTTTAATACTTCAAGATGTGCAGATTCTATACTATGGAGGACAGTTAATGGCACATAGAAATACTTGTGTCTTGAGTTTCAGCTAGTAATGATGAGCATGTTTAAAAACCAGATTTGTTTGTGTAGAGTGCAAACAATATATCCCTGAAACACTAATTACTAAATAGTACAAAATAGTGCTAATTAAACAAAAGAAAACAATAGAATTTGCATAAAATAGCACTATTTAGTATTACTAAAGTTTCACGGATTAATTGTTTGCACTCTACTGTGTCGTTGATCTGCCTAAATCCTGTGTAACTTCCATGCCTTCTCACCTTTTCCTCGCCTCTTCTTTGCCTATTGATCCTATCTTTTTTGAGTATATTATTTGGTAGAGTTTTAGATCCAGGTATTTACAATACATTGAATTGACTAGATATTAAAGTTGTGGATGCAGACAGAAGTGAGATTTCTCAAAGGAAACTTCTCTGCAGGGAGTTTTGTATATTGTGCTGTACCAAACTAAAACATACCTTGCAAAATAATATATATTACCGTGCAAACTAATCAATTCTCAAATGTTATAACTTATCGTCTATAGTTTGAAATTATAAATAATATTCATTTGAATAAATAATATGAATACATTTAGGTGTTAAAATAGTAATATTGTATTATGCATCTATGTACAATTTGGTTAAATGAAATTCAATGAGGAAAATGAATGGAAGATGTTCAACCCCACACAAACATCACACAAAGCCATACACTATGACTCAAATGTTTCAACAGTCAAGGCTATAACGCATCCAGATGATCATAACACATCAGAAATCAGATTCCAATATTGGACACTAACACCAACAGTCTTTCTCAAGACTTGCACACAAAACAACACCAAATACCCTGACGTTAAATTTAGTCTGATAGTGAATTTACGTTTGTATGACGAAATATAATGCCAAATGTGAATATTGCTAGTTATTTAAAAATTGAAATAAGAAATATCATAAACTGTCTTTATCATCATAACGATGTTTCATGGTATAAGCTAGGAACCTGTGACCCACTTGATTCTTGCTGAGAACTCTGGGATATCTTGGGCTCTGGTGGCTTACTTTGTTTTGGAGACCTTTTAAGCTTTGATACTTTAACACCCCTTGAGAACAATTTTCTAGATTGTGGAGAGTTCTGGGATTTCTTGGTTACTGCTCTCAAATCTGTATTCATAGAGTTATTGTTCTTTGAAGTTGCCATGGAGACTTCAGAAGGTCCGTCTACAAAATGATTGACAGTGTGTGAAGGTGGTGTACCAGTATCTGAATGTGCGTCTTCAAATGCATCCTCTTCTCCTTCAGATGCAGTATTGTAGTTGGAAAATCCATCCGATTCATCTGTGTCTGAGTCACTTGGTACATCATTAGACACTGAGGTATTTCTGGATGCTTTGGCCAACTTTTTGGCTTTCTTGCGTTCTTTTTCTATCTTCTTGAGTTTGTGTAAAGCAGCGTGAATACGAAAGTGAAGTCTACTTTCCAAGAAATACCCTTGATATTCATTACTGCAATACAATATTTGACAAATTTAATACCTCATATTTAAGGAGCATAGGTGGCGTAGTTGGTTAGTGTGCGGTCTTCTGTGCGAGAGGTCCCGAGTTCGATTCCTGGTGACCTCACACCCTTGTTTCGACTTCTTTCTGTTCTGTGTAGCTTGTAGTAGCTTTACATACCCATAAAATGGAGCATTGACGGAAAGAGGGGAGTAAAATGAGTGCACCATCAGCTCTCTGGAAGATTAGCGCCGGTGAAGGGACTCCTGACGTTAAAATGGTTACTTAAGTACAAGTTACAATAAAAGCTCTTGACAAGTGGTGGGTCATTTTGAGATGACAAGAAAGGGGGGCCAGGGGTTGCAGAGGTCAATACAGTATAGCAGTACATAACCAAATTTGTCTAGTTACTGACGGCATTTTGTTCAGTTCAATCAGTAATCATAAGTAATAAAATAATCAACTGTATGTAGACTGTTTACAATATTCCGCACCATGAATTTCCCATTAGATGCATTTTTGCGGCCGTGAAAAAAACTGATTTTGTTCAGGGGTCATAGAAAATCAAAAGGACAGAGTTATGAACCACAAAAATGCAATGAAAGTCATCATAAACTCCACAAAAATCATTTCAATAAACCCATAATGTACTTACGATGCTGTTTTTAAGTATCGTTTTGCATGTACATATTTCCCTTGAGCCATGAATAGAAATCCCACTTCTGCACACGCATAGGGTCCTAGATGCTTGTCGAGAACAGTGTCTTTAGACCTAAAACAATAACTTCCATAATTATGTACTAAATATCTGTGCCGGCTCTCCTACTGTATATTATTATATCCCCAAAATATCAAACGTTCTGAGCATGGTGGAGAGATCAGAGCATTGTTCTCGAAATCAGATATTCCTGGATTTGATTCCCCCTCTGGCGAACAAAAATTGTATTTGTCTTGGTACTGATTTGGTCAAAATACAATTTATCGGCCATGCTCTGTAATGCGATATTCCTGGGTTTGATTCCTGCTCTGGCCACAAAAAGTGTATTTGTCTGGGTCCTGATTTGGTCAAAATATAATTTCTCAGACATGCTTTGTATATAGCCAACTGGTTTGTCGCCTAGTCAGTTGGGAATCGTAATGAAGGATTCATGATCCATGTGTTTTGAACTCTGGAATAGCCATCAACCCTTGAAACATGGCGATAATAAATTGAAATAAACTAGATTCAATCTCTTGAAATTAAATCAAACGTTGAGATCTCACTCTTCCTAATACTTCTTTCTTTGAAACAACACTGAACCAATAATATTGAAACAGGTGAAGAAGAGGGACACTGGGGGATTTTGAACACTGCAACATCACATGCAAATTCAACTGTCACCACACCACAACAAAAATTAATATATATATAATTATAAAAAACGTTTTTATTGGATCTAAAACTCTACCAATGAAATATGTCTACTTCACCGAGGACCGCATATAAAATAATGTAAAAAAAAAAACGTTCATCCAAGCAATATTACAATTTTTCAGACCTGCTCACTGTAACACTGCACACAAAAAGAGGCCAACATGGCATTCTCCAACATTCCACTCCTGAATCAAACAATTACCTTTCCATTGCTTCTAGTAATGCTTGTAGTGCTTTATCAGTTTCTCTAATACATTGGTAGCACATGCCTTCAAGGATTTTACCAAGACACCAGTCATCCACATAGTATTGCTCATCTGAAAAGAACAATCACATAAATTTAATAAATTCACCATAATGATGGAAATGATCTGCAGTGGGATAAATGCAGATCAGGGGTCAGGTGTTCGGAGCATGGATGGCAGATCAATCCCTATCCACCGGGTAAATTCTAGCCAATGAAATGGATAACTTTATCCAGCCCACAACTTTATTCATGTTTTGTACATCTGACCCCAGGGGGAGGGGGGGGGGGACTCCAGTGGTAAGCGATTAGGGATGCTCGTCATATCTTGCATGGGTACAAATCAGCGATTTGGTATCTTTTAGGGTTTAAAATATGAAATTTGCCAAATTTTCACTTTTTGGTATCTTTTAGGGGTTGAATAGCACTGAAACTCCTGATTTTGATATCTTTTAGAGATTAAAAATTTGCGAAGCCACGCCCTTTTGAAAAACGTCAGTTATCTTTTAGGGGTATTTTTGAAAAATTCCGACAAGCATCCCCAATCGTTTATCCCTGGAAGAATTGCATCATCTATGTAAGGATGAGCTTGCAAAACATTAGCCTCCATTGCAGCCAGAGATTTGGAGAGTTAAGATTTTGTTAAGCTTATCCTCAGAGATGCTGTGCATGGCGATTTATTAAAAGAAACCTGTACAAGGATGTGTTTTCAATATTTTGTCAAGCATGGCTAAGCTGATCTCATAAACCACCAAACATTCTTAATATTTCTTGGCCAAACTTTTCAATGGGATGCTGACCAATAGGCGATCTGCATTATGGCGTCATGTACTACAACTACCAGAATGCTTTGCTTGCTTTCTTTTGTAGCGCAATTAGCACTAATTGTTCTGTTAATCTCCAAAGGGATCAATAATTTGAATATGAAAGAGAATTCACATAATTATTACAATGATCTTCACAATGATGGTAGTGGTAGTAAAATGATGCCATTATGCAGATCGCCTGTTTGCTGATGAATGTTTTAAACACATTCTTGCAGTGGCTTCTTTTGAGAAATTTATGCCCAGCAGAGTACCGATGAGGATTATGATGATGATAATAATGATGATGATGATGAAGATGACGATGATTATTTTTTTATTATTATTAATACACACCTTTTCTTTTTTCCAATTCCTTCTGTTCCTTTTGAACAAGAACCAGTAACTGCTGAGCAAGGGCAGGACAACGACGAATAATGTGAAAACCATTGAACATGTATATTAGCTCCTGAAATATCAATCAAATTTTTAACTTTGAGTAAATTTGTGCCCCTGGAATGTGACAAATCATATATTAATAAAGCCCTAATTAGAAGATTGATTTTTAAAGCATTTATTTTAATGTCAGAACAATAATATAAAGTAGATATAAATCTATTCTATTTTGTGTGTGTGATACATTGTAGCAACAACTCTGATGGAGCTGAATTCTATAAATTATTATTTGTTTAGCAATGTGTTGATTCGCACTTGAAACTTTGAGACCAAGAAGAGTGATTTGCAGCTTAGATATTGGAGACAATCCTTGTCTTACAGGAAACAAATGCACCAGCCTTTTTCTTCCGATCTGAGCAGGGGGCAAGAAGTAGAGGAAATTACACCATTAATGAAAAATACCACGAATGATCCAAACCGAAAAATCAATTATGTTAAATGATCAGAATATCTTACTAATCCTGGAAGAAACAGCCAGTTTCCTTGGCTGAAATACTTCTTAGCCTTGTGAATGGAGTACTTCTCAAAGGGGATTGACTTGCCAGCTATTCTTTGCTTGTAATCGGGTAGATGCCTTGAAAGAAAGTTAAAAATAAAACATCTCATAATAAAAGATATGTATTTATTATTCTATATTTATAACACCTTACATCTCAATTATCCAGATCTCGATTATATTCTGGACCTCAATTATCAAGACATTAGTTATCCAGATTTTTCAGTTTTCCGGACTTTTTGAATGAATGATTGAATGAATGAATGAATGAAGGAATGAATGAATGAATGAATGAATGAATGAATAAATGAATAAATGAATGAATGAATGAAAGAATCAATGCTTGAATGATCTAATTAGTTAACTAAAAACAACTAACTTAAACATATATTCTTCAGAATCTTCTTCACTGCTATCATCCTCCTTTGGCATTGGTTGGTTTGTTAGTGTTGACATGAACTTGAACGATGCCTTCATAAACATGTATGTTGTCTGGAAAAACAATTTTAGAAAAGGTTAAAATACCTATAATATTTGTATATTCTCACTCAAAGTGCCACTACTTGCTTGTACATTGGAGTGTTGTGAAAGAGTTATGGTTCAGGATTGTACCGATCCTCTTGTGTCAAAAGTTATGCAATTTGAAAAATGTCTTGAGCCCATACCTTTGACCAGCGGCTTTCTTTAAGCAGAACAGCAGCATAATGGTAAGCTTTTGGCCAATTGCTCTGAAAACTGACAAGAAAATAGTGAAAATTAATACTAAAAATACCGTCCTGTAAATTGGAAAGTCTTCAATGTGACACTTCGCTGACCATCATCATCATCATAACCATCATTAACCCACATCAAGCATTTCCATTGAGAATGTTGTCGTTTTTTATCAAGCCTCATGTATTCCCTTATAAGGATTGTGCGCACCATATTTGGACATTGGAGAAAATTGGCAATGCAAAAAAAAGCGATTTTTCATTCAAAATCCCTCAATTTTTTTTACAGTTTTTTGAGTTAACACATGTACAACAAGGCAGCCTTTTTGGTAAAAAAAAAACTTTTGGAACAGGAACCTAGTGTATTTCAACACAGGAAGCCCAAAATCTACAACAAAAGTTTGATATGTGTATTATTAGTACAATACCGCCTATGCTACGTACCTATAACACCACATTAGTTCCCAGTAGCATATATGATGGAATTGTTTCCATTCTGACTGTACTTTGATGGAGTACACATAACGCTCTTCAGCCTGTGAAAAAAATACCAAACAAAATTAAAATTTTTGAACCATTTTAAACCTTTTTTGAAAAAAAAAAAAAAATGCCCAAATTTCCACTAAGAATAGCTGATTTACATTGCACGATTTATTGTATTCTATTTGTAATTTACAACAAGTCATGAGGTTCAAGAGCTTCTTAAACTATTCGTAAGTTAATTGACAAATTAAGCAAGAATGTTTTTACTAGAACTAAGGGGGCTTTCATTTATTAGCACATAGGGGGGACGGGGGGCTGGTTAGCAGAATTGTGGTTTGGGGGGTCAAGTTCTTTTTATAAGCATGTTAGGAGGGATTTCACAATATTGAATGTGTTCTGAAGGGGGTTTAGGAACTTTGTGAAGCTCTAGGGGGAAAGTGTATGCAGACTGCTGCATGACATTTTGCCAGCCCCCCCCCCCCCCCCCCTAAATGAAAGCCCCCTTATGGACAAGCTTGATGTAGTTATGATGTGTTACAAACCTCGTCAAGTCGACCTTGTACTTGTCTAATACGGCCAGCAAAATAAAGGAAAATGGCTCCTTTAGGGAATTCCTTGATAAACGGTTGTAAGATCTCATCTGCATAGTCTACATCAGCATCACCAATACCTGTCCAATCAACAATGAAAAGTTTTGATGAACTAAACATGGTTGAATGGAGAATGACTGATTACGATGAGTAAATAAATACTGCTATGGGGGGAGGGGTGTAGAGATCAGGTTAGAGAATTCAAGTCACTTATTAATTAAAAGTCAAAGTTCTTATTCCTGAGGATTTCCTGAATGCAAAATAATTCATGTCATCAAATCCAGGGCCTTGAGTTTGACAGGAAATTTGGATTAAATCAAAAATAGAGTACAATTTGATACCCTGTTCATGACACCAATTAAGTCAAGCTAGCACGATTAATGGAAAGATTGTCTGTTAAAGTTACATGAACAAACAATTGACTATGGGCAATTGAATAAAGTCCTTGCATGTGATGTCAAAGCAGCCCCATCTGGAGGACAATACAAATGATTTTTGCTCTCTTGGGAGCTGAAATCCATTGATTTGTCCCCCACATCATGGGCTGCATTCCAACAAACTGTGAGGGGTCTATTAAATGGATAAGAGACTGTCGTGTGAGTGAGTGAGTGAAAGAATGAATGAAAAGGACTGAGGAAAGAAAGTAAGGAAGGAAGAAAGAAAAATGATGATGAAAAAAATAATAGACTGAGTCATTTTTCGTGAGTGCCAAATGGACAGAATTACAATACGCCAGAAAATTCAAATGTTTTCATAGAAACTATGGCTACGATATGACACAGCACTATTTCCTGCTCATACAAAAATGAATTACAAAATGTATTACATACCAAAATAAAATGAAATAACTGTATGGTGAGCCAGCAGTATCATGGCACACATTGGCGATCTTAAGCTTTCAGCTTTACAACCTTTATCTAAATGTTCCAAGCCAAGGGCCTGTAACAGAACCAAAAACAAAAAGGAGAGTCAACAAAAATACTGTAATGCCAGCAAGTTAATGTAATGCCACTTGTCGTGTCAATCAATCAATTAATTAATCAATTAATCAATCATTTAATGTGGTTAAGAGACAAACATTCATTATATTTGAATAATTGAATATTTTCATTTATTTCTTATTGTAATGTGAAATCATTTTTAAATTAAACTAATCAGCTACTAGGAATGCAAATCATTCTGTTGTATAGGAAGTATAAGGCCATAAAACGTAACCAGCAAGCAAAGCAGTCAGATAATATTTACTTACACACCTGGTCACCAGAGAAACCAATGAACTCTAATAATTTTAGGATTCTTGTTGGTAGCAATGAAAGAAACTGCATCATAAAAGACAATCAAAACACACAGTGATTCAATTCACATATTACAGGTTGGTGCACAAAATAATGGATGGATTAATAGATGGATTGATTACTGACTCGCTGACTAAATGGTCAGATAAATGCATAGATTGATGAATGAATAAATGAATGCATTGATGAATGCATAGATGAATTAATGAATGCATTGATGAATGCATAGATGAATGAATGAATTAATGAATGAACAAATGAGTAAAGAGCTAATCTAAGAAAAATAGAATTATAAGAATATTCCACTATCCAATCAACTAACCAGCAACCCACCATGGAACAAAATAATGGAACATACACAAACTGACCAATCAACAAACTGACCAACCAACAAGCTGAACAACCAACACAAACTGAACAACCAACAAGCTGACCGACCAACAAGCTGAGCAACCAACAAGTTGATCAACCAGCAAGCTGACCGACCAACAAGCTGAACAACCAACAAGCTGATCAACCAACAAGCTGACCGACCAACAAGCTGAACAACCAACACAAACTGAACAACCAACAAGCTGACCGACCAACAAGCTGAACAACCAACACAAACTGAACAACCAACAAGCTGACCGACCAACAAGCTGAACAACCAACAAGCTGACCAACCAACACAAACTGACCATGGAAACCAACAAGCTGATCAACCAACAAACTGGTCAGCCAGCAAGCTCACCAACCAACAAACTGATCAACCAACAAACTAATCAACTAACAAGCTGACTAACCAATAAACTGACCTACCAACAAGTTGAACAAGTTGGCCAACCAACCAACAAACTAACCAAGCAACAGATCAATCAACAAGCAACCCCATCAGTCTGAAAATATTTCTATTTGGATGGGATTCCTGTGTTCTGTGATGTAGTTATAACTTACCAACCAATCAACATGCAACCCCATCAGTCTGAAAACATTTTTTATTTGGATGGGATTCCTGTGTTCTGTGATGTAGTTATAACTATAACCAACCAATCAACAAGCAACCCCATCAGTCTGAAAACATTTTTTATTTGGATGGGATTCCTGTGTTCTGTGATGTAGACTGATATAACTACAACCAACCAATCAACAAGCAACCCCATCAGTCTGAAAACATTTTTTATTTGGATGGGATTCCTGTGTTCTGTGATGTAGTTATAACTACAACCAACCAATCAACAAGCAACCCTATCATACTGTCTGAGCACATTTCTATTTCAATGGGATTCCTGTGTACTTACAAGGTTAAAACTACCGATACCAAGATGTACACCACCCTCAAAGTCAAGTCTTTGGGGTGATTTAGAAAGCTCTTCTGACTGGTTGATCACCATACTGTGGCATGATCTAATAACAAAACAAAAACAAATCTTATTCCACTGGACTACAAAACTTTCTCTGGTAAAGAATGACACAACTTTGTTCCAGTTTAAGGACTGATTTCTTCAGGCTTTATTATTTTTTATTTCACTATTTGAGTTGAGAATACAACAACCAGTAGATTTACAAGTTCTAATTACATATATTTATACCAAGAGAGTATGAGATAAGAGAGCTTATCTGCCGACTATTGGGCTTTACAAGAAAAAGTTATATCTGGAATAAAACTTGATTGGCCAGATTGCAGGAGGCATGGTCGCATCATCAAAACATCTCAAGACAAAAGTGCGGAGATTGGTAACAAGTTTTTAAAAATAGCACGACAAGTAGAGCCCCTAGCCTGTTGGGTCCAAATTTAACAATAATATCCTACACATAATTTCTATGTGCAAATATTATGCAAAATAGTTTCTTCCTATATTGTGTTGATCATAAAAAATGCCATCGATTGGTTTCACACATCACATCAATTATGAAATCCTTATAAAGTTTGGTGATGGTTGACTAAAGCTTGGGTGAAATGGAAGCTTTCAAATTTGTGAGCTCTTTGTCTAGTTGGCCAAATGATTTCCTTAGGGGCGGATCATTAGAAAAGTGAAAGATGGGGGCTAGTAGTTTCAACCTTGCATACCTTTTTTTGGCTTGCCTATTATGCAAGTTTTATTTTCCTTGGGTCAAGGCCTTTTTTTTAATTACTCCTAGGTGCAAATATTATGCAAAATAGTTTCTTTCAGTAAGGCTCATGAGTCTCTCATGGTTTGTGAGATAACAATGGGAATCATTTTAGGTACTACATCACTATCATTTTACAAGACAGGAATCACTTCAGACAGATCAGTACTTGTGATCTTTTTGGGCACTATATATAATTTAGATTAATGTTGATTTTCATGATGAGCAATAAAATTGAAACTGTTTCTGCTCCAGCATTATGGAACTCTCTTCCATCCTCTATCCGAAACATTGACTGTTTGACTTCATTTAAAAATGAACTTAAATCTTTTTAAGTTAGCTTTTTAATGTAATTAATTATTTTATATTTAAGCATTTTTTCTTTCGATTTTTATTTTACAGTGCTTAGTGCTGACATGTATTATAAGCACTATACAAATATTTTATTATTATATTATTATTATTCAATATTTCACCATGATTCATGATCATACAGTAAGATACGTGTTAATTGGTTCCAGGGTTTGTGCTAGATTATTAGCACAAAATTCAAGGACATTTTAAGCACAAAATTTGTAATTTCCGGCAGTAATATTTCTTCAATCAAACATTTTTTTTGCAATGCCGATCTTTAGACATTCAAATATTTATATATATTTTTCATTGCTTAAAAAAATTTTATTCTTTTTACTAAATCGACATGTACGATTTGTAAAATTTTTTAGGAGTTTAAGGATCAACCCTGTTGTTCACTTGGAAATATTCAATAAATTTCAGGGATCCTGTTGTGTCATGCATTGTAGGATAGAATACTCACTTGTAAGAATCATAGCATGCTTTAATCTTGAGAGCACCTCTTATAAAACTGATGAGATTTTCATCCTGTTGATATTAGAATAGACATGCAGGAAGACTTTGAACACAACAGTATCATGATTATGCTTATTCATTAAAATTTACTTTTTTCATTCTTTCATTATTCATCTATTCATCCATGCATTCAATCATTCAATTTTCATAAAGTATATAAATAGTGAGGCGGATAGGTGCGTGAATTGTTCGCTTTTTGGTTAAAATGATGAAACTTGGCAATCTGATGTGTTTTTATGATATAAATACAATGTGATATATATGGTGCCACCGCAAAACCCCATGTTTTCGGCATTTTAGGCGATTTTTCAAAATGGCGGCCATTTTGAACCGGAAGTAAAATTTCCAATGACGAAAAATGTGCCTAAATGCAGTTTTTATGCATTTCCTGATAAATAATCTTTACATATAAGTAAATGTAATTGTTTTCTAGATAATTAAGCTTAGATGTACGAAAAAAAAAATCATTTGAATTGGAAATTGGAATTGAAATGGACTTTCTATCAGAGCCAACCGGAAGTAGAATTTCCAATAAAAACAGAACCTTGCCCATTGTAATTTTAAGGTAGTACCGGACCCTTGCTACTGCGCATTCAGCGTGCGCATGTGGATCTGAATAAAATTTCCTGCGCAGCTAAATTGAAGGCAAAATTTGGCCATTTGCGGACTTTTCACTCAAAATTAACTTTGAAACGCTTTATATGGACCTAAATGGAAATTAGTGCCCATGCTTTCCCCGACAAAACATCGAAATTACAATAATTTTTGCGTGCTTTTAGCTTATAGCTCCAAAAATAACATGGGGATCCCCATTTTTTTCTTTTTCATTTGATTCTGCATATTTTATTCTTAAGATAAAGAGAGAAAAAAAAGAAGTTCATTTACCAATTTTCTCAAATTTCAACATTTTTACTTCCGCACGAACATATAATTTGCCCGAATACAAGGAATGTTGCTTTCTACAATTTATTTTTTACACTTTGTCTACTTATAAAGTATTGGAAGAATTTTTTATTTTGATATGTTTTCTAAACTCAATACCTATATTTTGGAACAGGTTTTTGCTTTTCTTCTATAAATAAATGGGAGTGATTTGAATTTATTGATTGAGGTGGATTTTCTGTAAAAATGCGCGGAAAACTGAAAAATCACACTTTTTGACGTCTTATACCTCGAAAACCAATACGGTGACCATATAATTTTTTTCCAGTATTTGAGTGCCCCAACAATAATCTTCAAATGACAGAATTTAGAAAAAAATTCATTGACGATTTCTGAAGATCCGGTACTACCTTAAACGATTCTATTTTATTATTAATAGTTGAACGAAGTACAAATGTTAATTTTGTTCAATAAATGTCTAGAAATTTTATTGTCAAGACCTCATTGGCCCTCAGATCAATGAATTCCATGCAAATCAAAAGTATGAAAATCAATCATTTATTAACGATAAAAATCACTTATGACCGAATTTTTATGTTTTGGAAATGAGCCTTATAGCTTTAAAACTGCTGCCTTACATATATGTTATTTACTATCATGGTATCATGTAGAGTATATAATGTTTGTTTGTTGTTTGTTTATCAATATCAACAACGACCACGCGTGAATTCATGTCTTATTTAGCGGTGTGTCGGAGATGGTTTATTAGGCCAATCCGAGCTTTAAAACCTCTTAACCATACAGGGCATATATGGCGTAAGGTAAGTTTGAGATGCTCTGGCCTTGTGAAACGATTGTTTCCTTTTGGTTTCAGCAATGCGTCTGTCCTTTGCTGTTTTGGCACCTGAAGTTATACTTCCCTACCAGACTGGGTCGGGATGTAGTGGATGGCTGGCAATGCTGTTTAAGTACACAGTGTCCTCTTGGGGCTTCACAACGCATATTTTGCCAAGGAGTGTACCTAGGCCAGCAGAGCGAAGGAGGTGCGTAACATCTCCATTCTAAAGGCTCTAATCTACAATCTTGGACAGAACACTTGACAAACCGATTAACAGGTTAGCTCAGTTGGGAGAGCGTTGGCTGTTTACCGGGAAGCTGTGGGTTCGAACCCTCAGCCGGACCATCACTCATGGTCTTTAAATAATTGAGGAGAATGTTCTTCGATTGTGAGGGGTAGCGTCTTCTTGGATAAGGACGATAAACTGGAGGTCGCGTCTCGCCACACTTTCACATTAACCAGTAAAGGGGGGGACGTAAAAGAACGACTGAGGATGCAGGTAACGACCATCTTCCAGTTCTTCTTACAGCTACAGCGAATCAGTTCACGGCATGACCTGGTGACTTATGTCCTGCAGTGTGTTTACCATCCGTCTGGTGTAGCGCAGGTGTTTGCCTGTACCTAACGCAACCCAAAACTCTGTCTAGGACTGATCACAAAAAGAGGGCTAAGATAATGTAGTCACGCTAAGCACAGGGATATCTGTGTCTACTGCGTGAAAGAGTATTTTCTGGTGGCCCTGGTGTATAGCATTTGCGGCATGAAGCATGTAGCGCCTGTCGTCTTATTCGTTCGTGCAAGATGAAAGACCAGATGTGTCAAAGGCAAGTACACTTGTTCTCCTTGAGTAGCAGCAGTCTAACCACAGATTTGTTCTTCTTGTGTGCTTGTTGTGGTCCTCATATAAAAACACATTCTAATTATGGGGTAGCTTAGCTTGATGTTGGCCCCAACTCGCACATGAAATACACTATCTACAACATCAACATGGTGCAACTGACATATGGAAAGAACAACTCTTTTCATAATAAGTGAATATTGTTTGTCTGTGTGGTGAACTCTTCTAAGTCACCTTGTCTAGTTTGGCATATGAATAGACAAGAAAAATAGTGAGCAATCAATCTTGAGGGACGCCTGTTGATTCTGAGCTTTTGACGTTGGTGATCGAAACAAGATACGTTTGTTTCTCTTTATGGAATTATACAGTGTTGTTCCCCTGATTATACATTCATTCAAACCGATTTGCTCTTCAGTCGTATTATTTTCTTAATGATATCCAGTATCCAGTTCTGGGAAAATTAACAAGTCCCTCTCCATACTTTATCTTATTAGATTAACAACCTTAGAATTCAACATGTATGCTCAATTTTATGCAAAAGTGTTATCTTCTCTTTTTGAAGCATTTTGTTTTGAGGCATATTTTTATCAGATTTAATTTTGATAAATTTTCTTTCACGTTGTAAAGTAATGACTAATTTTTGCTTTACATCCAAATCAAATTCTCTTTTGCATTTAAATTGGATAAATTGGAAAACAAAAAAAGCGTTGTTGTCAAAAAGGATAAAGAAAAACGCAGATTGTGACCAAAACAACCTTTTTAAGGCATAAAAATAACAACTTCCGGTTTTCCTGAATTCCACTTCCGGTCAAAATGGCGGCTTTTTGCTTTACATCCAAATCAAATTCTCTTTTACATCAAAATTGCATAAATTGGAAAACAAAAAAGCATTGTTGTCAAAAAGGATAAAGAACAACGCAGACTGCTCAAAACAACCATTTTAAGACATAAAAATAACCACTTCTGGTTTTCCTGAATTCCACTTCCGGTCAAAATGGCGGCTTTTTACTAAAACCGCTTATAATTCCTGCCAACTGCAGAATTTTAAGTGGCACCATATCAGATCTTTTTAAGTGCATATTAAACTATACGTTCTGAAAGTTTGGTGATTTTAACCCAAAAGTGAACAATTCGGCCTAACTTCTGCACCTATCAGCCTCACTACCACCTATCCATCAACCCAAAATTTAATTCATTCCTTTATGTATCCAATCATTCATCATTTATTTACTTCTTTATTTACCCATCCATCCACCATTTATTCATTCATTTATTTAACCAACCATTTACCATTTATCAATTTATTCATTTTTAAACCATTCATCCATCATTTTATTCATTCATTTATTTACCCATCCATCCATGATTTATTCATTCATTCATTTACCAACCATCTACCATTTATTCATTCATGTTTTTACCAATGAGTCTGTCTGTCCATCCATCTAACCGTGCACCCATTCATCTATTTAATTATTAGATTCAATTGTCATATCAAAGGCTGATCTTCACCTGAATAAAAGTAAGCAAAGCCCTTTGAAGCAAGCACTCAGCATAGCATAGTTCAGCATGTCTTTGCTCTTCTGTTATTTTCTCAAATGAAGGTGTCCAAATCCAGCTACTTAATGACTCAGTCCAACTCTGTTTATATCTTTGTCTATGGTAAAATTGTCAAGGACATTATACATTTATGTGATAAAGGGCTATTTGAATGCATGAATGATTGTAAATGGAGTCAGGACTGAATGAAACATTTAATAATTATGAATAAATGAGAATGCATATGAATGGATGGATGGATGAATGAATAAAAGAATGAATGAATGAGTACATGAAAGAATAAATGGATCTAGATGGATGGATGGATGGATGAATGAATGAATGAATGAATGAATGAATGAATGAATGAATGAATGAATGAATGAATGAATGAATGAATGAATGAATGAATGAATGAATGAATGAATGAATGAATGAATGAATGAATGAATAAATGAATGAATGAAACAATGAGTGAGTGCCTGCATGAGTAAATGAATGAATGAGTGGATGAAAGAATGAGTGGATGGATGGATGGATTAATGAATGACTGAATGAATGGATGAACAAACCAATGAATGGAGAATATGGATAAATGAATGAATGAACAAAGACTCGAGAGTTTTCAAAAGAAACTGCAGAGGGTGGATCCAGGATTGTTTTCAGGAGGGTGTGTATCATCTTCAGGAATGAGATGCAAGAAAACAATGACTTGAACTCCTAATAAAGTGTAATAATCTAAAGGTGCATTTCATGGGTTTTTAAATATCACTTTTACTAATACATGAGACATTCCTGCAGACAATTACCTGTCACAGACATCCAGAGCCACTTTAATACTGTCACATGCTTGCTCAATTGCTTGCTACAAAACAATTAGCAAAACATTTCTTGAGGATTTGATTTAAGGTAAACATAAATTAACAAGAATTATCAAAAATCTGATTACTTTTATTAACTAACAATTTCAGTTTACAAATAGTAAGTCCTGCAGGTAGCCTAGCAAAGTAAAAAGCTGAATGATGTAGCTAAGGGGGCTTTCATTTATTAGAACATGTGGTTTCACAATATTGAATGTGTTCTGAAGGGAGTTAAGAATTTTGTGATATCATTGCTTAAATGCTAGGGGGGTGGGGTGAGATAATGTATGCACACTGCTACATGAAATTTTGCCAAACCCTTCCATCTGCTAAGAAATAAAAGCCCCTTAATACATGCACTTTGTTTACAGTCTGATGCCTCCATTAAGCAGACCCTAAGTAAAAGGTGCCACAATAAGGCCACAATAAAATGCTTAGAGTTTTTCTCTGAAATTACTGTAACTGTATTTGCCCACCCCCCTTTAGCCACCTTCTAAAAAAATTTACTTTTTATTTGTTTTCAATCAAAACCTCCATAACTAGGGGGGGCATTGCGGGCTCTCGGACATCTCAACACTGCAAACAATTCACCAAAACACTGTCACCACATTTTGTCATAAGTCTTACAAGAAACATTTTTGTTGGATCTGGATTGCAACTCCGCAAAACTTTTTCAAAACGCCATACACTGCACATAAAAATAACTTAAATACCGCATATCGCAAGGTTTTGCATCACCACAATATCACAATTTTTCAGACTTGTGCACTGCAACACTGCACTAAACAGATCATAATGCTGAAGATAGCACACTGAAAAGAGAAATATTATGACTAGTATCTTTCCTTAATTATCAAAAGATGTGAATTTATGAAAATAAATAAAACAAAAATATCAGAAATATTCTACCCTGTGGTCTTCAACCCTTCACATGTTGATTGATGCTGAACCTCATTTAAGTGGCTAATTTGGAAAGTCCACAGGGTCACTGCTTAATACAGGTACCAATAAGAGAATGATAAATATGGGATCCCTGTGTACACGTTTGAGCACTCTAGTATCTTGCTAGCTTTAATCTTGAGCAATGTTTGAGTAAGGTGGTATCTACTTCCATTGACTTATCATCAAAATAAATTGCCTCACGTCAAGGAAACTAAGAAACTACCATGACTCAAAATGGGAAAGCCTACATGGCACTTAGTTGATGTAATATATTCATAAAACGCACACAATACAATAGCAAGGCAGACAATAAAACACAATTTGAATACATTTCATGAACTGGATACCATGCAGGTTCTACCTTGCTCGAACATTGTTATTCCCAGGTCCCCTTCATGTACACAGGAATCCCACATTGATTATTCTCTACAAATGGATAACTTACTGGTTCAAATGTCATAATGGCTTGTAAATACATAATAGTCCCATAGCCCAATGCATGGTACATGCTTTCTTTAGCCCTGCATGAACAATAGACATCATGTCTTAATGATAATTATGATGGTCCCATAGCCCAATGCATGGTATATATATATACTCTCTTTAGCACTTTATGAACAATAGACATCATGTCTTAATGATAATTAGGATGGTCCCATAGCCCAATGCATGGTATATATATATACTCTCTTTAGCCCTGCATGAACAATAGACATCATGTCTTAATGATAATTATGATGGTCCCATAGCCCAATGCATGGTACATGCTTTCTTTAGCCCTGCATGAACAATAGACATCACGTCTTAATGATAATTATGATGGTCCCATAGCCCAATGCATGACATATATATATACTCTCTTTAGCCCTGCATGAACAATAGACATCATGTCTTAATGATAATTATGATGGTCCCATAGCCCAATGCATGGCATATATATATATACTCTCTTTAGCCCTGCATGAACAATAGACATCATGTCTTAATGATAATTATGATGGTCCCATAGCCCAATGCATGGCATATATATATACTCTCTTTAGCTCTGCATGAACAATAGACATCATGTCTTAATGATAATTATGATGGTCCCATAGCCCAATGCATGGCATATATATATATACTCTCTTTAGCCCTGCATGAACAATAGACATCATGTCTTAATGATAATTATGATGGTCCCATAGCCCAATGCATGGTATATATATATACTCTCTTTAGCTCTGCATGAACAATAGACATCATGTCTTAATGATAATTATGATGGTCCCATAGCCCAATGCATGGTATATATATATACTCTCTTTAGCACTTTATGAACAATAGACATCATGTCTTAATGATAATTAGGATGGTCCCATAGCCCAATGCATGGTATATATATATACTCTCTTTAGCCCTGCATGAACAATAGACATCATGTCTTAATGATAATTATGATGGTCCCATAGCCCAATGCATGACATATATATATACTCTCTTTAGCTCTGCATGAACAATAGACATCATGTCTTAATGATAATTATGATGGTCCCATAGCCCAATGCATGACATATATATATACTCTCTTTAGCTCTGCATGAACAATAGATATCATGTCTTTAGTTAATGATAATTTTCATCAATAGACAAGGACAAATGGCAAACCGTCCTCTGCCATCTTGAAAACATACCAGCAGCATGCAAATGGTACTATTTTGGCCTGCTACAGATTGAATCAAAAAATGTTTACAACTGTATGTTTTAAAATATATGTATATAGTCATTCTGCTCGGGTGCAGATGATGCTACTCAGGTCACAAATAAACAACATGCACTCCAAAAGGCATGCCATTGTCCTATTATAATGCCCATAACCCATTGCACGGTACATATTAATCTTTCTAGAGTGTACGCCACATAAGCGTGAAACAGTTCTTAATTATTTAGTGCCAGATAGGGTTAAATTATGCACTAGCTAAGAATTCACCAAGGCATAAACAAAGACAGGTTTTATTTCAATTCCTTTGTGGTATTGTGTTTATGCCTTCAGTTGGTGAATTATTAGTTAGTCCAGTCAATAACTAAATAAGGTACTATATATATTAAACTAAAAATTTTTTTGTACTTATTGTAATAAGTGGTCTGCACTTCAGTCACACCAAGATGAGTTATTGATTATTCATTAATCTTTTGGACATTTACAGACAGTCATATTGGGCCTTTTGGTTGAGCTTGGAACACCAGAGTTTCATTCTTGATAGTTTACACAATAGTTACATAGATCACAAATTACTGTTGTCAAGGCCAGTCTGAATGTTGTCAGTTATAATCATGAGTCAAGTGAAAAACATGGGAGACAACATTCAGACTTGCCTTGACAACATGACATCACAATTACAATGTTTCATCAGAGAAACTAACCGATAAAACTCTCAGTGTTCCAAGCTCAACTGAAAAGCTCAGTAGACTATACAAAATATCACTTGCTATTGCAAGCTAGGTTCCGCCATGCACAGGAAAGGAAAGACATCCAAGTAGAACATGGACTACTTTCAATTGATATCATTTATGAATATTGTGTGATAATGATGCAGAGTGCCAGCCTGTCACTATACTGTGGTTGAGATTCATGGAAAAAATGGGAACTGTCAGTTTGTCTCTACCTCTTATGTTGTGTGGGTTTTTTTCATGGCTTGCTCTCCGGTCTTTAGTCTACTTCCCCCATCCGCAAAAATCAACACCATGAGTAGCTTTGTATGAGTTAAAAAGCAAATGTAGAGATAGTGTATGTGAAAGCATGCAGACGAAGAGCCACTATTTACTTAAATGTGGATATGCTGCAGTAAACGTTTATCATTATCATTTAATAATAAAATTTTTCATTTAGTGTATACATACAGTGGTTCCAAGAGCTTCTGTGCCTTGAGAAACTTGTTTGACAAGCAAAGATTAATAGCAACTGCAGTAGTTCTAATGGCGTCAGGTAGAGAACTCTGATCACTAGACACAAAAAATTGATGAATGCAAAAATTTCTTTTGGATGGCACATCACATTTCTAATAACTGATGTGGTGGATGCAATGTTTGCACACTATTCATGGATATAGTGCTTGCACTTTATTGCACAGCGGCTTCTTCATACTAATTGATTTTACTTTTTGGATGCCATTGTAATTGCGATTCTATTTTTTTGACGTAGACATATTTTTTTTATTTTTTTTACAGAAAAATACATTTGGATTTTTAGTGTATACACGATCTAAGTAACTAACTCTAGTAAACGTATGTTAACGAACCCGGTGTAATATTTAATACAAAAACGAGGATTTGTTTTGAATTTTATTTTGTTGCACTGTTTACAAGCTTTAGTAACTCGAAACAAACAATCAAATTTCTCATACTTATAACTCAAAAGCCTCTAAATCATAAAACACTTTGCTATAAATAGACCTCAACTATTAGAATCAGCAAATATTGAGCACTGTTCAGCAAAAGTGAAACTTTTATCGTGCAAAAAATTGATCGAAAATAGTAGTTGACATGTTTTAAAATTGGCAATAGCATGACATCACAAAAAATATCACGAAATCCAGCTCTCTTACCTTGAAGACTCGTTGGTGGAACCACTGCTCTTTGCAGCCATGATTGGAGAATTTTTTTAAACTTTACATTGGGAGAAATTTTTAAAATTGACGAAAATATCAAGCCGGACTTCAATCGATTCCGGTCACCTGTTATGTTTACTAGAACCCAGGCCGTTTTTCTTGGAATACCGCTGACTGCAATACAATTACACAGGAAGCCTAACGCTACACGTTTAATGTCGGTTCTGATAGATGATGGAACATGGTATATTTTCGAATTACTTTTAGGAAACATGTAGGGAACATTTGAACAAATTTAGGAATCACAAAGAAACAGAAAAAAACAAGGGAACATGGAACGCCCAACCAACCTCCCCCCCCCCCCCCACACACACACACAAACAACACCCTCTTGGGTGAGTATTCATCGAAAAAAAAATCGATTATAGGGAAACCAAAGATTTTCGATTCTACCACCGTTTTCGATCCATGCACGATCGCGATCGAAATCGTTCACAAACGGTCGTAGACTCAAAAATCTTTTAATTGGTTTTTAATTTCCCATTAATCGATTTTTTTGTTTGCAATTATATAAAAACCAAGCTCAACAAAGCTTTTTGTTGTCAATTTTGCTTTTTTTCAGCTGCATTTATAGGCTGTGAATGGGGATTTGCCTCTTTTACAAGCTGAGACTTGGGACAATTGTTTTTAATTTTTTTGCCAACTAATAATAGTGCTATTGTTATTTTTAATTTGATTTTTATTTTATTTAAGTTTCAATTGATGATTTAATGTAAGATGCATTTCACACATAATTCTAAAGAACATAAATCTCTTCTCTAAATTCTTGTTAACTACCCTAAAGGATCTTGTATAAAAATACCACATTTATGATGTGAATAAATACATTATAAATAACACTAAGCTAAAGCCATAGCAGCAAGTGACAAAGTAAGTGCTTCAAGAAGTAGCAAATTTGAAACCGTATCGTATTCTTTCAATTAAGGTAAGCTAAGGTCGATAAGGATTGTGGGTATGCAATCGATCGAGAATGTGTCAGAACAGCATGCTAGCCTCGGCTTCATGCTGGCTGATGATAGCTCATGGTCGTCGACGCGCCATGCTCTACCAACAGTTATCGTCATTCTTCACAGCCACAAAGTTCGGTTTCAAAGAAGGGGAACAAACAATTTGAAAAGGATCAATTCAAAAATCAAAACGAAAAATGCATGATTTGCCAGTGCAAGGTAATCCAGAAAGAATCCAAAGTTGCTTTTTGCGAATCTCCAATTCGTTTCCAAGTCCCTAGCATCCGCAATCCAGAACTTTGGAATCTACAGGCAGAACCCTTTCCGGATTCCTTTACTGACACTGGGTGAAATTATCAACGACGACTTTTCGATTTTCATAACATGCAAAATGTAAAGGGTTTGACATGAAAAGAGGACATTTTGTGTTGTTTTTGTATCAATTTGATCCATAAAATTGAATCATAATATAAATACCCCAGCGAATCCATGGGTTTGAGCAAGCAAGTTGAACTAATGGACAAAGCATCCAAAAATGGCTTGTTAAGGGAATTTTGAAACTGTCCCACTAGCCTCGACTTGAAATAGATTCAGATCAGCCGTGAGTTAGAGACTGGTAAAATCTATGTGTATCGCGGATTTGATTTCCTCCGTCTTTTAGAGCCATCGGTTTGCATGTCGTCCCAATATGAGAGATTGGCTGTTTCTGTGCAATAAGACTGAAAAAAAGAGTATGGAGAAATGTTAACTTTCAATGCAAGTTACGATAAAAGAAGATCAAATATTTCTACAAACTATAGTAGATCTAATATTCAAAAGAGGATTAGATGTTTAGAATATTTGCCTACTTCAAAACGTTATCAGAGAAGATACCGGTAGTCGAATCCTCAAAGCTCAACCGAAGCCAATTATGGAACATTCATAATTCATACTAATAATAGTAATAATTCAATATTTGATATCACTATAATTTAGTATATACTGAAGACTTTCAACCACAATTTATTTTCGGTTCTCCGACAACGAAATAGGTACACAAACTTAATACAAGCAATGGATTGCTCCTTTGGTGCTCCGTATTAATATGCTTGCTTGATGGTTAGTCTGTCCGTGTGTTTATTATTTGATTCGTTTTCTCAGTCTGTTTTCCCTACCATTTTCTGTCGTACTTTCGCTGGTAAATCAACACCATCAATATATACATCTTCTCTGCGAACACCTAACACTGACTCATCTTCAAACTTTATCTAAAAAAACACAAGAGTACTGTTTACACATTCTCACATGACTACAATTTTCCGTTTTTATGTGCATCAACGTGGTGTTTTTACTCTTGTCAATCAAAGCTCCGATTATCAGCCGAATTAAAACATTAGTTATCAACCAAACAATCATGATTCACCTCGATTATTGTTGTACAAATGTAGAATTGGTACAGTGCACGCACTAAAAGTGTGCAACAGTTGTCACTATTTAGTAGTAAATAGCACTAACTAAACAAACGAAAACAATAGAATCAGCATAAAACAGCACTATTTTAGTGGTAAAATGTATTTTTGTTGCACAGTTTTAGTGCATGCACTCTATAAATAGCCGGGTTTAAAGAGAGTTGTTCAAGGTTTTTTGGTCTTGAATTTAACATATCTAACGTAAACGTATCCTCAGTAAACTGGAACCTCCTTCAAACCAGACATTTTCTTCGGTTACAGTACTGTCCGGAATAGAGGTTCCACCGTAACTGTCTTTTGATATGTCTCTTTCAAACTGGGGCCTCTTAAGGTAATGGAAAGATTGTACTCCCCATACTTGCCAGACATGATCTGTATGTGCTGCCCTGACTCTTAAAGGTCGGTACACACTAGGCGACAAGTCGCAGCGACTTTTCCCCCGCGGCTGGTCGCAGCGACAATTTCTCCCGTGTGTACTAAGTACTTTTATCGGAAATTGTTGTCGCTGCGACCGAAATTTGTCCCAACGACTTGCCGCATGAAATCCAACAGGTTGGATTGTTGAACCAGTGGACACGGGGGACAAGTCGCTGCGACTTGTCGCCTAGTGTGTACCGACCTTAAGCCTGGTTCCATATAATCGAGAATGGTCAAAAACGATCGCAACATTCCGATCGTACGATCAAAAAAAATATATTCCATATATTCGTAGACGATCGGCATGGATCGAAACAGTTTGTAGGATCGAAAAACTTTGGTTTCCATACAATCGAATTGTGTTTTCTCGATCGTTTGCAACCGTTCTCGATCGTTTTCGATTGTAAGGAAACCAGGCTTTAACTATTGAGTGTGCTGCAGGGTATGGCTTAGTGACATATTGTTCGGTTCAAGGTTGTTGTACAATGGAAACCCTCTATTCTGGACTGTACTGAGACCAAAGAAAATGTCCAGTTTGTATGGGTTTCCTGGTTTCTAGGGTTTACAAGAGATATGCCACAATTTAATTCGGTGTACAGAGAATTTTGGTGTATTGAGAATATCAGGAATCTGGTATAGATGGGTTTTACTGTATTTTTAAAGTGCCTCTTCACTGATTAAATAGACTATTCCAATTACCTGATAAGTGACGTTTATTCTTCTACCATTGACTTTAGCCCTCCATAGTTTATCGTCCTCCCATCGAACCATGATCATAGTGCCTTCTGGGATAGCGTCCTGCCTACTGTCGTATCCCTATAGAAAACAAATACAATCTTGTCACGCAACATAGTCACCCGACCATCTTGTCACGCAACATAGTCACCCGACCATCTTGTCACGCAACATAGTCACCCGACAATCTTGTCACGCAACATAGTCACCCGTTCTAGAATAATATAGAAGAGTGCACGCACTAAAAGTGCGCAACATTAATACCACTAAATAGCACTATTTTATGCTAATTCTATTGTTTTCTTTTGTTTAACTAGAGTCATTTTCATATGACCGTGAAAGAATAGCCAAACTAATAGTTAGTATTTAATATTATTAACCAGGCACGCCCCAATTCTATTGTTCTATGTGGGTTTTGAAAATCAATGGAAGACCGACATTATACAAGTCGGGGGCGGCATTGATCATCAGCAGGGGAGTGTGGGGCTGAGTTATAAACCCGGGATAGGTCTTGAATTCAAAATTCAAGACCTGCGTCCCAGGTCTATATTTCACAACCACTATTCTCTGCTGATAATCAAGGCTGCAAGAACTACAATGAAATTAATGACTAATACGATGGGAGAGAAAATCTGTTTTTGCGCTTGATTTTCTGCAGGTTCCTCTTTTTCTTTGTTCTCTGACAGTCGTTGCAAAAACGTATCAATTACATTACCCAACTCGAGCAGTTCTTGAGCAGAGCTATTTTGGGACATGTGTTCTTCTGCGTTGTCTTGCTCCAGTTCTAGCAAACCAACAATATCCTCACCAAAGCCAGGAAGTTGTTGGCTTGGATAAAAACCACCATGTTGTGAAGTAATAAATATACTCTTTTCATCGTCGCTTAAACTCATCTTCACCAGCGCAGCTATCACATGCAGACCCGGCTCATGTAATTTCACTTTGCACAAAATGAACTTTTTCGTTGTGCATATCGTTTAACAAAAACCCAGCCGTCCTAGCAAAACAAAGTACTCTTTAAACTTGTACTATAATTAGAAAAGATTTTGGTAAACAACTGAACATTTTCAAAGTGACTATAGAGTGCAAAGAATACATTATTGAAAACGTCATTAAGCTAGTACAAAAATACTGTTGATATCTATTGTAAAATCAGTTCTCTCAACAAACGCCTTACTGAGTACCGTGGACTTATAGTGCCAATAACATTCCAAAGACCTGATTAAGTCTTGCATAAAAACAACAGAATTGGGGCGTGCCTGGTTTATAAGAATAAATTATTGAAAAGGACATTAAGCTAGTACAAAAATACTATTGATGTCTATTTTAAAATCCGTTCCATTTCAACAAACGCCTTACTGAATACCGTGGACTTATAATGCCAATAAAATTCAAAAGACCTGATTAAATCTCGCATAAAAACAATAGAATTGGGGCGTGCCTGGTTTATAAACCGGTTCAAACGCACGGGCTCGGTTTTGCATTGGAATTCAAGACCTCGCCCTAGCGTTTGAACCCTTATTTCAATCATCATACAAGTAATACAAGTGAGGTATTTGTCTGAATACTATTGAATTGACCCAAATGCTGCACTTGAATGATTTTTATAACAGAAGATTTTTGCACTGTGGACTCAGCTTTAATACGTCACTGATAGTTTACGTGGGGATCATCAAATCCAAAAGAAACTTTAACAAAATTTGCTTCTAATGAAGAAGTTTAATCTGGAATGCACTGCTTTTAAGATATATTATGAGTAATAAATATTATTCAGGTCGTTTGGAATGACACACATCCAAGTAATAAAAATTATACGGTAATCGTATAAATGATACAGTGAACATTCTCTACACCAAGCCCCCGGTGGGTGGGGGGAGGGATACTGCTCCCGGTATAAATGAGCAGGGATGCTCGTCAGAATTGTTCAAAAATACCCCAAAAAGATACCGGACGTTTTTCAAAAGGGCGTGGCTTTACAAGTTTTTCATCTCTAAACGATACCAAAAGCATGAGTTTCAGTGGGTTTCAACCCCTAAAATATACCAAAAAGCAAGAATTTGGAAAATTTCATATTTTTACCTCACAGATACAACAAGCACCGCCCATCGTTTACCCCCGTAGTTCCCCCTTTCGGGCCCAAGCTACTTCAACAAATTTCTCACGTGTGTTTTTAGCACATACCTCAATGTCTTTTGAAACAACAGTATCACAGAACGAACCGTCGGCGAATGATACTACATAGAATTCTTCTGAAGTCATATTCAGCACTCTTCCCTTGTAGTACCTGCAAAAGAACAACAAAATGGCTCGACCCGGAGTGCTATCTTGATAGTCACCAACAGATGTGCAATCATTGAAAAAAATCCATACCCCTCCCCCTAACAGAAGACATTTGGAAGTTCCTGTTGGGTGGTGGGTCAAAGGGAAATTTGTTGTCAATGTATGTTTTATATTCAGAAATTCAGAAGTGTTGGGTGGTGGGGGGGGGGGGCGGGGTTTGGGTTAAGCAAATAATGTTTTAAAAAAACATCAATTTGAATTTTATCTAAATTCACATTTTAAAACACATACCAGTATCATAAAATATGGCTCTCTAATGGAGGGGTTTGGGGTTGGAGCCCAAGAACAAAATTAAAAAATTGTGAACAAATTGTATTGAAGTGTTAGAGTCCTTTAACTTTTCGAGACATGGAACATTGATATTTTTTGGTTCAAAGCCCTGGATACCCTCAAGGGAACCTGAAAGGTGGTCATAAACAGGTATCACTGCACATACAATCAAAGGCTTGTGATCAGGTCTCTAGAAATAGGAACATTAGTAGCAGATGTCAGAAGGGATTGTGGAATCAAAAACTACAAAAGTAACAAGCTACATTTTGGAATCTGCTACCACATATAAAATTAATACAGAATTACTGGAAATAATGAACATGGTGATTTTATTCTTGAAACAAAAAATGGAGATTAATATCAAGTGTTTGTACATTTTGATCATCATGTTTGTACTTTGTTATTTTTGAAGGCTGAAATAACATGGAGTATATAGTATTACGTACCTTCCATTTTTGTGTTTTGCGATCACAGACTGACCACTTTTGATTTCTGAGAAGTCCCGCTCTTTAGACTAGATTAGATGACAACTCAATTAATCATAATACATCACCTCAATATCAGTTAGTAGACTTTGTTATCATCGTGTCAATCATCACCCTTTTGATTATCATTATCATTATTTTCATTATCATCATCACCATTATCATCACCATCATTATCATCACCACCATTATCATCACCATCATTATCATCACCATCATTATCATCACCATCATTTTCATCACCATCATTACTATCATTACCACCATTGTCATCATAACCAACGTCACCATCATCATAGTTATTACCTTAAATTTATCTCTTCTGTGTCTTTCGCAGTACGTTTCCACAGGTTGAGGCCAGTCACTAGGTTCCAGTCTATTCCCAGCCATGACATAACATGTCACATGATAGGCAGTGGCACATTTTCCAGCACAACACTGTACACAAGCACTTTCTTTGCTTGAGTTGACCGAATGACAAAGTGAGCATTTCTGAAATACATAAATCAGTCTATTTCGAACAAACGACCTGATGTAGTGTTTAATAAAAAAATCGTGCCTGAACTTGAACTATACGAAACCAATCACACAATAAATTTTGGAGGCTTAATGTCCAGTTTTGCCGCTTTCTTAATTAGATAAAAATTACTAGAGCACATGCAATTAAACAGTGAAACAAAATCAAATTAAATACTAACAAAGAGTAACTATATTAGAACTGTAGTCATTCAAGGCACAGGGACACTTCCTAAAGGATGATTTACACGGTACGATTTGTCCCATGCGATTTGTAGTATACGATTAGTTGTGAGGTTCAAAATGTTCTAAAATTAGTCGTAGGACATTCTAAAACAGGCTTTAGAGCACAAGCAACTGGTTTTAGAAGTTACAACTAGTTGTATACTACAAATCGCATGCAACAAATCGCACATTGTAAATTAGGCTTAAGAGAAAATCAAGGGACTTAGAGAAGTTGTGGGGCTGCATACAGCTATGCTTTTTTGCTCATGAAGAGGGAAATATGAGATTGGCCCTCTGGCATCATGGGTGGATTTTAGGTTTTTATGGATACGTTTTTCCTTACTAGTTTTAGTCTATCTTGTGGTATCTTGTCAGTGCATATGCTTTGTCTCAGACCAGCATCTTGAAACACTACTTCTGGGATTGTTACTGCACAACCAATATGAGCCCATCTACAAGACCAACATTGATTACAGTCAAAACACCTAAAGTGTGCCCTCCAAAAGTTCATTACAACTGGTTTTATTAATTGAATATTGAATTGAATATTGATATTTGATTCCAATCAATAAATTAAAAAAAAAATCGCAATAAAGTATTTCTAAAACAATATCAAAATTAAAAAGTTAACATTTAACTCAAATAATCAAATCAATATTCAAATAATGAAGTCAATAGTGAAATTTTGGTGGGTATGCTTGAGGTGTTTTAATTGGCTGTAAATGAATGAATGCATGCATGAACAAATAAATGATTGAATAAATAAATGAATAATAATAAAAGAATAAATCAAAGAACAAATCTGTGGAAAATAAATATTATGTATAAACAAATTGACAAATGAAGGCATGAAAAAAAAAAAAACAAATATATAAACAACTAAATGAAGAAATAAATTATAAAAAATAATGAACAACATAAAAATGAACAAAAGAATGAATAAATGAATGTTGATATGAGGTGAGCAAATGAATGAAAGAAAAATGAACAAATGAATGCAAGAACAAACAACCGAGAAATACATGATAAACAAATGAATTACCAAATGAATCATCAAGAAAAAAAAGAAGAGGGAATGATTGATTAAAGTAAACAAGTACACCTTTCTTAAACTGCACAAAAAATACAATCAATGCAACTCACAAAGATACCAACAAAAATACACAACAAACAAGCAAAATGTAAAAAAATGCAAGGTGTTGAGGATACAAACCTATCATCAGTAGTTTTCTTTAATGCTCCACCACGCAGAGGACAAAGGCAGCAATGCTGACACAAACAGAATAATTTGTTATAACTAAATTATCATAGGGGGACATAGGGATTCACTATATTATAGCCTTCAAATAAATCTTTAAATGACAGTATTTCGACAAGCTTATGGATCAATAATTATGGATTTTGATCAATGGCTTATCGATCAAAGAACTTTTGATTTCTTATATTATTTGGGACTTTTTGAGTGATATCAGAATTTTTGAGATTCATCAACTATGCCGTCATCACTAAGCACTAGTTCATTGACATCTATTGAATTAACCCTTCACAAATCATCCAGTGTTGTAATCGTCTCACAGCAAAGGAAAAATATCACTTTTGATCAAGTCCATTTTTTTGTGTGAAAATACAAATTTTATGAGACAATTCCTTGGTGTGTTGAGCATTGACTATCATGACTGTGCACTTGCTAAAAAAGTCATAAATTCCACTGCACGCAGATTAACTAGTTACATTCACCCCAGTGTATTTTGACACAATTCCCTGAAAACAGTTTGTCCCAAATACAAAAAAAAAATGAAAGTCAATTAGGTTCACTAACTGCTGATCTGATGTCATCTTCATCCTCTTGACAACAACGATCACACTTCCAGGTGCATTCTTGTGTAACATCATCAACACCATAACAACCTGAAGTGTACAGTACATAATATTATTGCAGAGTGATGATTTCATCAATCATGGAAACAAATCTATCAAGAGAGAAAGGCATTGAGGGTGGGTTTTATGTAAGGATAGGTTTTTCCATACTGGTTTTTAGTCTATCTTGTGGTAATATCATTGCAATGTGATTTCATCAATGATTAGGAAAACAAACGAAATGGCTACAATGACGTGATGTAGCAAGAAATAGGCACCACATAGGCCCATGTTTACACATTCCATTTACATTGTAACTTAACTTACAAGAAGATAAAATGGTTACAAGACAATGATATAGTAAGAGTCGTTTTCTTAGAAACTACGAATATGATACAATAAAGTTACTGTTTCCCTCTCATACAGAAATGATTCTTGTACAGCTACGCCTCTAAATCAAGGCTGTAGCCACAAAAACAGTAAAATAGATGCAGTGACATGTTATTTTGGAGAGGAAATAACCCATGAAATACTGGTAGCTCAATATTGGAATCCTCCTCAACATGTGTTTGGAATTTCAGAATAATTTCCAAATAAAGACAAATTTTCAAAAGGCTTCTTACTTGAATGTACAACCACTTTACACATTTGACATCTGAGTAGCAGGCTTTCCCTGTCACTAGCGAAACGACTTTCTAGCCATGACGTCATACTCTCTGGGCTTGAACCCTCAGACATAAAACAAATCTCTGGTAGGGTAGGCTTTGATGACTTTGATTTAAACTTCTTGACTGGGTATCTCAGTGTCCAAGATTCATTTGATAATGTTTGAGTGAGTTTAGATAGATTTTCTTGTAGGAGGGTTTGGATATTTTCCTGCCAAGAGAAGATGTATTGTAAACATGATATACAATCATCAATTTGACAAATAAAACATTGGATTTTCATTGTGTCTTGTGACAAAAAAATGTTCAAAACTCAAGTGGAACCACAAGTGTCAGGGGTTGATCTTACCACAAAGTTTTGTTGATTATTGTTTGAGCTAAGCTCTGGAATGCAACTGTCACATACATAATCTTTTTTCATATATAAAAATACACATTCAAATGGCAAAGTAAACAACACAATTGCCCTAATTCACCATGACATCATATTATCTAAACAATAAGTCCAAAATCTATAGCTTAAACGCAAAGAATTGTGGTCGTTGGAGGAGGTCAAATAAATATAAATTACCACTGAATATTAAATCAACAAATATAAACGCATGTTACTTTTGAAAACCAGGCTATTTTAGATTAAACTGTTCCGATGGGAGCAATTTTTTGTGATATTTCTATCAAGTTTGGTGATTTTATCATCAACATAAACAAGAGGTGAAGCCATAGTAAACTAAGTGCAATTGATCGATTGTGTTATTAATAACCTACCTTCAAATCAGCAAAGGGCTGACACAGCGAACAATAAGGATCCTGTTCTGATAACAGTACATTAAATGCTTGCTCTACTTTGAAGTTCGTTGCTTGGTGAACCCACAGCCCATCTAACAAACTGACTAATGGATGGCCAGAAGATTGACGTTTCCTACTGAGATTTGGTGAAGATGTTTGTCTGCTGTTTTGTTCCTCTAGCTTTCGGCCAGTGCTTGGAAGCATGACTGATTTGGTGACAGGTGGTTGTCTTTTAGATTGTGGAGGTGTTTGAGTGACACTTTGTTTAGTTGATCTGTGATTAATAATAATAGATAATAATTATTAATAATATTAAGCTATTACTGATACACTGAATGCGAATGAACATCATGGTGATCGGACTAACTTAAGCAATGAGATTTGAACTGCATTGCTGGTGAAATGCTCTATCAATTGAGCTATGAAGCCATATTTGATGAGCTGGTCATTCGTTTAGTTCATTGTGGTCAAGAGTGAGTAAATTACTGATACACCTCTTTTTTTAAAAAAAACATAATTGGACAGAATGTGAAAAACTGGTTGTTGAATGTCAACTGTTCTTTGTTGAATGAAAAAAAGGAAGGCATCGCAACACTATAATTAAACTAAAATGTGAAATAAGAAAAGTCGGGAAAACGTTTTAACAATTGAATGGTGTATATAATTGTTAAATTTACCAACTAGACAATTAATCTAGTGCTGTTAATTTACATTTGTCATCCTGCATTTTCTGCAACAACACATTTTAGAATGAGTGTATAATCAATTGTTAGCCCTTAAAACTAGATAATAGTTACATAATAGCTTAGTTGATGATGCTTTAAATTGATGGCTTTGCTTAAACACAAGGGATCATTGTCATCAAACAGGTCAAATCAAATGCAAAATCACCAAAACTTGTTCTGATACCTGTTTTAATCTAGGAAAAGAAATGTATTCCTCTTGTAATGGACAATGTGCGGAGAGAGTTGGTAAATAACGATTTCGTAGTGGACAAGAGGACAGCTGGTTACAAGTGTATGTGATTATGTAAATGAAGGCTTTGTGTTTATCAACTGAAGATCAAGTCGATTTCAGTAAACCTGTTGTGTTCTAAGTTCACTGTTACTAGCATATTTTTTTCAAGATTAATCTGTATTAGAGACTGATAGAGACATTAAAACTGATTGTGGGTTTAGGCCAACCACAGCATATTGTGTGTTGTATTGTTAGGATTCTAAGGAACAATTAATAGGAAGTGGAATATCCCCAAACACCTTGAATATTACTTAGTACATAATTATTTACACTTATAAAAGCCATGAATAATTAATGAACCCAGAACAAAAGAAAATCACTACAGAACCGTGAAGGCATCTATATATTTTATACAGAAATCGTCCTGATTTGCATAAAGTTTAGCTTGAAATATCTCGGCCAAATTAAATCTAATTTCAAAAACATTACTATAGAATAGCTGCACTAATCTAGACATTTTATAAGTAATATACATATTCGCATCCGATCTGTATGGAATATAAAATGTCTCGCCTTCGGCTCGACATTGTATATTCCATACAGATCGGCCGCTCATATTGTATACATGTATATTACATCATAGTTTTGCTAAAAATCATAGTTTTGCTAGGCACAAATTTAATCGAAATTTCTATTGGATTTGTGGATTCTATCCCCCTCGTAATAAGAGCAATATTGGACATAGCAACTGAAACAAAATGTGCTTCAAGATGTTTTCAAGATTAATTCAGGTGTTCATCATTTGAAAAGCATTCTATATTAATTTATTTAGACAAATTCTTTTTGTTGTGTAAAGCTTTTAGATTAATTTATTTAGACAAACCTTTTTCGTTGTGTTAAGCTTTTAGATTAATTTATTTAGACAAACCTTTTTCTTTTTGTTAAGCTTTTAGCTGGTGCAGGCCTAGGCTTCTTCGATGTCTTTGACCTTGAAGTTTCTTCAACATCATTGTCATCTTCTTCACTGCTCTCATCTTCACTGGAACTGTCACTAGAATCACTGTCATCTTTCTTTTTACTGGCTTGATACTCTTCCCATTGACCAGGCTATGATTAAAATGAAGAACAAACAAACATAATCATACAGATAACACAATGCTCACAAGGATTGTACAAAGAAATTCTATAGATGCAGTTATGCAGGTAGGCATAAAAATGGAGACTAGTTAAGAAAAACAGATCTGAATGCCAAAGTGAACAACACAATTGCCCTAATTCACTATGACGTCATCAAAACAATCTTCAAAAATTTATTGTTTAAATTAAAGCAAAATGCTGACAAGGATTGTAGAATAAAGAAATTCTATAGACCATAATTAATAATAGCTCAGAGTTTTAGAGCTCTATCCTAAATACCGGTAGCAAGAAAATTATAATGCTTTGAAAATACAAGGATTTGTATGAGAAATTCACAGAATTTCCTTACTAGCATCGTTTTGGTGTTACCATCAAATCCTTACAGCTCTGCAGCATTTCTTTCAAAGTCAAACATCTTGACTACATAGACTACAAATTAACTTATGATCTTTCATGAGAATACAATTTTGCAAAATCATGCTTTGTACAAGTTACCTGTCCCAGAGGGCTAACTGGGAAACACTTACATGTAAAGGGAAGCTCCACTGTAAAACTTACCTTTTTTGAAGATAATCTCTATGCATTTTAATGAGCTAGAAAATCTAATTTCACTGTCCTAAAAACGATTCCTCAATTTTTTATCGATTTTTACATATTTTGTAAATGGCTGCAATATTGCGGCTTGAGAAGACGTCACAACATCAAATCTTTTTTTTATAATCACTCACAAGTTTAATTTTGGAGGAATAATTGGTACTGAGACACAAGTTCAACAAAAGAGCAAATTGATCAATGTTTGGTCCGAGTACCATTTATTCCTCTAAAATTGAAAATGTGAGCTATTAAAAGAGCTAGTAAGATATTTTTGATGTTATGACATCATCTGACCCCACCATATTGTGGACATCAAGAATATTTATAAAAATTGATAAGAAATTCAGGAATCAGTTTCAGAACAGTAAAATTATACTTTCAATCTCTCCGATAGATGGAGATTTTTTTTTCTTCAAAAAATGTTGTTTTTACTGAGTGTAGTTTCCCTTTAATATGTGATGTCAGACTAAGAAGGTACTTCCATACCTGGTATTTTTTGACAAACGCATCCATACAAATCTTGACTGAATCCTTTTTGCACTGACACTGCAAAAAATGAGTTAAATCTAGGTGATCATAATCAGATGGTTGAAGCGGAAATGCTGATAACGATGTTATGTTATTCATTACTGGAATTATAAAAATAGTTGCAAAAGAGGTGATGATGATGGTCATGGCATGGTAATGTTGTGATTATAAACATTCAAAACAAACAGGTGTGACATCAGCTGTGTGTGCCTGTTCTCTGACTCTCATCTAATCAAAAAGGGAAAGAAAAAGGACAACGTTATTTGGTGTTGGTGGTTCCTTTGCCATAAAATGGTAATCTACCAGGAAGCCAACAGTGCGAACACTTTCCTCCCCCACTCCATCAATGTTCTTTTTATGGGTATTTAAAACTACTACAAGCTACAAAGAATAGAATTAAGTTAAAACAAGGATGTACATGTTCATGTGAAGTCAATATGAATCAAACTAACCAATTGTAACCTATCTGATCCTCAAGGTTTGGTACCCTGATAGGTCAAACTGACCAACTGTAACACCTATGATCCTTAAGGTTTGGAACCCTGATAGGTCAAACTAACCAACTGTAACACCTTTGATCCTTAAGGTTTGGAACCCTGATAGGTCAAACTAACCAACTATAACACCTCTGATCCTTAAGGTTTGGAACCCTGATAGGTCAAACTAACCAACTATAACACCTCTGATCCTTAAGGTTTGGAACCCTGATAGGTCAAACTAACCAACTATAACACCTCTGATCCTTAAGGTTTGGAACCCTGATAGGTCAAACTGACCAACTGTAACACCTCTGATCCTTAAGGTTTGGAACCCTGATAGGTCAAACTAACCAACTGTAACACCTCTGATCCTTAAGGTTTGGAACCCTGATAGGTCAAACTAACCAACTATAACACCTCTGATCCTTAAGGTTTGGAACCCTGATAGGTCAAACTAACCAACTGTAACACCTCTGATCCTTAAGGTTTGGAACCCTGATAGGTCAAACTAACCAACTATAACACCTCTGATCCTTAAGGTTTGGAACCCTGATAGGTCAAACTAACCAACTGTAACACCTCTGATCCTTAAGGTTTGGAACCCTGATAGGTCAAACTAACCAACTATAACACCTCTGATCCTTAAGGTTTGGAACCCTGATAGGTCAAACTGACCAACTGTAACACCTCTGATCCTTAAGGTTTGGAACCCTGATAGGTCAAACTAACCAACTATAACACCTCTGATCCTTAAGGTTTGGAACCCTGATAGGTCAAACTAACCAACTATAACACCTCTGATCCTTAAGGTTTGGAACCCTGATAGGTCAAACTAACCAACTGTAACACCTCTGATCCTTAAGGTTTGGAACCCTGATATGTCAAACTAACCAACTATAACACCTCTGATCCTTAAGGTTTGGAACCCTGATAGGTCAAACTAACCAACTGTAACACCTCTGATCCTTAAGGTTTGGAACCCTGATAGGTCAAACTAACCAACTATAACACCTCTGATCCTTAAGGTTTGGAACCCTGATAGGTCAAACTAACCAACTATAACACCTCTGATCCTTAAGGTTTGGAACCCTGATAGGTCAAACTAACCAACTATAACACCTCTGATCCTTAAGGTTTGGAACCCTGATAGGTCAAACTAACCAACTATAACACCTCTGATCCTTAAGGTTTGGAACCCTGATAGGTCAAACTGACCAACTGTAACACCTCTGATCCTTAAGGTTTGGAACCCTGATAGGTCAAACTAACCAACTATAACACCTCTGATCCTTAAGGTTTGGAACCCTGATAGGTCAAACTAACCAACTGTAACACCTCTGATCCTTAAGGTTTGGAACCCTGATAGGTCAAACTAACCAACTATAACACCTCTGATCCTTAAGGTTTGGAACCCTGATAGGTCAAACTAACCAACTATAACACCTCTGATCCTTAAGGTTTGGAACCCTGATAGGTCAAACTAACCAACTATAACACCTCTGATCCTTAAGGTTTGGAACCCTGATAGGTCAAACTAACCAACTGTAACACCTCTGATCCTTAAGGTTTGGAACCCTGATAGGTCAAACTAACCAACTATAACACCTCTGATCCTTAAGGTTTGGAACCCTGATAGGTCAAACTAACCAACTGTAACACCTCTGATCCTTAAGGTTTGGAACCCTGATAGGTCAAACTAACCAACTGTAACACCTCTGATCCTTAAGGTTTGGTACCCTGATAGGTCAAACTAACCAACTATAACACCTCTGATCCTTAAGGTTTGGAACCCTGATAGGTCAAACTAACTAACTGTAACACCTCTGATCCTCAAGGTTTGGTACCCTGATAGGTCAAACTAACCAACTATAACACCTCTGATCCTTAAGGTTTGGAACCCTGATAGGTCAAACTGACCAACTGTAACACCTCTGATCCTTAAGGTTTGGAACCCTGATAGGTCAAACTAACCAACTGTAACACCTCTGATCCTTAAGGTTTGGAACCCTGATAGGTCAAACTAACCAACTATAACACCTCTGATCCTTAAGGTTTGGAACCCTGATAGGTCAAACTAACCAACTGTAACACCTCTGATCCTTAAGGTTTGGAACCCTGATAGGTCAAACTAACCAACTATAACACCTCTGATCCTTAAGGTTTGGAACCCTGATAGGTCAAACTAACCAACTGTAACACCTCTGATCCTTAAGGTTTGGAACCCTGATAGGTCAAACTAACCAACTGTAACACCTCTGATCCTTAAGGTTTGGAACCCTGATAGGTCAAACTAACCAACTGTAACACCTCTGATCCTTAAGGTTTGGAACCCTGATAGGTCAAACTAACCAACTATAACACCTCTGATCCTTAAGGTTTGGAACCCTGATAGGTCAAACTAACCAACTATAACACCTCTGATCCTTAAGGTTTGGAACCCTGATAGGTCAAACTAACCAACTGTAACACCTCTGATCCTTAAGGTTTGGAACCCTGATAGGTCAAACTAACCAACTGTAACACCTCTGATCCTTAAGGTTTGGTACCCTGATAGGTCAAACTAACCAACTATAACACCTCTGATCCTTAAGGTTTGGAACCCTGATAGGTCAAACTAACTAACTGTAACACCTCTGATCCTCAAGGTTTGGTACCCTGATAGGTCAAACTAACCAACTATAACACCTCTGATCCTTAAGGTTTGGAACCCTGATAGGTCAAACTAACCAACTGTAACACCTCTGATCCTTAAGGTTTGGAACCCTGATAGGTCAAACTAACCAACTGTAACACCTCTGATCCTTAAGGTTTGGAACCCTGATAGGTCAAACTAACCAACTGTAACACCTCTGATCCTTAAGGTTTGGAACCCTGATAGGTCAAACTAACCAACTATAACACCTCTGATCCTTAAGGTTTGGAACCCTGATAGGTCAAACTAACCAACTATAACACCTCTGATCCTTAAGGTTTGGAACCCTGATAGGTCAAACTAACCAACTATAACACCTCTGATCCTTAAGGTTTGGAACCCTGATAGGTCAAACTAACCAACTATAACACCTCTGATCCTTAAGGTTTGGAACCCTGATAGGTCAAACTAACCAACTGTAACACCTCTGATCCTTAAGGTTTGGAACCCTGATAGGTCAAACTGACCAACTGTAACACCTCTGATCCTTAAGGTTTGGAACCCTGATAGGTCAAACTAACCAACTATAACACCTCTGATCCTTAAGGTTTGGAACCCTGATAGGTCAAACTAACCAACTATAACACCTCTGATCCTTAAGGTTTGGAACCCTGATAGGTCAAACTAACCAACTGTAACACCTCTGATCCTTAAGGTTTGGAACCCTGATATGTCAAACTAACCAACTATAACACCTCTGATCCTTAAGGTTTGGAACCCTGATAGGTCAAACTAACCAACTGTAACACCTCTGATCCTTAAGGTTTGGAACCCTGATAGGTCAAACTAACCAACTATAACACCTCTGATCCTTAAGGTTTGGAACCCTGATAGGTCAAACTAACCAACTATAACACCTCTGATCCTTAAGGTTTGGAACCCTGATAGGTCAAACTAACCAACTATAACACCTCTGATCCTTAAGGTTTGGAACCCTGATAGGTCAAACTAACCAACTATAACACCTCTGATCCTTAAGGTTTGGAACCCTGATAGGTCAAACTGACCAACTGTAACACCTCTGATCCTTAAGGTTTGGAACCCTGATAGGTCAAACTAACCAACTATAACACCTCTGATCCTTAAGGTTTGGAACCCTGATAGGTCAAACTAACCAACTGTAACACCTCTGATCCTTAAGGTTTGGAACCCTGATAGGTCAAACTAACCAACTATAACACCTCTGATCCTTAAGGTTTGGAACCCTGATAGGTCAAACTAACCAACTATAACACCTCTGATCCTTAAGGTTTGGAACCCTGATAGGTCAAACTAACCAACTATAACACCTCTGATCCTTAAGGTTTGGAACCCTGATAGGTCAAACTAACCAACTGTAACACCTCTGATCCTTAAGGTTTGGAACCCTGATAGGTCAAACTAACCAACTATAACACCTCTGATCCTTAAGGTTTGGAACCCTGATAGGTCAAACTAACCAACTGTAACACCTCTGATCCTTAAGGTTTGGAACCCTGATAGGTCAAACTAACCAACTGTAACACCTCTGATCCTTAAGGTTTGGTACCCTGATAGGTCAAACTAACCAACTATAACACCTCTGATCCTTAAGGTTTGGAACCCTGATAGGTCAAACTAACTAACTGTAACACCTCTGATCCTCAAGGTTTGGTACCCTGATAGGTCAAACTAACCAACTATAACACCTCTGATCCTTAAGGTTTGGAACCCTGATAGGTCAAACTGACCAACTGTAACACCTCTGATCCTTAAGGTTTGGAACCCTGATAGGTCAAACTAACCAACTGTAACACCTCTGATCCTTAAGGTTTGGAACCCTGATAGGTCAAACTAACCAACTATAACACCTCTGATCCTTAAGGTTTGGAACCCTGATAGGTCAAACTAACCAACTGTAACACCTCTGATCCTTAAGGTTTGGAACCCTGATATGTCAAACTAACCAACTATAACACCTCTGATCCTTAAGGTTTGGAACCCTGATAGGTCAAACTAACCAACTGTAACACCTCTGATCCTTAAGGTTTGGAACCCTGATAGGTCAAACTAACCAACTGTAACACCTCTGATCCTTAAGGTTTGGTACCCTGATAGGTCAAACTAACCAACTGTAACACCTCTGATCCTTAAGGTTTGGAACCCTGATAGGTCAAACTAACCAACTATAACACCTCTGATCCTTAAGGTTTGGAACCCTGATAGGTCAAACTAACCAACTATAACACCTCTGATCCTTAAGGTTTGGAACCCTGATAGGTCAAACTAACCAACTATAACACCTCTGATCCTTAAGGTTTGGAACCCTGATAGGTCAAACTAACCAACTGTAACACCTCTGATCCTTAAGGTTTGGTACCCTGATAGGTCAAACTAACCAACTATAACACCTCTGATCCTTAAGGTTTGGAACCCTGATAGGTCAAACTAACTAACTGTAACACCTCTGATCCTCAAGGTTTGGTACCCTGATAGGTCAAACTAACCAACTATAACACCTCTGATCCTTAAGGTTTGGAACCCTGATAGGTCAAACTAACCAACTGTAACACCTCTGATCCTTAAGGTTTGGAACCCTGATAGGTCAAACTAACCAACTGTAACACCTCTGATCCTTAAGGTTTGGAACCCTGATAGGTCAAACTAACCAACTGTAACACCTCTGATCCTTAAGGTTTGGAACCCTGATAGGTCAAACTAACCAACTATAACACCTCTGATCCTTAAGGTTTGGAACCCTGATAGGTCAAACTAACCAACTATAACACCTCT